>CM067222.1:17021379-17563509 GCA_034190945.1 Octodonta nipae
AACTGAGATTTTAATTATGTTGGCTATTCATCTTTCGACTGAGAGATAAGAAAGTTAATTAATAAGATTTTCATGAAATCTGTACAAAAATCGTATGTAATTCTGTACAGTTGCTACAAATAAAATATAAAATTTAGTATATAAATATTTACTTAAATTAAATTTGCATTCATATGTCCGGTCACGAATACATTATTTACAACTAATTTTGAGGTTTATTTAATATGATATCTTTTAGTAAGTTATTGTTTCAGACAAAACATACACCTAAATAAATATATGTATCTTTATTTACATAATCAATTACTTGAAATCGAATATCACTTAGTTCAGGTCTCTAACTCATAAATCACATTTTGCACATTTTAGACAAACCTTTAAATGTTTATTCTCTTCTTTGATCTAATACGCTTTCGGCGAGATTTGATACAAGGCTTTGGAAAACTAATAAAGTCATATAAATTCTCCAAAAATGATTTCCTGTACGTATGACTCCCAAAGAGTTCCATGACATTAATGCTTTTTGCTCCATTCTTTATTGATGAAATGTTATGCATGTTTACGACTAATAGTAAATTAATAAATTACATGGAAATTCTCATATTCACGGTATAAACAAGTATAAATAGTTTAATAAAGGTCGTTGACGCATACGTATATATATTTTTATTTATGTGAAGATCTATTGAATTATATTACTGTTCTATATCAGTATGATAATCCACATAGTAATGTTCCAATCTTATCATGATACATTTTTACCACCAATATTCTAGGCTATAATATTGCCTAATTTTTTTTTTAATTTAACAAGTTTACCTAACATAACTAATCTACCTAGACTAGTTCGAGCGGTTTAATTTGGTTACAATTCACTTCACTTAATTAAAAAGAGATTTAATGGCAAAGAATTTAAATTTCACTTTATGTTCTGACCGTTTGACAAAGTAGAGAACAAAAAGCTGTAAACCTAATTCAATAACAGCACTTAAAAATTCTATTTCAGTGTAAAAATAAAGTGAGATATAAAAGTTCCCACAGTTTATGTTTTGCTGTGTTTCTACAAATAATTCTGACGGGGAACACGGTCAATTTATGACGGTTATAAACCAGCTATGTAATTTCAGGCGGCCTGAATTAACTCGAAAGAGGGAAAATGAAGATCGTCTTTAAAATACTATTATCAACGTGTACATCAAATGCTATCATTTGGGGTGATATTAATTCGTTGTTAGGGAGGGGCCAATACAATTTTCCATGCTCTGTTATTTGTTTACCATAGGTATTTTTCTAGATTGCTTATAGAAAATAAATAAAATATTGTTCGACAACCATTCTTGATAAGAAATCGAAACGCCACATCACACAGGTAAGTAGAATTATTCAAGAAAACTAGCTGACAAATCCGTGGACCAGCTTTCTCTCAGTTAATTCTGCGAGAAAGTTTTGATATAAAATGGCAACTAGTGTTTCCACCAACTGTCCTTAGGTACTGTACCTTGATTTGCAATTATTTCACTTAACTCTACTGTGAGGAGTGAAAACCCAAAGGAACATTCATAATAACTAATGGGTGTCGCAAGATTTGAATTTGCCGCCATTTGTGCAGTTAAAAAAAATAACTTGACAGCTAAGTGTTTAGGGTTAATATAATTTATATTTAAAAAAGTATCGACTTTAACTGGCTTAAAATAAAAACCGTTTATAAACACTGTGCAATCAATAACTATTTTCTAACATTTTTTTATCTGATTTAAGATACAACTCTACTGATTATTTTAGCGTATTGTTATCTCTCTCTAATTTGTATTTTTCTTATATTATCCATATATTTTTTAACTATTTCATTTGTCTTATTATTTGGCCCACTTTCTATATTGCAACCACCCTGTATATGTTTCTGTGTATCGGTCACCCAATATAAATTATTTGCCTTTCATTTCCTGAGTCACCCTGTACAACTGTAATTCAACTCTACAGGAGGTTGCAACCGCCCTGTATAAGTATTAATCCTCTCCAGCCTATTAATTGTTTCTATTTTTCTATTGTTTAAATCACCCTATTATACATACCTATAATTTTCCTTCGCCCTATATGCCAAGTATAAGCAACATTTTTTTAACAACCCTGTATAACTATAATCCCACTCCACCTTACATTTCAATCATCCTGTAAATTTTTTAATTTTTTTTTTATCACTCTATATAACTATAGTTTTACTTAACTCTTGTTTCAACCATCTTGTATTTGCAACGCCAAACAAAACAACATTATTAGCTTATAGCAGCCTTCCTACTTCAAATTCAAATAAACAAAATATATCATTATTATTAAATTTAGAAAGGGTCGTTAAGATATCCCAAATAAGTGCTTAAAAACTAACACTCCAAACAGGTTTCAGAAACTACACTTAATTCAGCTGAGACCTATAAGTTTAGAAATAGCATCTTCCTCAGAATATATTATAGTAAGTACTGAAAGAAATATTTCAATAGAAAATTATACAGTGATGGGCAAATGTGTGGAACCAAGCAAATATCTCTGGAATTATTAGAGATATCAAAATGAAATTTGTAAGGTGGATACTGCAGTAGATTTTGGTGTTTTCAGACGAAGCTACATTTTGTTTAAATGGTAGTTAAGTTAAGTTTCAATGTTTAGAAAATCACTTAGATTTAGTTATTAATTATGATTATGTATTTCTTTAATGGATATTAGATTTTTCCTATCCTTAATTAATTTTCTGTTAATATCTCGGTAGGTATTGAAATAAACAATATCAAACCCGATATTTTTGTATTCGCAATAAAATGTTTCATCAGAAACTAAAATACTATATAGGGTGTTTCATTGCAAATTTTAATACGACATTACTTCCGGTAAAACAGGAAATTCAAAATTGTAAAAAAAATTGGAAACAAATAGCCAATCTACTGCAGTATCCGCCTTCCAAATTTCATTTTGATATCTCTAATAATTCCAGAGATATTTACTTGGTTCCACACATTTGCCCATCACTGTATAAAAATATCAATTACAGTTTTGAAAGAATATATAAGACATACATACCCAGGCGGTTTATTAACTACCATGTACTCAAACTGAGCGTAAACAGTTCTCAAACTTATCCTGAACTTCCATTTCCAACAAAATTAAGTTTCCAACAATGTATGAAAAAGTTTTCTGCCTTTTGAGATTACAATTTCACCCTTACAGCTGCGATAAATCCTCAATTGTGAACTAGAAAGCCTGAAAAATGTCGAACGATTTCTTTCAGAACACTCGGGAGAATTTCCTCATTATGCTCGAGCGATAGGAATGCGCTGAATTTACTCCGCTTTGAATGATGTTCCAATTACTAGTTTCGTTCGGTGATTGTGATATGTGTATATACATTCACCATTGCCTCTCCTTTAAGGGGGAATCGTTTATTACGTCAATAATCATACGAATTAATTCAAAGTACATGGTTTATTTGAAGACCCGAGATGTAAAGACCGACATCTATGATTTTCGGGGAAATTAACATATAGAGGTTCCGAATCTGGAGCCGTTCCATGTAATTGCTGTTACCCGTATCTCCTAGGCTAGAATGTCCCGATGAAATTTTGAGGTTAACTTCACCTGTCAGAGATATTGAAAACTCTCTTTGCAGTGTCATTCCTTTGTACGCAAAATAATATATATATATATATATATATATATATATAATATATATTGTTTCTGGTTAGGGAACCGTCATCAGTTGCGCTTCCCAGAATTGAATGTCCTCTCGAACACTTCTTTAGGTATTTGATACATATCGTTTAATTTGCAGACGCGAGATGAAAGACTGACATCTAGGATTTCAGAAATGGCTACAAGAGTATAAATTAAATAACTAAAATTGTTGACAATTTGTTTCCTTTAGAAAGTGTACGGTTTATTTAACTGAAAACTGTAATCTTAATATTAAGTTACAATATTTTACAATATTTAAATCAGCAGGCTAATTTTAAACCATGATATGCCAAAAATCTTTAATTTAGTAGAGAGACTTAATGAGCGAAGTATTCTTGAGTGTATATTCAAGGGAAGCTGTAGATCTTGTTCTGACCTACACGAATGAGTATATAACATCCACTCAAAACAAAACATTCCAGAGAGAAAGTGTCTGCAAAGTTGTATCTTAAGAACAGTTACTTGCGTTCTTTGGGATTCTTTTGAATTATCAAGATTTATGGAATCTATTTATTTTTTCGAACATAAAGGTATTCAAATTTAACGATATGTATCAAATACATAAAGAAGTTCAGGGACACAGGAATGATGTTCTTCTATCGTCTATGTAGACGGCAGAGGTAGTGAGTAATAATAAAAAAGAATAAACAGCTAACGGAATTGTAGAACAAGCAATTCTAATTATAAGAGAATGGGTTGAAGCAAATGATGTGGAAGTGGCGACTGAAAAACGGTGGCTGTTTTATTGAAGGGACCACCAGGTGGCACTGGGTTAAACTTCATGATGGGGTTATGTTAGACGATAAGGGGCTTTTCTTTTCAGTGAGAACATCAGAAAAGTAAGAGAGAAAATAGGGACGACAGTGGGCTGAGTTCTGCGTAATGTGAAAGGGACGAGTATAGAGCAAAGTATGCTTGGACGGTTAGTGAAGTCGATTGTATTGTATATATGGGGAAGGATGCTAAGAAAAACCAGTGATGACAAGCTGAGTAGGATGTACGCGATGAGAGCCATGTGTATAGGGTGATCTCCACTTATGCTTGTTACGTGGTAAAGTCTCTATACGACTCGAAGTGGTAGCTTGGTTAAGATTGTATAATAAATGGAGTTGGAGAAAGGAGAAGAATGACAGAGAAGTAGGATGTAGTACAGAGAGAATGAACATAATGGAGCAAGACACTTATGCCAATCATCAGGTCATAACTGAGATGCCAGTATAAGAAAACAAGTTATGGTGTGACTCAATTATTAAGTGTGCTCGGAAGCTTTAGAATATATTTAAGCAGATTTCAAGACAATTTGTAATGGATGTTGTGAAAGGAATCGAAATGTGCTTCTGCTGCACCGCAAATTATACGTTTTCTAAGTGCTGGTGATGGAAATATAGGCGTGTCAGAGATAACTAGAAAATACAATAGAGAATAGAAAAAATGGAAAAGGATAGGTAATTTGTAATGGATGTTGTGGAAGCCAAATTGAGGAACAACAAGTGGGAATTGGAAGACGTATCGGCATCATATTTGTCTGAGTTGCTGACGAGATGACGTAAATAGGTAAGTTTGAGACCGGGAAACCTGATCGATATAGAAAGCAATTGTCTCAGATAGAGAGAGTTTCACATAGAGCATGACCCGTTTGATTTTAGTTAGTTAATCGAAAATGTTCAAGATCAAATACGCAATTCTACGACATTCACGTTTGAACACTATTGAATACTGGATTTTAAATTAAATTTAATATTAGCAACAAAAATTATTATCTTCTAAATGTTATTTGCGGCATATTCATGGTTATTTTTATATTTTTTTGGGAATTACACCAGAACTGAAATAAAAAGCTGTATATTGAAAGAGAAAATCAAACGTTTCAAAGTCGATTCTAACTTCTTTGTCAATGGCAAAGGTTGATTTGTGACATTAAAGTTGAGATAAGAAAACAATTTGTTGTTTTTATATATACAGGTAGCATAAAAAATTCTAAAGATTATGTTATTATGGTTAAACAGCATTCAAGTTGGAATAATTTGAAAGAGTTGTCTTTAGAATTATAAGTAGCGTTCCTAGGCACTACTTTGTTATAAGATAGCGCATTCGCCAAAAATGCGATCAAATTATTCTGCTGTTTCAGTGATCCCATTAACGTCATAAGGGAAAACCTAAGAAAAACCTTATGATCTATCCCGATCCTGGGTTGTTCAAAAGGAGATCACCAATAACAATTTCTTCGTTAATTGTCGGTAACCAGATACGATTGAATTCTACTCAAGTAGAAGCGATACAATCGTGGCGATACAATCGTCTTTATTCATAAGAATTAAGGCAGTTTTTGAGTTCTGTGTTTTGTTGGTTGGTTTTGTTTTTGATATTAGTGATTTCAGTGCATTTTTTGTTTGCAATGTTGTTTTAACATTAAACATACTGACAGATACCTACATTTCAATTCAAATCATCCGAATACAGTAAAGAAATGTGTTATTAAGTCATTATATGATAGAGCAAAAGCCCAACTGTTCTGATGATAATAAATTCAACAATAAAAAGACAATTATAAAAAATGGTCTTCCTGGAAACAATTACCCCACAAAATTTATCAACAAAGAGTTGAACAGACTTTAACAGAGAACACACCTTCCGAATCAACCCAGAACTTCTCTTATTAACATTGCTACTCAAGACAACCACATTACAGTTACAACTACCCCATACATTCAGGGTCTGTCAAAATGATTGAAAAGAGTGGGGAACAGATTTAATATTAAAACAATATTCCAAACAAGAAATACACTGAAATCACAAACATAAAAAAAAACAACCAACAAAACCCGGAGCTCAAAAAACCGCATATGCAAGATTCCCAGCGAATGCAATAAATTTTATATTGGAAAAACATCGAGACCATTAAACGTACGAATAAATGAACACAAGAGTTACATAAAGAAACGACAATTTGAATAATCGAATATTTGTGTACATGCTTGGGACCTGGGCCATAAAATACAATTTGACAATTTAACTATACCTCAGAAAGAGGAGCATAACACAAAACGAAAAATAAAATAGTCTGCGTTAATACCTTTGAATGAAGACAATTGTCTCGCTTCTACTTCTGTAGAATTCAATCGTATCTGGTTACTGACAATTAAAGAAGAAATTATAAATGGTCCTCCTCTTAAACAACCCAGTATCGGGATAGTTCATAAGGTTTTTCTTTCGTTTTCCCTTATGACGTTAATGGGATCACTGAAATAGCATAATTCTGTGACCGCATTTTTGGCGAATGCGCTATCTTATAACAAAGTCGTACCTACAAACGCCACTTATAAATTCTAAAGACAACTGTTTCAAATTCTTCCAACTTGAAACCATAATACATGATCTTAAAATTTTTTGTGCTACCTGTATATATAAAATCAACAAAATTTTTTTCTTATGTTAACTTAAATGTCAAAAATCAAAATTTCATTTTGCAATTTACATTTAATACGTATAAAGCCATAGACAACGATGTAAGAATCGACTTTGAAATGTTTTGTTTATTTATTCAATATACAGCTTTTTATTTCAATTCATATATACAAGAAAGAGCAAAGTGTTAATGACAATCTAACCAATTCTTCACTATCCTCGTAGTAAAAATAATTTCTGCTTAAATAAATAGTAACGTGACGACAGCAATGCTTTTTATAGTAGATGAATTATTCATGAGTTTGAACTTTATCTCGAGCTTTTAATGCAATTTTAATTCCGGAATAACTTGTTATTTAATTACACTCGTATTTCAAATGTTACAATTTAATCAATTACCAGACCTATACTACAGGCAATCCAAACATTGTACCTAAAGACTATATCCACTAAGATTCTAGGTCCCATTTTCATAGACACATTTGTATACAACTATGTTCCTTCTACAGCAGAATGACTCATTCTTGTCTTTATCTTTGTTTTGAATTGACGCCATTTTATCTACTGGCCAACATCGACACTTTGTAAGCGTCAGCGTTGCAATTGACCAATGGGAGCGCGGAAGACTCGTGACCAGCTAAGACTTCACGGTACCAGCACGTGACCCCTTGAAGGCAGTTGAATTCTGAGATCGGCCGAGGGTCCAAAGTCCAGTGACCCAGAGAGGCGCACTTAGTACTCTTGCAGGTCCAGAGTATTCTGTTTACGAAAGAACTCTTTGGTTTTGTTTGATTTGTGTACATGTAATTTATTAGTTGTTGAACATTTCCAGTGAGATGCTAGAATGTGATTATCCAATATAACTGTGCCCCTTTTTGAAGTGGCGGAGTTAATTTACAATGTAACTGTGTAACAATATTTTCAAATTTATTTACAATGCTTCTTAAATTTCAGCCGACTGAATATTGATGGCATTTTTGATTTTACCGTTGTAACGAAGATTATTGTATCCCATATTTGTACCAACAATCCTTTCATAAACATCGGAGCCGTTTAAGAGAGAAACATTTTTCTTGAAATGGAATCACCACAAACAGCAAACCTAAGCGGATTTCCATGTATGTACACATTTTCATCTATCAACGAATCGAAGCCCATCACAGCGAACAAATTGTGCCAACGTGCCGTATTGCACTTTCCAAGCCGCTCGACGTATGATGGTTTATGCCCGAATTGCTTCGCTTGGCCAAGTATCCAACTCTAAGGGCGCCTGTTACCTGATGATCGTCTATCTGTTGCCTTTAATATGGATCGATATCTCGAGTGATCCGGTGAACGTGACCGTTATCGTTTCGTCGGAATGGAAAGGAAATCACGCTCTCGCTTTTTGGAATTCTCCAGTTTCTTATGAGGATGCAATTATCGATGAGAGATGTTCATCTTGAAATAAAATTTCAAATTTCTTTTGTGTAAATTTTAATTATACCTCACAAAGTATACTTAACTGTATATTTCGCATTTCTAAAAATATTTCATTTTCCTCCATTTCTCAAAGTTTGACTTTTATGGTAATGTTGATGAAACTTCGTGAGCACGGTTGGATTTAGCTTGTAAGTCACAACAGCGTTTGACCCTATAAGGTGTCCTGTAGTGCATATTTCATGGCGCATTCACCAAAATGTAACCTAAATCTGTTGTGAAACATTTATTATCGTAAATCTTAAAAGAGACCGCCCAATGGAACTGTCGTTCGGCCGATGTCAGCGTCCACTGTACCTGATTCACGGCTGAATCCCATTGGAATGGGATTTGCCGGCAGATTTCTACTGATAAAAAGGTGGTTAGTTTATTTTAAAGCTGAATATAATGGATGTGTTGAAATTTATTAGTACAATACAGAATTTCTGTCCTTTTTGGGATAGAAGATGAAGGAATATCATCGAAGCGACGTTCAAAATGTACTAGAAAGCTTCTACACTCATACCATAAGGTTTGGAAATTTTATACCTATCTTGTTGAAGTTTATTGTGAGGATGATAAAAGTCTTCCAAGCGAAACATTTCACCTTATATCGGATGCATCTGATGTGTTCGTGCTTCCCTTAATCGTAATAAGACGAGTCAGACAGGTATTTTCCACTAGGAAAATATCCTTTACGGTGTATAGTACGCTTTAGGTATGTTCTCGTTTGTCGTTTTTGGGTATTATTTAATGTTAAACACTAAGTTATGCATATATAAGGCCATTCAGGGATGAAAAGCAACAAAAAAGGTAAATAACTGTAGTGGCGTATGAACTATCACTTTCGTGGAGGGTTTGGAAGCATTGTGTTCACCAGAAATGATGGTACAACAGCGAGGACTATGTGATCTTAACTAGCCTTTTCCTGCCCAAGCTTTCGCCTCCCCACCCCAGCCTTATCCCAATCCCACCAGCAACCATCACACTCCTGGAGAGGGATAGCAGGAGGGAGCTAGTCATGGTCACCTAGTCCTCTTGCTGTTGTACCTGCATTTCTGGTGAACAAAATGCTTGCAACAGAGGAGGGGAAAGAGGGAGCAAGATGGGAGGCCTATCAGAGTCACACAGTCCTCTTCCTGTTGTATTTTATTTCTGATGAACACAATGCTCCCAAACCCTCTACGATAGGGGAGGGCTGTGGATAGGAGAAGGGAAGGTGGGATCAGAAAGGGGGCTAGTTAGGTTCACGTAGTCCTCTTCTTCAATTTTGGTAAGCACAATTCTTCCAAACCCTTAGTGAATGTAATAGTTCATTCACTTCTACACTTATTTACCGTTGATTTTTTTTGTTTTACACTCCTGAAAGGCTTTATATTTACATAACTTAGTGATAACCATTGCAAAAGGCCCAAAAAACAATGAACGAGAACGTATCTATACCCTCCTCCACGTCCATTAGGCAATTAAACAATTTTTGTATTTGTTTTTGCAATTAACTTTAATTAATTGTTATGAAAATGCGTAGAGTTGAAATTAAATAATGGAGTATTTGAAAGACAAGGCGTCTGAACCTCGATTTCAGTGTTCGATAGTTCGGTTCTTCGGCGGTTTGCCTGTTTTGGCAGACATTCACGACTGAATAGCAATTCGGTCCTTCACGGATGCAGTGGACGTTTAGGCTAAAAAATTGTTACAAATCTACTGAAAAACATCCGTACGAAGCAGGAACAAACTCCAATTATTCAGTAAATAAAAAATGCTCTTTCAGGTCAATATTTATATATGAAACTACACTTGTTGAAGAAAATTATTTAACTGCCTGTTCAATCTTCTGGTGGTAATAACTACCCATAAAAAATTAAATGAAAGGAGGTACCCTATGATCTCGCCTTTAAATGGTTTGATTATTCTCTATTCAGCAATATAGAGCTTTTGCACTTGATACTCAAGAGAAAAGTAATTTTATACAAACAAGTAGCCCTAGAGTCAAATATATGTTCATATTTACTTGTCATGCTCTCCCTATTCATTAAAAAAAATAGAGTAAGTTATTCTCTTTAGAAAATTGAAGGGGCAGGAGAATAATTTTATAAACAAATTGTAGTTTCATCTATAAAAATTTAGCAGTTTCAGGATTTTATCTACATTCATATTTAAGTAGAAAATTATTTTAACGGTCACTTTAGAACCTTACTGTATATAAGAAAAAAATAATGATTCATAATATAATGAACTTTTCTCCCATCAGAAAAAAATGGGCTTCTTTGATTTTAATAGTCATTTTTAAAGAAATGAGTCATTCTTACCGTTTGGATGAGTAAGTTTTCTACACGTGTGATATTACTCTTATAAACATATGGATCTATGTCAAATTTCGCTCATCCCATTTCTAGGTTATTTAACTGAGTGTAACAATCTGAATTTATGAAAAAATGGCAGTTACAACATCCCTACGTAAATAAATATTTCTAGGGCGATATAGTGTAAGGATGTAAGGATGTACAATAAATTTCAGAAAAAAATTAATTCATGTTGGGGGATTTTTCTCTCTGCCACGTGATGGAAAAGTTACTCATTAATGCATCTGTATATATGTTTTTTATAAGTGTCCTGCTCAAGGAATTAAAACCGTTTAAACTGGATTCTGTTAATGAGGATCCCGAAGCGCCCCATATTTTTTTTCAGTGTCATAGATTCTAGCATTTTTTAGAAAATCGACACAAACTTGTTACAGAATAACCTTTGGTGAAGGTACGAGAGCAAGTGGGTTTGTTCGAAAGCTGGGATGTAATAAATTTCAAATAGAATTATATCAAAATAAATTTCAGTTAACCAACTTCAAGATAGAGGTTCTTAATTCGTCTCTATATGCAATGTGACTTCTTAAGTTGGAATCGAATGGAAAAATTTCTTATGAATATTATTTTCAAAAAAAGTTGTTCTTCATAAAATGATTTTCATAGCTTAGAGCTATCCTAAAATCTTTACATGCTACTTTTTCAACCGTATACGTGGTTTGTCAACAATTTTTTTCGCAGCAAAGTGAAGTACCTCTATTTTTGACAATATCTAAAATTATTATAAACCAAACGTAATAAGAAATTTGAATCGAATTATGCTACCTCTGTTAAGAAAGAGTCCGAAGTTGTCCCATATTTTTGGCAATTTTTTATATAGTAACCTTTGGCGAAGGCCGTAGTGTCAAAGTCAACCATTGGTGCTCTTAAAAACCTGAGGTTTAATAAATTTAAAATATATTCGAATTAAATCCAAATAAATGTCTGTTAATAAATGAGGGTCTCAATTGTTACATACAATACGTCTTGATATATTCGAAACAAAGGGAACAGTTATTTTTAAGAAAACGCTTCGGATTGTCTGATACATATACTGAAATCATAACATGTCACTTTTTCAACTGCGTAAGAGGTTTGTCAAAAAATGTAAATAAAGTACTTATAGAGTTCTTTTCCGCAATTTTTGTTCCTTATCAATATTTGAGGCGAAATTATTTGTTTGTATGATAAAGTCAGAGCCCGGATATAACCACAGGACTACAACATTACTGGTAATTTTTTGAAGTGCATCATTTTCTCGGCTATAAACATACTGTAGCGCCCTACACAACAATTAGGCACAACTGTAAAGAGGCTTCAAATAATAAATCTGCTAAAATTGTTTTCTCATTCTTATTTTTCCTATTATTACATATCAGATGAAGGCTGTGACTATATTATAATAAATGTATATATATATATATATATATATATATATATATATATATATATATATATATATATATATATATTAATATGTATATCAAATTTCAAACGTTGGCAGAGCTTGTGTACATACACATTATTAACCTGCACTTTAATCGTTCCTTGTCACTGACGTTAAACATGATAAATTTAAATTATAGCTTCCATATCAGTTGTATCGATTCGCTATTATAATAGACACAGGAAATTGGAACGTAGGCAAAATTAAACAGAAGGCGTGTTTGAAATACTCCACAGTTTTATCGTGATATCTTGCGAAACTGAAACTAGTAATTATTGATCTTTTGGAAAACTATAATCCAAATATATGCAGCAATGTTTATTTATACTCTTATTTTTACAATCATTATTTATTCTCAACTAACACAGGTACTTATTGTATTTCAAGTAACGCACGAACAAAATCTAAATAATAATAAAGAGAGAGAGAGAGAGAACTTTATAACTATGACGACATTATTCCAATTCATTCGCATCACCGATATCTCAAACATGAACAGAATATTCGAATTTTTTGTTGTTGTGTAACTATATACCGTATGCCCTGTACCTGTTGTATAGGTTTGCTCAAATCAACATGTAATGTGCGTTACCCGAAATGTAGGATATAGGGATAATAAAGAATATTTCAGTATTCGGACGGTCGGATTGTATTGCAAATTATAGAATTAAATGGAAAATAAAAAAATATAATTGTTTATAACGGATGAAGTAATATATCAAATCAAAGGGCTCATTATGACAAATACTAATGTATTTTTTTTGTTTTTTTTTAATAAATATTTTAAAATATATTAAAAAATATGTTTCAAAAATTACCCATTCCCCCTTTATTCCCCAAACTATAAGGCCTAAGTTTTTTTGTTTACAGGAAAAATAAGAAGAATCCGTAATGTTAATATTGGGGGTCAAATTATAGAATTAAACGGAAAATAAAAAAAAATTTAACGCATCATGCAATACTTCAAATGAAAGGGTTTATTATGAGGAATACAAATCCATATTTTTCAGATTTTTAAAATTAATTATTTACAAGATATTAACATAAAATATATATACCCTTTTCGCATTTTATTTCCGAAACCATACTACCTAAAATTTTGAAAAAAATTAGGGGTACTGGTGCTCACTTGAAATTTATAAGAAAAATTATTAGAAAATTCCCATAGTAATTTTAGGGACAAATTATACAATTAAGTGGAAAACAAAAATTCTATTTTCAAAAGGCTCGTTATGTGAATTACAAATATATCATATTTTAAGATATTGTTTAAAAGATATTGACAAAAATATAAAACATCGACTTTATTCCCACTTTAGAAACTACACTATTTAAATAATTTGAATAATATATTTAATAATTTATAATTTAGAACTTGATCTATTTTGCCCTATATCTTCCAATTTACAGAGCCTTAAAATTGAGACAGTTGATTATAAAAGGCCCCCCTGAAAGTTTGTTAGTAAAATAAAACTCTAATGTTAATTTTTGGGGGTCAAATTAGAAAATTAAATACAAGCAGATAAAATAAAAAGTCTATGTGTGGAAAATAAAAGTGTATATTTTTTATAAATTTAAAACGCTTCCTTAAATATATTTTAGGGCAAATGCACTTATTCCCTGCTTGTCTGAAACTGGAATATTAGAATCTTGAAGGTGGTACGGAATCCTTAGTATGCGAGTCCAACTCGCACTTGACCAAATTATTTTAACAAAGAATACTTAATTGGTTTTCTAAACTTCCTATATTGTCTGCTTGAAACTTAAAAGACAACAACTAAGTTCAGGGTAATGATCCTGGTCATCAGTCTTAAAGTATTAGGTATGTCTCCACAAATCATATTTATTTAATTAAAAAAACAGACCAACAGGCCAGGTGAGAATTCAGTTGGAAGGCTAAATGTACAGATAAATCTCTGAAAAATACCAGACCTAAAAATTAAGGATTTCAAATATTATAGAAACTCGAAGAGCTTCAAGAATTCCAATCCTCTAAATTAACATTTAACACCCTGTGATTAATTTTAATACCGTAAATGTAATTTAGTTTCATATATCAGCAATGTTTATTGTTGTAGTTAATTCACCTTTCCATCTTCCTTTTACACACTTGCCTGAAACACGACTTAATTTGTCCAGATTTATGACTGTTTGTATTCACCCACCTATGCTGATAATTTATGGCAAGGGTTGGTTTTACTTGGAGATGTATTTTAGTTGAGGGTTCTACTCTATGTATCATTTTCAGAGGACAATGAATATTAATATTTTCAGAGGAATATGTACACCAGCTGCGTTATCAGGAATGAAAATAGGGTCCTCGAATTTCTTTGGGAACTGTTTCACTTTCAATTTTCATAACCACAATCAAATACACAGAGTGTAAACTGTTAGAGTGCAAAGAATTTGAGGATCAATACTTGGCTCAAAACAAATCATAAAGCTTTATAACATTTTCAGAAATATACTATAGTTTTGCCAAAAAAAAGTTAGAAGTTAGGTAGCCTTTATTACAGTGAATAATAGACTAATTACCGCTTCAAATTGCTTGTAAAGCTAAATATGTAAATACTCAATAGCTTATAGACATGTATTAACAAAGAACGCCTGGCTTATTACTTAACTACCGCTGGCCGCCACCACGATTGTTTTTTGCTGTATTGGTTTTTGTGCGAATATAAAGTGAAAGTGATTTGAGTGATATTCGATGTAGAGATATCCTGATTTGTTTTTCATAAAAAAAATGCAAAAACAAATAAAACCGGTTGCGGATTGTCACTTCGAGTGCTAGGTGAATTAGTTTGTGATAAATAATAGCAGGTTAAAGAAATAGGGAAAGACCTGACGTGTTATTTATATGTGGGGAAAGCAGATGTAATAGCAAGAATGGTGACTTTTGAATATTGTCTATTAAGAATTGGGTTGTTCTCCTGAGCTCTATCATGATGACATATCCTGTAAGTACATGGATATTTATTTGTCTATCATAAATAATATTATTTTAATGATTAATGAATATTTTTCGAATATCAGATAAAACAGATAAAGAAATTATTATTAGAAATGTTTTGTTTATAATACAATATGTATAAAATAAATCGCCAAATATAAATATTCATTTCAATACAAAATTGCTAAAAGCGTACATTTTATAATATTTCATAAACTTTGATAATAACAATATAATTATTCAATACACATTTCTTGATTATTCGTACAAAAAGTGAATCTGATTTTACCACGACGCTGCCGGATTGATAATAATTTACTTAACTTGTATTTGGAATTTTCTCGCTTATTAAGGCCTATAGACCATAGTGTTATAAGAGTTTTTTGTTTTATTTAAATTAATGCACTCAAACTATTTACACCCTCTAACTAATAATAATAAATAAAATATTCTTGGTGTTTTGGTCGATATGTTTTTATTTTCATTGTTAGGTTTCAGGAATACTTGTGCCTTTTTTCGAAGAATATTTTCAACAACTAAAAGTTCAAATTTTAAAATTTTCTATTATATATAATTTAAAATTAAGTTCCCCACTAGAGTAATAATAATAGTATTGTTATATTTATTTTTTACATTCTCTTAGATTAATCATTCCGACGAAAACATTACCTGTTGAAGAAATAAAAAAAACACACCGGAAGGTTGACTCCAAAATTCCGGTAAAACAATACGCCAATGATGAACTGACCATCGAGAAAGACGAGAGAGTTCCATGCTTATTATAAAAAAATATTCTACATTTTGATTAGTATTAGTTCAGTTTATATTATGTTTATGTAAATAATGTCATGAGAAGTAAACGTGAATAACGGTGAGATAATTTGATTTTGAACCCAATAAATTTATTGCAATTTGGAGTCCGAAGTCAGGCTCAAGTGGAGTTAATATCGTAAATTGATTTATTGCTACAACTCTAAGTATGGCAGAAATTGACGAATCTAGCAAAAAAATATTAAAACATAGTGCTGATAAACTAGACGAAAAAGTAACTCAGATCCTGGAAAATTGGGACAAAAAGGACGAACATTAAGGGGAAAACCAACAAAGGTTAGTGAAATCTTTTATGAAAAACGTGAAATAGAATTAGAAAAACTTGTTTCTACGATGAAAAGTGAACAACAGAATCTAATTAGTCATTCAAGTTTGTTTTCTAAGGGATACTTGTACCAAATATTTTCAATGTATAAGCTCTTTCTGGAAAATAACACCACAAATAAAGAAATATCTGTATACTTCCGAACATTTCGAAGTCTGGGTCAGACTCCGTTGTCAAAAATAATGGAATTTTTTTCATAGTTTCGGGTTCTAGCAGTCGGAAAAGGTTTGGCTGTACAATCCTCAGAGGAGCAAAGGTAAATTTCCAAAGCTCACACCCGGTTGGGATGGTCCATACAAGGTGCTTAAGAAGATCGATGACGTTATCTATCAGTGTTTTAATTTGATTTTGAACCCACGAAATTTATTGCTGTATGACCCAGATATAATAATATCTTGGGAGCACCATAAAGTCTTACAAAAGCAACAATAATTTCTACGTTAAAATCAACTAACTTTTCTCTGGTTATAAGAAGTAACGTATTAAGCATTCCAAACGTCTTATATTTTTTTTATCCGGAGGGTAAATATCATAAAGATAGGTGATGGAAAATTTACGAGGAATTTTATGATTATCCTGAGTACAGCTTTAAAAATTATGGCCTTCTTGGTATTACGACACCCAAGAGATCTACATTATACATCATAAAAATAAATGATTAGTAACTATTCAATAGAAGCAAATCCCTGTTGCTTTCAGCAACCGGCGATAATACATTAATACGTTATGAGGATCTATATTTAATTAACAGCTGTCATTATTGTTAACAATGGTATCACGGAATATTAGTTCAGTTTAGTGGGCCTTAAAAAATTACGAGGCACTAGGTTATATCACGACGGTGTTTTGGTTAGAGGTTCGTGTTTTCAAATTGACAATACTATAACAGATAATTTTGGGCTTGGTATTTGTTGCCATCAGTGTTGCTATGAGCTTTGTTATGAAGCTAGTCTATCTAGTGGCCGAGAGGGGATAGAATTATTGTGTTATGTATTATTTTATTAACCGACTTCCAAAAAGGAGGAGGTTATCAATTCGTCGCGTATTTTTTCGCTTTTTTTTGTATGTATGATTTCTTCTCCTGTGGTGCACCGTTTTGAATGAATATGGTCTTGTTTAATAGAGTATATATCCGGATTGGTGAAACTTTAAATTTTGGAAAAGTATTCTATTGGTAAATTGATAAAATTTGTGAATGAACACATGCGTGCAAGGAAATCGACCAATATTCCTAATATTTTAGTCCATTTTTCGATAACTCCTCATGGATGTGTATAAATTTTTAACGTTTAATCTATTAAGGAAGATCGTTGCAGTTTTGCAGAAAATCGACGAAAATTCCAAAATTCTTATCAAAAATTTCATCGAAATGACAACGGACATTTCCTCATAAATATTTTAATTCCAACGTAATAGTACGGTAATTTTAGGCACTGGAAGTTTTAATTGCAAATTTGAAACTTTTTTTTGTACATCTCAAGCATATAGGTAGTAAAGCATAGTATTTTCGGCTCCTTAAATCAATGAGTACCAAGCATGATTTATTTGTATACTAGGCAAATACCTATTTAAATGCAAATTTTTCCAGACGGTGCTTTTGGTTGTCACATTCTCCCGGTCTAATAAAAAATTCAGTGACAACACATATCAAACTTTAAACAGCTATTTGGTACGTTTATAGACAGGGTGTTTAGTTATAGCAAACAATATCACAAAGTGATAGAAGGAGTTGCATTTATATGAAGATTGAAATATAGGACGGACTAGAATGATAGTAGTCCGTAGGCAGCCGTATATACAGGATGGTTGGAAAATAGGGTGGACTGGACGTTTGGTGGCATAAAAATATTGGAAAAAATACGAAATTAAAATTATATAGGGTGATTAAAAAACTGTTATATAAAGTGGACATAAGCAAATCATATAAAGGATGGTTGAAATATATGCTGCAGTTGAATTATATATATACAGTGTGATTAAAAAAATATTTCTTTTATAGCCCATAAGAAGTTGCATAAAGTGTGGAGAGGAATTAATGTTACACAAGGTGATAATATAAAATGTTAAAAATAAAATAATTTATGGGGTAGCCCACAAGGAGTTATATACTATGGTTGAAATATAGGACGGATTTGACTCCGTAAATATGGGATGAGTTCTACTCCGTCCTATAGAAGGCAACTAACAAATGTATGCTTGTCTGTGGGCAGTCGTATGTACAGGATTGTTGGTACATAGGTTGGAGTGGAATTATCTATAGTTATACAGGGTTGTCAAAAAATTGAAAAAAGTTACATGGCGTAGTCCATAAGGCGTAAATATATTTTGGGCTTATTAAGTCAACACGTACTAGTACATTTTGTTCGTAAAGATTTACTTGTCAATTTAAATGAGAATGTATCATTGTGTAATGTTGAGGCTTTCTATGTTACCTGATTCTGTCTATTAAGGTTATACATACAAAATAAAAAGTAAAGAATGAAAACTACCTGAGTTCAAAAATACTAAAAAGTTGAAAATAAATCATTTTTAAAAAAAAATATATAACCGAATTCTACCAATAACTAAAAAGCTAAAAATAATTATACCTACCCAGGAAGTAAAAAATGTAAACATTAAAAGGTGCTCATTGTGTACAAATTAATTACCTACCAATCTGGTATATTTTTGAAGTCGGTGCCAAGCATATTTGTTTTTAACAATCTAGTGAAGAATAATAAAAGACTACTTAATTTTTTTGCTGAATTAGTAGATAAGTACCCAATGAAGGAGACCTTAAATTTAGATTTCTCAAATCAATAATTTCCAATATATGTCATTTTCAATTATGATTTATATTTAAAGCAATTTTGAAATAGTTGTCCAAGTGCAAGGAAGGTTAAACGCATTGTTTTTGTTGTACATTTTTATTCAAACAATAATGTTTAAATAACGATATAAAAATAATTTATATTTAAAAAAGAACCAACTTCAGCTGACATAAAATAAAACCGTTTAGAAACCGTATGCAATAAATCAATATTTTCAGACATGTCTTCTTTTCTATCTGATTTAAGGTAGTGTATCCTTATCTCTCTTTCTCTCTTTTCTTTTCTCTTTCTCCCTCTCTAAGTATTCTTTGTCTATATTTTCCAAATGTATTTTAACTTATTTATTTGTTTTAATATATATATATATATATATATATATATATATATATATATATATATATATATATATATATTATATAACTTATTAATCTTTCAGTTTCTGAATCGCCCTGTACATCTACAATTTAACTCAATACAATATCACGTATTTTTCTATTGTTTAAATTATTCCTGTATACCAATGATTTTATTTCGCCCCATATGTCTAGTATTCCATTTATGCAACTGCTCATGGTCTACCCTATATAACAAAATTCACCTTTTTGAGACACACTTTATGAACATAATTTTCTTTCATTTATTTCAACGAACCGGAATATGCAACTGCTTGTACATTTTTTTTATCCCATGTCTATAATTATACCCCGTCCTACGTCCAATATTTCAAATATCCTAACTGCTTATGTTAATATAACAAATTTTTTATACATCCTTAATAAATAATAATTTTACCCTTACTTCAAACACCTATGCAA
Source organism: Octodonta nipae (assembly GCA_034190945.1). Lineage (NCBI taxonomy): Eukaryota > Metazoa > Arthropoda > Insecta > Coleoptera > Chrysomelidae > Octodonta > Octodonta nipae. The sequence continues at coordinate 17,041,480 of CM067222.1, forward strand.
CTACTTATGTTCCAAACTATATAACTTTTTTAAACCGCCCTGTATAACTGTAATTCTACTACAACTTATATTTCAACCATCCTGTATATTTAACTATTTCTGACAATTTTTAAAGCCTTTTGTATAACTGTAATTATTTTCCGTCCTATAACGCAAATATCCGCTCTGTATAACTCTTATTTCAGCCACCTTGTATGCGCAACTACCTATGTACACGTACACCCAATACAATATTTTTAGAAACACCCAGTATAACTAATTTAATTCCAACTGATATTTCAACCATCCTATGTATACAACGTCTTATGTACCACCTAATATCACATGCACGCACGCACTCACCTACAACCGTATACTATATAGAAGAGTTCGCCGAAAGATTTACAAATTTTCGTTTCGATAAACTAACGGAATATTTTGTGCCATTTCACGCGTTCAAATGCATCAAATTGAAAACCATTAAAAACACCCTGTACGATATACTTTCATGGCATATCATGACATTTAAAGTAGATATTTATGATAAAAATTTGACATTTACCATGATGTTTAGTGTGTTTTTGCATTTTTTTTTTCAGATTTTCCGAAAAATGGTATATTTTACGTTATAGAAAAATGTACGGAATCAAGCTGGAACATATAGTAGTTGTTATAGGCCGCTTCTACCTCATCCCCTATTTTAAGGGGGTGGTTTTTCGTTGACGTGTTCGAGGGATGGCTAATTAGGAATGTGGGGTGGTTTTTTCTTTAGCATGTACGAGGGGTGGTTTGTTAGGAATGTGGGGGTGGATGAAGGCAGTGCTGGTGGCACCGATTGCCATCATTGTCGGCTTCAAGAAATTGTATTCTGTTTGTTGTTGGGCAAGATGTTGAATAATAAACATGGGATGTGATTAAATGCGAGAAATATTTTGTTTGGTGTGTGGGTTGTAGGAATGCTGTATTATGGTGTCATTGGTATGTGTGTGAGTTTGTTGACCGTGCGATGAATTTGTGAACCCTAGCGTGGGTTAGTCGATGACATTCCAAAAAATGTAAAAAATATACCATGATCGGTTATAGATGGGAAAAACAAGCTGTGACTGGTTTTATCTAAATGAATTTTTTACGTCCCATTTTTATTATTCAACAACAAACGGAATACAATTTCTTGAAGCCGACAATGATGGCTATCGCAGCCACCAGCACTTCCTTCATCCACCCCCACATTCCTAATTAGCCATCCCTCGGACACCTCAACGAAAAACCACCCCCTAAAATAGGGGATGAGCTAGAAGCGGCCTATAACAACTACTACATATTTTTGAATACAATTTATAATATTCAAATTTCTTGAACGGTTTTTGAGAAAACAGTGAAGATTCATTGAAAATCGCTGAAATCTAGTCCCTATTTACTTATTGTTCTGATTTTCTAGAAAACCGCAAATCTCATGTTATAGACAATTATATGGGACCTTTCTGTAATGTTTCTTAATGTAATGCAATTTAAATCATCAAAATTGCCCTAGCCGTTTTTGAATAATCGCTCCACATACATAAAAAAAGTTGCATACGAATTGATAAACTCCTCCTTTTTGGAAGTCGGTTAAAAATAAAATATTCACAAAAAATTCATATTAAATTTAATTTGCCCACATTTTAAACTTAACAAAAGTACTCTATAATACAACGGAAGAAAGATTTGTTTTTGTTCTGGTAGGTAATTGCAATTAATTTTGAAAAACGAACATTGTTCAGACTCTTCATTTTAATAAATTCTGGTAGGGCACCAAATAATAGCTGGAACTACCAGTTGCTTCTATAGCACAATTACTAATTTCTTAAAACTTACAATCCAACTCTACTAGAAGCCTCAAAAATTATGACATTGTTATCACTAATATAAAGATGCCAACAAAGAAGCAGTTATGATCAGTAATTTTCCCTGAGTTCAAGGATTTTCGAAGTAATTTTAGTTTAAATATAAAATAAAATAAAATATCAACGTTTGATATATATAGAAACAACGTGCTCCAGAAAATTAAGCGAAAATAAAAAAAAGATGATCAGAGAGAAAATATTCGGAAAGTTCTTCCCCTATATTCGCTCATTTTCATCGCAGCCATTTTCATGGGTTTTATTATTGGGGGTAAATCAGGGTTTCGCAATTAACAACTTCGAGAACTTTAGACCCGATCGTTTCGAGTGGATTGATTTATTCTCTCGTAACTGAATTGTTTCAGGAAAAAGCTTGCTTTTTGGAAAGTTTGGAAGATAGATATGAATTTATGAGCCAATTTTGCCCCTTTAAGAGTTTCGGCAGTTGTTCAGCAAACGACTTGTTTTTCTAGCACTTTATTCTCACGTAAAATGTCAAGAAAATGTTCTATTTTCTTTTGGAATAACTTATTCTTGGATATATTCTCCATTATTGGGTATTTGCTTGGCGCGATTTTGTAAATTGTCGATACTAGACACTTCAGTCTTTTTAAAAGGTGTTATTAACTTGGGATGAAAAATTAATCGTAAAACTTATTGCTGAAATGTATGTACACTGTAATAATTTTTCTTAACCCAAATATCGGTTCTCTTCAGTAAGCAGCTAGTATTGGGGATAAATTCAAATTGTCTAAATGTGGTGGCAATTTCGCGAAGGTGTTTGGTTCCCTGATCAGGTGTTATTTTTTTAAAGTTATTTCTGTGAGAATTCGAAAAGAGGTAGGAGAGTCTTTCAATTGTGAAGTCGTTTTAAACTGACAAAAATTTGAAAAATCCCTAACTTCTTACCTAGTTTTTTTCATAAAAAATAGGGACTTTTTGGATTAAAATGAATTTGTGCCTGTGACCATTCACAACGGGGGTTGTTTGTAGGGTTGGTAGTTCCCAAGATAGGTGGTACGTTTATAGCAATAGGAGTTTGATAGTGCATTATACTAATACTCTAATGTTATGAAAACACTTCGAGATCAATCCTAGGTCATGTCAGCTTTTCTATTTTGATTGTTTATATAGGTTCTCACTCCTCACAGTGGTTTCTGAAAATACAAATAAATTAAGTAAATTAAAAATAAAGGAAATACTTAAGGGCAAACTATGGAACTTGTGCGGAAGTGTAGTTACCATATTATAGAATAAAACAAATATTACTCAATATGTCATATTGATATAACTAAGCAGATCCTATGGAGTTTTCATAGAATATGTTCAAAATGAGAATATTATTATCAACAGAAACACGACGCCGTTTAATTCAATATTTTTCGAGCTTTGAAAAACTTCAATAGTATTTCGGATTTTATCACTAGCAATTGGGTTCGCATAGATCTGACTTTTCCCGTGTCTCGCTAAATAAAAATCTAAAGGATTGAGCTCAGGGGAACTGGCTGGCTAACGTATTTATTAATTTTCACAAATACAGCGATGAGGAAGCGTTCTGTTTAAGAAGTTGTAAGACAGAAGATTGGTGTGGACAACTGCTCCGTCATATCAACGCCATGTATTGAAACCTGTTTGAGGTCTATTTCATCAAACGCATGTGGTAGGATGTTGTTCGAATAACGTAATTCTCACCAGTCAAACATATAGGCAGTATCAAATATTTAACTTCACAAATTTCACGATTTATTTGCAAAAGAAAAATAAAAAACAAAAAACTTGTCTTTTTGATGTTTTCACATAAATTTTGAGGTTGTGTGAAAAAAATGTAAACACAAAAGCTGTAGTTGTTACTTACAACCTTGCCATTTAACTTTTCTCCATAGAACTTGTAGTTTTTCCAGAAATCGAGATAAACCGTTTTCACCGATGGAATTCTATGCACGTAGGAGTGATTCACTTGTCCTGATTTAACAGAATTAAGGCAGATCCTTTGAATTTTTTTGCTATTGTTGACTGTCAAATTGTATCTCATGGCGATCGTATAGTAATTTTTGTGATCAATTATTCGCACCTTTAGAGTTCTTGATGTTCCTCTAATGTAAAATTTATTAGTTTTGCGACGAGTTTTGTAAACAAAGTTGTTTGAGTTCCCATTTATTTTCTGATTTTGTTTTCGATATAACTGATTTTAATGAAATACTGGAACTCAAGATTTAGACTTTGAAACATATTGACTTTTTGAAATATTCAGACTTTCAAGTTTATATTTTTAGATTTTTTGAATATACGGCCTCTTTTTCTCAAGGTGTTTTATTTCCCAAAAAAACCATGAAAATACAAAAATACAATACAAAAAATGCAATCGGGGACTTGTTTAGCACTAAACAATATATATAATATCAGCGGACCCGGCCAACTTCTTACCGCCTAACAGTCAATGAATGGGGTGTTAACTTTCAGCTGAACTTAATTTAGGATTTTATTAATAAATGAATACAAACCTTGACAATCGTCATACATTTTTTAACTAAATTTTTCAATAACAAACCAACTTTTTCTACGAGAAAAAATTCCCCCCTATTTATATATAAATTGTGTTCATTCTGAGAGAATTTTTTATATACAAAATCCCCTCATAACACTATATTACCCTTCAGTTGTTTCCAGCAGGTAGCATTACATGCAAATTTCACAACTGAATCGCCCAAGTCTCTGGAGACCTGCTTCACTGCAGATAAGGTTTAGGCATTAATTTCAAGGGTGAGTTGACAAAGATAGGTTATTGTAATCCATTTTTTTACTAAGCTTATACATCCTGACATGAGCGATATTAGCTCCCTCTGGAAAGGTTAGCCCATCCTAAAGTTCCTGAAGTATCAGATAAATTAAATACTTATAATACACTTCAAGGTTAGGAAATATTTTAAGGTGAGTTTCTTATCATTTTGCATATTAATGAAATTTTTTATGAGTCTTCAATTTAAATTGTTTACTTAATTATTTTTTAATTTATAAATTGTTATTTATTTTGCATTATTTTACATTGGATCAGGCAGACTGCGCTAGCATAGCAGTATCGAATATTCAATAATATTCTATTTAAATTCCAGCTTCCAGTTTGTCCGGACAGTTGATGTTGAGATCAAATTCAGGAAGTTATTGTGTAACTTCGTGTTACTATTGTACTACAAAAAATCGTTTGCTAATTGAAATATTACATTAAGGTGTAATTAGTGTTTAAATGGTTTTGAAGAGTGTGCATAAAAAACTAAACATTTTGCAAATTTACTGGGGAATAAATGTAGGTATTTTATATAATTTTCTATCAAATTTACCCGAGCGTTGATTAATAACCATCCAACTTATTTAATTTATTTGTGTAGGTTATTATTATTATTTATTATTCCTTTTATTATTAAATAGTATTAAATAAAAAGAGAAACAATTACAATTAATTTATACGGGTGTTGATTAACAATCACCTAACTAACAAATGTATTTGTGTAAGTTAGGTTGTGTTAGCTTTATTATGAAATCAATTGAATTCATAATGAATTTTTTAAACAGTTCTATTCCATTTTGGAAATATTAAATAAACAGAAAAAAAACAAAATAAAATTACCCTTTTGTTATCTAAAATTTGGTACTATAAATCTTTCCCAAATTGTTACAGCTTATCTAATAATATAATACCTATATTGTTTATTTATTACATGCATCTTATTTATATGTAATTCTCGCAATCGGCCCTACGATTTTGTTAAAATTCCATTTCGAAGTCTTGGCATGTACAAATCGGATTCAATCGTATTACCGTGAAAGAACGAGTTGTGACAATTATGTTTCATTCAATACAGGGTCATGTTGTTACTTACTTGAGAATAAAACTGCTCTAGAAAAATTCATTCAATACAAATTGATGTGTAGGATCTTATAAGAATTTTATCACTACTTAATATTTTTCTAGCATTATATTTTTACAGTTCACCCTTTCAAGGTTTTAAAGTAAAAAGTGTTGATTAGGCGATTTTTGGATGGGTAAAAAGTGATGTGTTCTTATGTTAATTTGAGGCAATCAATTAAGTTGTCTTGAGCAGTAACATATGCATATATAAATCGTAAGAACTGAGTAAGATATAAGGTGCTGTAGGTTATAATTATACAGGGTGATTCCAGAAATTTTGGAAACCAACTGTTTTATTGGGTGGGCCATAAACAGTTTCATTCACACAATGTATTATATATATATATATATATATATATATAGGGTAGTCTATAGGCAGTTACATATACAGGGTAGCGGAAATATATTATAAAGCGAAATTATTATAATGAGTATTTTAAGTATTTTTAGAGAGTTGAAATTAAACTGAACCTCTTCATTTTGAGAAAAATTAGACCTAATGTCTTATTATATCTATATATGTATGTACCTACCAACATTTTTGGTGAACCTTTGAATTTACGAGTAAAGCTCGGTCCATTTACTATTAATTAAACATACAATTCGAAATTGAATAAATATTAGTAGTAAAATGAAATAGATTATTTTGCAATTTCTATTCAAATAGAGTTGTCTATTACGTTTATTTGTTTTAATATTCTACCGGTTAACAGTTAAATTATTTAGTTGTAAGAAATTTCATGTTAATTAAATTTTTGTCTTTAATTTCCACTTACTGCCTCTTTGCCATACCCTATATCATTAAGCTAAGGATTAAGAATGTGCTCACAAATAAAGTCCTATTAATTATATATGAAAAACATGTCGAATTTTGTTAAAAATTGACACAATTGGTCTAATTGCGACCACTGTGCGATTGTTTAGTGCTAAACAATTCTCCGATTGCAATTTTGTGACCTTCTAGTGTATTTTAATGGTTTTCTTGAGAAATAAAAAACATTGAAAAAAAGAGACCGTATATTCAAAAAATCTAAATATAAAAACTTGAAAGTCTTTATATCTCAAAAAACCAATAAGTTTCAAAAAATCTAATAATATAAACTTCAATGTTAGTATATTTTAAAAAGTCAATACATTTCAAAGTCTAATTCTTCAGTTCCAGTATTACATTCATCAGTTATATCGAAAATAAAACCAAAAAATTAATGGAAACTCAAACAATTGTGTTTGCACACTCACACACCTCTTATATAATCATGTGTAACGTCGGATGTAAAAGATAAATTATTATTTTTAATATTATTTCAAAAACTGACAAGAGACGGTCAGAAATTTATTGCTGTGTTCTACTGTTAGTATACAAAAACAATTTTCATAGCTCTGTTATAAACTACAAATATGAATATTTTCATAGACGTTGGATCAGAACTTTATTTCAGAATCATTAAGTCCTACCAGAAGTAAGTTACTGAATTTTCCTGAGCAACACCGATATTAAAATTTAATAAGACATAATATAGAAGACGATTGCGACAAACTTCTAGTGCAATATTACTTTCAGATTATAATAATTTAACAGATTATAATTATACTTTTAAACATACCCCACGTCTCTCCTCATAATAAAGCAAATGCATAATTAAAACTTTCCGTATTCCGCAAATCCCCAGAAAGTTTTCAATGCCTCTCAGAACGTTACCTAAACTCCCTGTTTAATATAATGAGAGCGACACGCACTCACAACCCTGGCGCCAGAATATTCATTGTTTAGTTCACGTCTTGTGAGGTGTATTCTCTTTCAAGGTTACTATTCAAACAAATAAGACGGATTCAAGTGTTCGGAATATATTATTGCGGCCTCCTAAGTGAGAGAACTGAGCTGCTATTATTATTCTGGATAGAGATTTGAGCGAATTTTGCCCCATAAACGTTTTTCATCTGCTTAGCTAAAGGAAATCGATACAGCCTTGAAAGGTAATAAAGGCAACTTTATTTGACTAAGTAGTTTTATTCCTATCGTGATAAAATTGTATCGCTAAACCAGTATATTTCTTATGAACCCAGTCTTGGACCTTCTGGACCTTCAGACTAAGGAATGTATATAAAAACTGAGCAAACCTCATCAGCAGATTAACACCTGAAGGTCTGAATCCTCAAAAATAAAATCACAATTTTAGGTATCCAGGATAGAATGTTACACAAATTTAGATCATTTTGACTTTAGATTATTTATTATTATAAAAACAGATTTGGTAAATGTCAAAATTTCAAAACCCTTGAAAACATTAAAAAACAGGGATGGAACGTTAGATCAGAAGTCTGCAGAGAGATCAAAAATCATAGAAAAAGATAAATAATAATTCGAAAGTATAGGTAAGAGGAATTTTAAAAGAAATACATTTTTTAGAGTACCTGGAAGTTCAAAAGGGGTAAAAGTCAAGTCAGGGCTGAAAAAACATTCAGTTGGAAGTTTTAGGCCAATATTGAAAACGTAATAATGGTATCAAAATTAAATTAGGTTTTTAGTTGTAGCTTTAGTTACAATTCAATAAGGTAAATATCATTAAGTTAATACAATTTTATCAACGGAAATATCTGTTGCTGATGGCAATTTATAGTATTAGTACCTAGGTGACTGAGCTTCACTCGAAAATTCAAGGTTTTATCATAAACGTTCATATATCCAAATAATTAGTCTATTCTGAATAGACATTGAAACGTTTGGTATTCCTGCAATATACGTAGTTTTATTTCTATTGTGGTGTTATTCCCCAAAAAAACATAAAAGTAATCAAGATAATGATATTTAAAAAAATAGATACCATATTAATATTTACAAACTGTGAGAAATTTTGCTTGTTTTGTGTTTCATTATTTTGAGAATATGGTAATTAAAGCCCATTGCTAGGTTATTTTTATTTTCACTTAGCTTATTTATGTAATTCGTCTCCAGTTCAACAGAATTTCAAGCAATGTAATTTCGAACGTCAATTCCAGGCACATAAACGTGATGTAGAAAAACGTTAACAGGAAAGTCAGCCCAAGTTTACTCATAAACGTTTAGGTGTGTGCTAGCTTTTAGCAAATGTTAATATTGACATTTTAGTTACACTAGTAATTGGCCAATTAAAGTTACTTATTATCAAAGGTTTTCAGTACAGCAGAAAATTGCTAATAACATAGGAAATCGATAGCTAGTTAGGTATATCAGAAAATTTGTTAGAATTTATAATGTAAGTAGAAACCCATAACTGTAAATAATAACAAGATATTTTAAGGTATTGGGACAGAATTACATATTAAATCTTAAATCTTTAAATACTACTAAAGCATCTGACCCACATAATTATATTTCTAAAATTCATATAAGTTTGTTTTGTGCTTTTATTTGAGACTAGAATTTATGAATCTATATCTAAATAGGCAAAGACAAAATGGTTCGGTACCATTTTCTCCTCTGCCCCTCAAGCGATATTCTTCATTTTTGTTTTGCGACAGTAACAGTAAATCATAAGATGGATTGACTCGAATGTGAAAGACAAAATTAAACGAAACAAACAAATTTTGAACCGTTACGAAAGTTATACACATCCTCATGCTATTAGAATACAACCCAGGCAAATTTATATTACATAAGTATCGCCATTTATTGGGATTTCGCGTTTCCAACTTTTATTGTTTGTAAATATGTTTTGTCAACTAAAATCAGAATTGTTTTTTGATCAATTCAATTCTGATCAAATCAGATGCTTTTTATTTTTATATATATTTTCATATAATATGACATGTGACTAAGCTTACAAAAATCGGGAATTTATACACAGACCCTTAGATTCAGGATAAACAGTTACATCTGGCAGCCAATACATCTGGGTATTATATGACATTAATTAACAGCAGGTGCATTGTATTTTTTTATATTTTACATTCAAAACAGATACAGTTATTGCTTACTAGGCGTGTTTCATTAAAATTTATGAAAATTATATTGAATCTTAAGATGATATGTAGTTTATTAATATGTTCTTATGTCTTGTAGTAATTTTGTAACACCAATACTAAATTTTGAGTTGGTTGTTTGCATTTTCTGCTTACGAGTTGAAATCGTTATCTATGAAATGTTAGAAAAAAGATTATAATTCCTGTTATTACTCAATTTAAGATTATTAATTAATCAAAATCCGGTCTTACATTACACTGACTGACTTTTAAGTAAAATAAACCTCTCATTGGCATTTTAAGATGTGTATTATTTAGAATATAAAGAAATTCAATGCATCCACTGATTTGTTAAGTGAGGTATGTACCTACATATCCTTAGAGCATACACTGATGTAAGTAGCTTAAAATGCACAAATTCCGTGCTAAGAGTAAAAACAGAGAGCAATAGAGAGAGCAAGGGTCTATTTCACTCGATTGCGAGGTGCAGCCAATGAACGACATGCTGAACATAGCTCACCTCCAGAAGTTCAAGCTCTATGTTATCACAAACTTCCGAAGAAGTTGTGTAAAAAATTGTCAGTCAGCGCACAACAGAGAATGTATTAAAGACTGAAGTTCTCAGACAGTTGTTGGTCGAGTGAAATGACGGAAATTTTTATATTGCGAAGAACAATCTTTCAATTATTATGTCGAATATTTTACAAGGAGCGGTTCAAGTCAAAAAAAGGGGGGGAGGGGCACGATTTTGTCAAAATTATGTCGAACATAAATTTTTATTTATATTTCAATAGATCTGTCAATATGACGGTAACAAGTTTGGACATTACACCTACTCTCGGATTTCTCCTCAACTTTATTTCTTTTAAAAATACACTTTTGACAAAAGAACCCCCAATAATGATTACAATTTGATGAAATAGGGTCGAATTTCGATCTCTGGGCGACCCCTAGTTAATAATAAAAGAAATAACATTTAATTCTAGAAAAGTCATATCGGACGTTTCATTGACCAGGAAAAACTGCATCATGTTTGCTCGTCATAAAAAATCCTTAATAAAAATCCCAAGTTTAGAAAATAGATTTTGATCAAAATTTATGTTAGAATTTGAAACAATATTTTAGAATTTGTGTGCATAACAAAATCTTTATTTGGAAATCAAAATGATGTCTGAATTGGCATTGATTTTATTATCATTTGTGACTTTTACTACTCACACTGGTTTCTGAAAAATACAGATAAGTTAAGAAATGAAAATCAAGGTGTAGTATCTAGGAGCAGTTTGAAATTGCCTAACCCGAATTGATTAAATTTGTCTACCCCTAGTACATCATTCAATAGAGCAAAATTGAAAGCATTTTGTGACATAAAACAACCGCCGATGCCATCGCTTCAGGAGTGGTTCATAGGTGATATTTTACAAGATTTTAACAGAATATTCGCAGAAATAATTTACTTAAATAATAAAAACTAGCAAAAATATGGATTTTTTTTGTTTTCGGCTTGTATTGAGAAAAATAATGAAGTAGAAGAGTTGTAGAAAATTGGAAAACCCTTCAAACTCAGCCTTCATACGTCCTGATAGGGGTATTTTCCACCGAGAAAAGTTGGAACAATAGGGAAAATTGATTTATTTTCTAAAATCCATTACTTTGTTGTAATAAAATCAAAAAGATTAATATTCCACAAAATTAGAGCTTAATATGTTATGATTAACTATTCTCAAGATGGGTATTGTGCAATACATGATTTTTGCAGAATTCTAATTCAAACAATTTAGATGGAAATCTTACAAACCGTATCATATCAATTTGTCAATCTTATATTTTCTTTAAAATCCCGTAAAGATCGTTTAAAACAGTTGCGAAAATTGCATAATAGGCACAAGTATATGAAAGGTGGAGGGCGAAAGCCAAACTATTTAAGGGGAGTTTGCGCAAGCGTGGTTGCTCACTATTAGGGGCCCACAATTATTTAGATGTAGAGTGTCTCGAATGCATTATTGCATTGAACTAAGTTTCTATTTAGTTCAATGGATTCTTTATACAGTAATGAATAAATCTCAATTTATATTTTTAAATTTCTGTGTTAATTCAAAATTTGATTATATATAATCTACTCAGTTAATAATATCATAACACCTAATTGTTTTGTGGTCCTGTAGGTTATGGTAGAGCATTCCAAAAAATACTAGGTATTAGATTTTATAACAATTAACGGAGATATATATGTAGGATTGTAATATTTTTAGATGAAAACACAGTTTTATTCAATTGTTGTACGCTTTGGTAAATAAACAAGAGTAAATGTTTTATAATGTATGTAGTACGTAAATATGTACTATTAACAAATTTGTAAAAGTGAATCAAGAACTAGAATATTTTTATATTGAGCAATCTTTCTATGCATTAAAAGATTCCAATTAGGGTATTTTAAAAATAATTGCTTTAGTTTCATATTTCAGCAGATAAAATGCTGGATAAATTATAGTGACTTACCTCCATTTATCTGACGCGACTCATTGTGACATGTCATTCATGTCACTCGAGGTTAAAATCTTAGCGACAATAAATTTAAATGGCTGAAACATATATGATAATAAAAAATATAGAATAAGAATGTAGGGCATTCACATAAATTCGCTTGCGCCCAATAGGTAAACAGCAATTTGACTTCCCCTAAAATAGCTTCAATACATTTTCTTCTGTCTCTCTGGCACGACCTCTTACGTAGAATGCAATATTCACCAGCATTTTTAACCATTTTAACAGCATTTCAACAAAAATCCAAGATATGGAAACTGAAGTATATGACACGAACTTTTAAAATATATTTGGTATATCCCTATCAGACGGATGCAGGTAATATGGTACAGTTCCCAAAATTATCTCTCTTAATTGTTACAATTCTGCATAGACTACTATGGTTGACCGGAAAATTAAATTTTCCGTTTTTATTAAACAAAAGTTATAATTTTTCCAAAAAAGGCATATTTTATCAGATTTTCTGAATTTTCTTAGCGAAAAATTCTACTATGGAGACTTGTAAACTCTCATTTTTAAGGTTTTCCGATTCCTTACAGCTTTTCCCTAGAGAGTATTACGATTCCTTCATAAGTTTGCATAACAAAAGCCAAAACAAAAGAAAATAAAATGTTTATGGGTTTTTATTGTTTAAATAATTTACTTTTTAGAATTTGCTGTTAAAATCAGGTGAGGTATTGTCTGTTAACTATTACGTATGTCATGACATAGCGGTTTGCTGTTAAAATTTTTGTCACTTATAGATCTCTGGTGTATAGACAATTGTGTAAATATGTATGTATAGACACAGAGAATAAAAAATATGTTTAGAGAGATTTTTCTATTATGGCGGTACAAAGATATAACCAAAAATTATGTGGAGAAAATATATAATGCGAGAGCTGGTTAGGCAGTAAACGTAGTATTAAATTATTTAGAATCGACATACGAAATGAATTTCAATTAGTGTCAAAATAAACTGACATCAAAAGAACACCGAAGTAAGTTAACTAACAAGCAAAAAATAGTAACAATTAAATATGAACTTATAGGTAAGTCGGTGTCTAGTTCAACATAAAAATAAATAAATAAATTAATAATAATGTGAGTTATAATCTTTTACGTTTGACTTGGCACCGACTTCTAAAACATTTTAAGTACCTAATATAGGAAAATATTATTATTTGCCTTTTTGTTAAAATACTCTCATTGTTTTATTATTAGGTTCTTTTTAAAGTTAGCTTGATTAGTGCATTTTTATAAGCCAAAAGTAGTATTGTTTTGCATCTGCAGTTATTATCTTTAAGTACATACTAGACTGAGTTATTCTAAGATCTCCTGTTTGAAAAACTTTCAATTTCAATCTATTGGACATTATTTATGCATGCATAAAGAAGAAGAAAGAAGAAAATTAAAAACTCATCTTCTTACATCGACGACGATTCGATATTATTTTAGCGATAGGGATTGGAAGAAATTGTGATTAAAAAAACTCATGGATTTGCTATCGCTTTCGTATCAGGTAAATCAAATATACGGAATATGGAATAACTTAATTTCTTCACGTTCACTATGGATTCAGGCGTAAAATGAAATCACATAACGTATCTTGACATTTGTAAAATATCACATACTCCAGTGTTGTCGACAAACGAAATCCCAGCGACGTGACAAAACAAAGAAGAAATGCAGACGTTTCAAAATTTTCATATATTCAGAATATTGAAAGATATCATTTTAAAATTCATAGTCCGAGGGAATATTGAAAATTTCAATTATGTTGTGAACTAATTACTTTTTTTGATGAAACGGATTTCAGAAAATCTGTATAAAAGCATATCCGAGTGCTTTTTCTAGAAAACTGTGTAAAATTAATTTAGAGCAGCAAGTAACAATAGTCAAGATAAAGGCGGTGGGTGAATTAGATGAAAAAAATACCTCCATATATTTATCTGAAAAAGTAGCAGATTTAGTCGCTTGTGACATTTGTGTCTTAGTTTATCATAGAAGCGATTATTATACTCAGCAACATATTTCCTAACGTTTTAAAGCAACAGCATGATGACATCGTAACCATATAAAAAAAATATATAGTTTCAAGTTTCACTTCCCTCAACTGATTGAAATATGTAGTTAATAATGATTTATCTATTATGTATATTGTAACTACAACTAAATCTAACATTTTAAGGCGAAACTAATATATAGGGTGTCCCAAAAGTCCCGGAACGACATTTTATCTCGGCGGGAACGCATTTTAGAGAAAAATGTTTCAAACAAAACTTATAGGATTCGTCCCTGGCTATCGAATTGTGACCTTCAATTTGACCATGACATTGACCTTCAAGGTCATTTCAAGGTCAAGTCGATTTTTTCAAATGGGACAACATATTTCTGACCTAAGAAATGGAAAGATCGGAAAATTTTACGTTCAAATATGTCCTTGGCCATTTTTAAAACTTCACCTCTGGTGGTCAGTAAAGGTCAAGTCAAGGTCAATAACAACTTCGTTGCGTAGCCATACTAAGCATCGCATTGCCGTGGAAAAATTCTAACCCTTAGATCTTGAAAAAAAATTTTTAAACCCATATTTGACGAGCTACGCATTCCCCATTCTATTCTCCAAACTATAAGACCTAAATTTTTATTGTTTACAGGAGAAATACGAAGAAATCCCTAATATTATTATTGGGGGTCAAATTATAGAATTAAAAGGAAAATAAAAAAATATTTTTTAACGCATCATGCAATACATCAAATGAAAGGGTTTATTATGAGAAATACAAATACATATTTTTCATATTTTTTAAATTCATTGTTTACAAGATGTTAACATAAAGATATAAAAAATTCTCATTTCTCACTTTATTTCCGAAACCCTACTACTTAAAATTTTGAAAATAATTAGGGGTACTGGTGCTCACTTGAAATTTATAAGAAAAAGTATTAGAAAACTCCCCATAGCAATTTTAGGGACAAATTACACAACTAAGTGGAAACTAAACATTCTATCTTATACAAATATATCATATTTTTAAATTATTTGTTTAAACGATATTAACAAAAATATTAAACATTGACTTAATTTCCACTTTAGAAACTACACTATTTAAATTTTGAAATACATATTTTATTTGTATTTTTAAATAATTGAATAATAAATTTAATAATTTATAATTTAAAACTTGACCAATTTTGCCCTATATCTTCCTACTACAGAGCCCCAAAATTGAGAGAGTAGATTATAAAATGCTTCCATGAAAGTTTGTTAGTAAAATAAAACTCTAAGGTTAATTTTTGGGGGCCAAATTAGAACTTTAAATACATATGTATTCATATAAAAATCAAGTGAATCCTGAAGCAGATAAAATAAAAAGTCTATGTGTGGAAAATGAAAGTGTATATTTTCTATAAATTTAAAAGGCTTTCTTTAAAATATATCACGATAAATATAAGAAAATGCACTCATTCCCTGCTTGTCTGAAACTGGAATATTAGAATCTTGTAGGAGGTACGGAACCCTTAGTATGCGTCTAAAACTCGCACTTTTTTCTTTTTTTTTATGGTATATCTCAAAGGCAAATAGATATATTTATACACATGTTTTTTAAATCGTGGAGTTATGAATATAGATTAGAAAAATATTTGCTGCTATCCTCTTAAAAATGTAGGTGAAACAAGGGATCTGTAGGTGAAAACGTGAAAAATCGCCAGAAAATTCTGTTAGTGATACATTGGGCGCTAAACACGGTTCTACAACAATTTCAATATTACTTCCCACTGTTGACATCGTTTGTCGTTATCATTTTTTCCTTTTAGGCATCGAAAAAGGTTGTCTAATTAATTCTAATCTCTCACGAAATGTAATGCAATAATTTTCTGTCACGAAAACAATAGCTAAATACGTTTTTGTCATTATGTATCCAAACATGTTGCATCATAAAAAAAGAAAAGCAACAGGTTTGAATGTGATACACGGCCACTAATCATTTACTATATACCTCTTAAAATGGCAAAAATTGAAATTAAGGATCTAATTAAATGTTGTATGAAGTGTATTTTCGTTTTACTCATCACGAATAGTGCGCCGTATTGTATCATAATACACACCATATGGCAAAGTTTTCCTATGACCCAATTTGATGTTATAGGTGACAAGTGTCAGAAAAATATTTGTTATGTTAAAAGTTTTGCTCTCAAATTTCGTATTATTTTTAAAGAACACAACTTGTATATTATACTACAGCTAAATGCACTACATTTAAATCTAGTATTTATGGTGATGAAGCTAAAAAAAATAATTAAAACATTCTAAAAATGTACAGACCATGATATTATTAATTTAATTAAGTATTATTCATATTCAGATATTCTTAATTGACTTTAAATTCATAACAAATAAAAAATATTTATAGAGATCGGTTACAGTCAATATTGAGTAAACCAAATATTTAAAACAAAATTCGAAGCGTATTAAGAAAAATACTGTTATGTAAATTTTAACAGAATTGCAGAATAATAAAAGGTATAATAAAAACAATACAAATGTAATTATTACAGATGGTAAATATTAGCAATTCTAAACAATCTCCTTAAGTTCAAAATGTGAAATAGTGTTGTCAATGCAGTTTTAATAACGCATTTTAAAAAATTTGGCAGCTTCCTTAACATATTAGATTAGAAAGCTTCTGTGATTCTACCTTTCATCTTATCCTTTGTTTTGGAGGTATCCCTCATACTAGATCTTTTACATAAATCAACAGAGTCAATTTTTTTCCAAATTTTTTTTATAGAAAGTAGCTTCTTAAGCTTCTAGAACCGAACCTTGTAATATCGTGTCTTAATTCTATCCCCGAAAACTACATTTTTCAAAATCAGCGTCATTATATTATTTTTTTTGTTTTTCTAAATTTTTCAGAATTCCGTAGAGAAATGACATGAAGTTTTAATGGCTTGTGACAACTCTCATTTTGTTAAAGCTTATCCAATCTTTTTTTATTCCGGTTGCCGTCGTACATGATCCGTCTGTTTATAGTTCGGAAGCAACTATATAATTCTTATGACTTTTTTCAAGAATAAAGGCGGTATTTACCATTACTTCGGTAAAGGAATTAATTTTGTGGAACTCACTAAAAATAAAATTCTTAACAGTCGAATGCATTTACATTTAATATATTGCTTGTCAAGGTCACAGCCAACACATGACAAGTTCATTTTCCAGTATGAAGAATTATGTATTACCGTTACTCTAGCATAGTAAATATTAATTTCGACTGGTGAGTAAACCATTTCGCGTTGACATTATTTTAATGAAAATCAACTAACTCTATGAGTAATACTTTCGAACATTACAATGAAATTCTGGGCCTGTAAATGTTTAGAAGCACTTTAGACTTTTTATAGTGATATCTCTGTAAATAGTGAAGTTAGGTATAGGAAATATCTGGTGTAAATGAAATCCTAGTATATTCTGCATTTAGCTGTTATATAACAGACGGGGTGTGCTATTTAAAAATAAAAAATATTATTTCAGATTTCGATTTTTATCTTACCTTGTTTAAAACTTTTAACACTATAAATATATATAGAGAGATATTTTTAAAATATATATATATATATATATATATATATATATATATATATATATATATATATATATATATATATATATATATATCATTTATTAGTAGTTTTTGTGTTAGTGCTAAGGATTCTTGTCTTAGTGCTAGTTAAAACGAGATATCTAGCTCTGACATGGCGCTGGAACACCCTGTACATCCAAACCGCATTCTATTTTCTTTGTGAGATGTAATATCGAATAATTTCGTAACCGTTTAGTTATCAGATGTTGCCTCAAAAGATTTATTGCTTTTTTGTGTCTTTAAATCTGTTATAAATTTATCCTCTATAACTAGTAAATATTTCACTTCAAAGATATACAATTTGCGTTTACCCCCAAACATTAACTAAGAATTATAAATGGCAAAATCAACTCTCTGCTATTATAACTAATTTAATCACAATGTTGAGGCTCCTGTAATATAAAATTCCGAATTTATATCATAATGCCAACATAAACATGATATTTATAGTTAGCGTGAAGTTTTATAACCTAAATATGCGAACAGGTGGCTTCTTAACGCCAGAGTTATTATGTGTTATGCACTAGTAAAAAAGACAGAACTCCTTCCACATAAATGAAATTTATAGTTGTTCTCAATTTTAGACTCTCAAATAAATGTCGTTACGTGTATGAACCATCTCTTGGAAGATAAGCTTTAAATAAATTTTTCACTTCATGTATGTGTTTCTGGAAAATTTTAAGTAGGATTTATTTTAATTTAATTTTAGTGCGTAATTAATGCCAGAAGACGTTCAGATAAGAAATGTAATTAATTTGAATCTCTAATCTCTTCGACCTTCTTCGTTGGTCCATTTGTGGATATTGCACACCATGGTACTTTGGAATTTTTTTTTATCTTGTGCTACGCTGAATCACATGTGTCCGTTGCTTTGGGTGGCGTTCCCTGGATCTGTTTCCAAATAGGGTCTTCAATTAAGGCGCCACTTCTTATATTTTGTTATGTCTATACTTTAGTTATTTGCTCAACAATATTTATATGAGATGCTGTTACTTAACATATGGATATTTATTGCTCTATATGGATCTTCATTGCTCTTTATGGATCTTCATTGCTCTATGTGTCAGTACTGGAATGATTAGTATAACCATACTGCTTTGTCAATTTTATTTCCGAAATAATCCCATACAAC
The DNA here is from genome assembly GCA_034190945.1 of Octodonta nipae. Taxonomy (NCBI): domain Eukaryota; kingdom Metazoa; phylum Arthropoda; class Insecta; order Coleoptera; family Chrysomelidae; genus Octodonta; species Octodonta nipae. The sequence continues at coordinate 17,060,479 of CM067222.1, forward strand.
AAATTGAATTGTCTTATAGCTGGCGTTACCAATTTTTTTTGTATTTTTAAGTAGATTTATAGATGAGTAATGTTCTTATATATGTTTCATGTAACAATGTGGTCAGCTCTGATGTTTTTTAAGAACTTCATAAATATGTATGTGACTTTATGTATGAGACAAACAGAAATCCCGACAGTTTCTTGAAATGCCTCCTATTACACTTTCAAATTTCAAACACTTACTTGCTAGGGACAAAAGTGAGCAGAGAAAACCCTAAGTAACAGATATAATAAAATTTATCTAATTGAAGTTGTCAGTGGATAAAACATGGATTCACATAATACGCAGGAGTCACATAGCATTAGTCGAGTGAAAAGGAGAGATTGAAAGCGCTAAAGCGTTCGAAGGAACAACAGTCATCAGGGAAAGTGTGTGGGCTCGTCTATATTCGAAAAGTTCAGACGATCAACAGTGACTGCTATAGTGTTATATTGGATAGATTGGATGACTAAATAAAGCAGAATAGACCTTAAATAATAAAGATAATGTGCCAATCCACAAGTCGTTCTGAAGTCAATCGTCAAACTGACCAGATCTAGCCCCTTTTGACTTCTGGCTGTACGTAGATCTCAAAAGATATTCCAGGAAAAGAGATTTATAACAGTAATAATATTAACAATATTTATTATTTAAAGGCTTATGAAATATATAAAACAAGTCAAATATCTATATAAAAAACAGTTGCGAGGTGGCACCTCAATTGAATCCATGGCGGAAGGTTATACTTATAAATACCTTGTAACAAAGCAGACTCAACGTACTAATCACTCAACCATGAAAATGAACCTAATAACAGAGTTCCATAGAAATGTATAAACGAATGTTGAAAACTACAGTTAACGCTAAAAATATGTTTAAGGCTTTTAACACCTACGCATTTCAGGGCTTGTTTATTTTTTCTGTTCAGTTAATTGATCAATTACAACGGGAAGTTCGCGTTCTACTAACAAAAGCTGAAAATCACAATCCAAAAAGAATCTGTCGATGCAAACAAATTACTAGATAACCAAATTTCTAATTTGTGAAGTCATTTCGAGAAACTCGCACAATTTTATGATCTACACAGAGACATATGACCAGTTGACGACTTAACACCACTGCGACTGACACAACAACAATTCAAATTGCACCAACAATTCAACTGATCAGAAACTGCTTAAATGGAAAGACAAGCCCCTTCGTGACATACAAATGACGACAACCTACATTATGTCGGCAGCTCAAGGTCAAACTTCTGGTTGATCTCTAGTCATATGTTTCCTGAAACGGAAGGCTTTATATTGGCAACCCAAGGTCAAGTAATTACAACTAAGAACTATCTAAAGTATATCATTAAGGGCCCTTCTATCAACAACGGCAGATGCAGGTACGGTTGCCAAGCATCTGAATCTATCCAGCATATCACAGGAGGTTGTCAAGCGTTCGCTGCAACTTCATACAAAGAACCAAACGATGCTGTGGCAAAAATACTTCACCAGGAACTAGCACTGAAACTTGAATTATCACAGTCGGTAAGACTATCATACCATAAATACAAACATCTGAAACAATCTAGCATATCACAGGATATTGTCAAGCATTCGCTGCAACTAAAAGAAGAACGACATGAACTGTGGCAAAAATACTGCACCAGGAATTATCACTGAAATCTGAACTATCACAATCGGTAAGAATACTGTACTCTATATTCAAACCAGAATCTGTTTTAGAAAATAACAACTACAAGCTGTACTGGGACCGCACGATTCTGAATGATCGAAAAGTTGCCCATTATCTGTCTCTGGAAAATAAATTTAAATTTAGCAATCCCTAACAACAATAATACAAATATCAGGAACGCTGAAAAAATCACGAAATACAAAGATTTGGAATTTCAGAGAAAGAGACAATGGAACAAGAGCAAGACTCAAACTAGACCAATTGTTATAACAGGAGTAAATCCAAAACATCTATTTAACAATTTAAAAATCTCGGTTTGGATGGCTATACCATCTAATGTAAAAAGCCATCCTGTTAGGGACAGCCTAGATGGTCAAAAAATTCCTGGGAAATTCCAGCCACGAAGATAATTATGGGCCTAAGAACCTGGCAAGTTCCCTTGCAGAGCTAAACCCTTTTGATCCTTAGTATATCTGGGGTTTAGAATTTTCTCACGAATTTGAAGACGTCAGTAGGGACCAGGCGACGTTGCAACGCGTTATAAAATCAGTTACAAGCCGTTGTCTTTTAGGTATTGAAGCCACAAGCAACCATTTCGAACATAAATGTAATTTGTCTTGATTGTTAAAGTACTTTTTATTTGTATCACAGTTTTTTAGTGTCTTTTTGTTTTTTATACAAAATGAAAATGAATTTTGGCCACCCCGGTACATCTTCTGAAATTATTTCATAGTCAATTAAATATTATTTGACACAAAACTACATACCAATTTCATAAACAACGTTTTCTAGAGGATACGGCATAGGATTTATATCTGACACTGATGCTGAAGTCTAAAAGATAAATTTTACCCATTAATTAAAAGGTTTATAAAACGAAAATTATAAATTGATCTGACAACAGGATAATTGAGAATTTAATTTTCGAGGTGCTCTAAGGGGTCATTAGTTCTTGGTTAGTTGAGCGCGAACGTCTGGGCGCTGTAAGCAATCTGAAATGTTTTTGCTTTATTAAAACTTCATTGAAAGCTGTAGAGATGCGAGAATTAAATTTAGTTTCAAATGAGAAAAACACTAAATTAAATCTTAGTGAATTAGATAGACCAGTCAACTAATTTAGTAGGTAGGAAATAGTAAGGGTTTTTGTGCTAGCTAATTGAAATTTTATTCATAGGTATTCATTAATTGAATCCAGTATTCGAATATGGCGGAATCATTCTTGTATAGTTTTGTCTAAATTGCTTTTAAAATTCTAGGGTTAGTGGAAAACAATCAGTTATATAAACTGGATGAATGGAAAAAAGGAAATAAACGATTTTTCAAACTATTCGCCTAATTAATTCTTTGAAAAGCTGTTAGTTATTTATATCAGTCACTAAGAAATAATCGAAATTATTCAATGTAATTTGTTCGTGGAGTATTTCTACTAAATCTCATTCCATTTATCTTGTCGGTTGCTGTTAAACTTACAATAAAATCTTATTCAGTTTTTAATGCCATTGACAGCGAAGTCAGAATAACACTTTGAATCCTCCAAGTTTCCTCGGACTTCCAGCGTCTGGGTGGTTGATGTCATGACGTTTCAATGGATTTATATCCGTCAGCAGATAGATGATGTGAAATTCAGATTATCTCTCGTGTTTATTTCCTTAGCCTGTCATGCTGATTAGGTCCCTTAATCCCGATAAACCACCTATGCTGAAAACGGAAACCAAGATACCTGATCTTTTATTACCATATACTAAAAGGCTTCCCAGAAAAAATTAGAAGTATTGGACACAGATATGGAATCAAAATGCTTTTTTAAAATTAGAAATACCGTAAGCATAAGATTACAAAAACAAAGAGGGATACTCCTGCAATAACAAATGGTGTAAGATAAAATAGTTCCTCTCATGGTTTCTTCCTCCAGCACTGATGGTTTATATAGTCCAAATTAAAAATTTCACCGACAACCAGCCGACAAGTACGAGGGTGCTGATTGGGCTAGACTTATATCTATTTAGTTAAAAACAAAGATAAGATGAAACAAGATGCCCAGGATTGGGATCTTTGGAGAACGTTGTGTTGATACCTGTCTTAGGACATATTTACTAATATTTATATTTAAGATTTGACAGCCCTTGCAGAGTTTCAGTTTTTTTTTAACGGGCAAATTCATTCTTCCTATGCTGGTGCACAGTTCTAGACGGACTCTGGGGATATCTAAATCGTTTTCCAGATTATGAATAAAATTAGTTTAAACTTTTATCATAAATAAATTTACAATTTTAAGAAGCTCTGGATTTTATCAGTTTTGTACAGAATTTTATTCTAAATAACTGCAAATATTTTTTTTTTCTTTTTTACTACATCCTATGTTTTCCATTATGACTTTAATGAGATCCCTGGAACATCAGAATGTCTTTGGTCTCAGTTTTGACGAATGTATCTTATAACAAAGTCGTACCACATCAAATTCTAAAGATATCTCTCTCAAAATCTTCCAGTATGAAAGAAGCTTTGTTATTTCACGCGATCTTTAGAATTTTTACTGCTATACCCTGTCTGTATCAAATATGCAGCAAGTTCCCTTAGTTACGTTAGTTTGATGGTCAAACATTAATGTCAAATTGTGATTTACGAAATTTGTAATTACGAATCCTTTCAATTCTTAAATTTTCTAAAATTTCCTGTTCATTTTGGTATAGATTTTCAGTTTATGTGATATTATACCCAAAGTACTCAAAAAACAGAGATGCCACAATAATCCTTCAGAAAACAACTAGTTGCTCAATTTTGCTTCCAGATTGTTCCTGTTTTCTTGAAATATTTTTCTTGTTAATTAAAATTTGGAAATAACCCCTCAATTAGATTCTTTTGTTAATTTTTTATCATAGAAACAAGGTTTTGTTGCTTGCCATCTATATTAGTTACAAGGTTCTCTAATTCTATTTTACGTTTTCCATCAAATTATTTCACTAACCTTTGATAGATTTCCTCTTGGTGTTCCTTTTATCAGTACGCTTTTTAATATTTTTTTGCTAAACTCGTCAATTTTTGACATAACTTAAGTTGTAGCCATAAATCAATTTGCGATGTTAACCTCCCTTAATCCTGACTTCGGACACCATATTGCAATAAATTTCGTGGGTTCAAAATCAAATTAACACGCCGATATTCACGTTTACTTCCGATGACTTTATTTACACAAAAATAATCCACTTTTTATTTACTACAGCTGCTCTCTCGATACAATTCACACGCAATATGAACTGAACTAATACTAATCAAAATGTGCAATATCCTTTTATAATCAGATGGAACCCTCTCGTCTGTCTCGATGGTCATTTCCTTGTTGGCGGATCGCTTTACTGGAATTTTCTAGTAGAATTTGGGGTGTTTTTTTAATTTTTCAACCGGCTATGTTTCTGTTCGTATGATTAATCTAGAAGGTTTGTTAATTTTTCCTATTGCGGCTTAAATAAATTTATAACAATACTATTACAATCTCTTGTTGGTAAGTTAATTTTAAATTATATTTTGGAATATTTTAAAATTTAATCTTTTTGTAGTTGAAAATATTGTTTGAATAATTTGTTTAAGTGCGAGTTGGACTCGCATACTAGGGGTTCCGTACCATCTTAAACATTCTAATATTCCAGTCTCAGACAAGCAGGAAATGAGTTTTAAATTTATAAAAAATATACACTTTTATTTTCCACGCATAGACTTTTTATTTTATCTGCTTCAGGATTCGTTTGATTTTTATAAGAATACGTATGCATTTAATTTTCTAATTTATCCCCCAAAAATTAACATTACAGTTTTATTTTACTAATAAATTTTCAGGGAAGCCTTTTATAATCTACTGTCTGAATTTTGAGGCTCTGTAGATTGGAAGATAAAGGGCAAAATAGGTCACGTTTTATATTATAAATTATTAAATCTGTTATTCAAATTATTTGAAAATACAGATAAAATATATTTTTCAAAATTTAAATAGTGTAGTTTCTAAAGTGGGAATTAAGTCGATGTTGAATATTTTTGTTAATATCTTGTAAACAAATGATTTAAAATTATCATATTTTTGTAATTCACATAATGAGCCTTTTATTTGAGATGACGCGTTTGAAAATTGAATTTTTATTTTCCAAAAAATTGTATAATTTGTCCCTAAAAGTACTATGGGTATTTTCTAATAATTTTTCTAACAAATTTCAAGTGAGCCCCAGTAAAGCGTTGTGCCTGAAATTGATTCATAGAGTCCCTTAACTAAAATACACCTCCAAGTAAAACCAACCCAAGCATATATTATAAGCACAAAGGCAAACTCAACAAAGTCAATATTTCACTTAATTGTTTATAAAAAAATCCACAAATTTTTGAAATATAGATTCATTTATTTTTTATTCACATATAGATTCCTAAAATTTTGCTATATCGTTCAGATATCCTTTGCATGTATTTGACACAATCATAATACGTAGTTTTATTTTTCTAAATGTAGGTTATATTCGGGAATGTTGGGAGTTAAAATCATAAGATTCCAAGCAAAATAAGTTTACAGGATTAATATAATTAATTTTACCTTTAAAGTCTGTACGAGTTGAAATATTCCTATTATTTAATAAACTTCTAAATGTCGGAAGTTTTATTTGCCCCAAAAAGTATAAAAAAATTTGCAACAAAATCAGCTATAATAACTGAGTAAAATAGTTTTATTATTATTGAGACGAAATGTTATTGCTTTTGACGTGGTAAATGATCTGAATAATTTTATGTGCATTTTAGAAATCATACTAAAATTATGTATATTGCTATATGTCGTAAAACTTTTATAGCTACCATCGTTGAAGCTTAGTTCGGCTGTATGAGAAATGTATTACGAAATTGTTTTTGAACTAACGCATCAAAACAAAGATGAACAAAGCAATAGCTTCCGAAACCTTAATAACTTATGTAGTGTATTGTGTTCTATACAGGTATAATTAGAGTATAGCGTGTTAACACAAAACTTCTAAAATGTTTGTAAATAACACTCGACGTTGTTGTCACTGTTAACTCGGATAAAAGCTTTTCCAGAAAATAAAGGAAGGAATAGTTTCAAAACAACAACTACTTAAATTACCTATACAATACCTCACATTTAGTGGTATTAGTCTATATTTTATATCTATATATAAATATGCAAGGACAAAACGGTTAGGTACCATTTTCTCCTCTGTCTCTCAACCGATTTTCTTTATTTTTGTTTTGTTTAGTAGCTACTGACGACCTTCAGTGCAAACTGTTAATATTAATATTGGTTCATACATTAAATAAAATATAATAAAAATTCATTATTTACATCCATACTGTCAATGCCAAACTGACATTGCCCCCGACGGTCAAAACATTGAGCAAATATATATGGAGGGAGCGAGCCTTACATGGTGTTAGATTCTTAGAGCATGTACTACTGGAGGTAGCATGCAACACACAGATGTCGTATCAAGAGTAAAAAGAGGGGCCAATATACAGAACAAGAAGCTATCTCACTCGATTGGGAGATGCAGCCAATGAACTACATACTGCTCATAGCTCTTTGGACTCTTAATCGAGTCAAATAGTCTTTGCCCTCTCTTTTTAGCGTTGGCACGATATTTGTGCTTGCTGGCTACCGCCAGAAAGTACAAGTTCTATGATTAGATTGGTTGACACTGACACGCTAACGATATTTCGGACCATCATGCGATGACTATCTTGGATAGTTCAGCATGAGGCGTTGTTATTGTTTAGTGGTAACATAGTCAATGTAGTAGATCAGTATTGATTTTTCTGACGCGTTGCAGTAACTTTCGTATTGAATAGTCTGTTTTTAATGTGAATTTTTATTATTTGATTAATATATTATTATCGCAATCTTCACGAAGGTGTTTTGTAAAAAATTGTCAGTCAGCGGACAATAGAGAATATATTATATATTGAAGTTCTTATAGCGTTGTTGGCCATCTCTTTTCTTTAAGATTCATGAATTGGATTGATTTTAGGTTGCAAAGTACAATCTTCCAATTATTATATCGAACATTTTACCAGGAGCGTTTTCAGCCAAAAATATGGGGGTCATTCATTTGTTAAAAATATGTAGAATACCCATATTTGATTAAATTTTTATTTTCTTTTTATTTCAATAGATTTGTCAAAATGAGTAAACAATTTCGGTCATTACATCTACTTCTACGAATTCTCCTCAACTTTATTTCTTATAAAAATATACTTTTTATAATTTCATGAAATAGGGTCGAATTTCGGCCACTGGGCGACCACTAGTCTATATTAAAATATATAGAGATAAAATTTGTTTGTTTTAAAGATGTGATGTTTAGATGTAGTGTAAATATTTTAAAAGTTCTATTACTAATAGAAAGCTACACTAAATGTTTGATTACGCCATGGGGGCATGTTTACTTAAATCTTTGAAACCGGGCGTGAAAATTAATGTATATACTCTTTTCTCCTAACTGAAAAATAAGGATTTTTATTATTTTGCAAGAATTTAATTATCAAATGGGGACAGGTGGAGAATTTTATTTTAATACTGTTTTAGGAGAACCAGGAGTATTGTAGCCATGACAATTAAGATATTGATTCCTTTTTTTATGTGAAGTAATGCGTGGTTCCTCATTTTAAGAAAATTGAAATATTGGAACAGGAGGAAAATGGAGGTCTCTAATTTTTTACAAAATAGAAAGTAATGGTTATGTGAATCTTAATATATATAGTCTTCTAAAGTAAATAGAAGCAGCTTTTATCATTTTTAGAAAATTAAGATATCCACAAGTGGGCAAGTGGGGCATTACTTCTCGGGAACCAAAAGTAATAAAAGGTATAGTTATTTGGGTATAAACTATTAAAATTAATAGCTATTTGATGTGACATATCGCGATTGTAGTATATATGTTCTTGTCCTGAGATGTTTAGAAATGAATTTAATCATCTAGCAAATATTAGGTATGCGATATATTTTATGAGGAATATTTACTTATTTTATGAGAGTTGTTAAGTTGGCACTTTTCTTTAGTTAAATATGACAAATATTAAGGAAATAAAATAAATAACAAAACACGACAAAATATAAAGAAACACAAAGTGCTACTAATATTAAATACACCAAAAATTACAAAAAAATTTGCAAAATTGTAAAAACCACATTGGAGAAAAGCTAAAACGAGACAAATCAAAAATATTTAGAAAACATTAAAAAGTATCCAAACTAACTAGAAATGTTACCGTCAACGTAAATGTAAAAAAGAATTAAATGTTAAGTAACAATAAAGTCAAAATATCACAAATTTTAAAAATGTCAACAAAATGAAAAATGTCAAAAATATCGAAAATGTCTAAAATGCCAAAAATGTCAAAACTGCAAAGTGTCAAAAGTGACAAAAACCCCAGAATCATAAAAAATAGAATTAACAACAGTATAAAATGTCAAATGACAATAATATAAACATGTGAAATATGTCTTTCTTTTCATACAAATCGCAGAATAATGTATTTGTAGAAGCAGTTGTTAACATATGAATTCCGAACAGGAATGTTAAAAAGATTTTCACAAAGAAATGTACGGGTTGTGAAAATTTCCAATTAAAAATTATACTCAAGATAAATGTATCCTACACGCCAATTTTACAATCATTTCAGGTCAAATGTTAGTTTTTCTTCTATAAGTATGTGTTATGATATTTGCTTATATTCTATAAAGCTAATAACATATGCTATATAAGTAGCTGCTCTAACTTTTCTGTTATTTAAATTTGTTTATTTGGGTCAAATTGACATCGATAATTCCTTGTTGCCTAAGAAATTTCAGTAACGCCGCATGCGTATAGTACACCATATTCACGCACTAAATGCAATCTTCATGCTAATGAGGTGCTACAATTATTACGATAAATATAGAAAATTGAGCAGTCGCCATTATTTGTAAAAATGGCATTATAATGAACAGAAAGAAAATCAACGCCTTTGTTGCTTAATCACGTTGGTATAGTAAGACGCCACATGCAAAATCAGCAAAATAGCAAATTCTCTCATAGGGGGATAAATACCAAACTCAGGGGGCCCCAATTTTCAACTGATACTCGCAATACAGCTATTTCGGGGTGACAGCATTTAAGATACAAAATAGTTGGACTGGCTAGCAGAAAAGTAAAGACATCACCTCCAAAAGGGTCTGTTTTTCATGTTCTGTCCACTACCTTTGTGTCATTAAAATTACACTAAAATTCCAATATATTAAGTCGGAAAAGATATTCTCCAAGTTATACATTACAGGATAATTACTACTACAGTTACATTTTAGTCACTATCATTATGTATACCAATTTTATTTTACCGTTATCATAACCGTAACTCTTCGTTTGTAAAGGGACCTTGAATGTCTTACCTGGAACAAAAAAAATACATATCAGAACATTTATTTTCGATTAGAAAAGTAATATAGAAATTATATCAGTAACTGTATCTAGGATAAAATATTAGAAAACCATTTTTTTACACCATTTAATACATAAAGTTTGTTTTTTTAATATCATCAACCAAAAGACTTATTTGTTTATTGATTTGGGTTTTCTTTCTTCATACTGATTTATGAAAAACAGGTATGTTAAGTAATTGAAAACCAAAAGTAGTAAGAGCGATCTGAAGACATTGACAGGACCACCTGCTTATATCTCGCAGCATTTACTGAGACGAAGTTTTTCTGTAACATGTTTGATTTTATACTGAAGGATCCTTATGAGGGTGATGTTATGTAATGGTTGGCAAACAGTGTTTCTCCTACTTTTTTATAAAATGCTAGCCGTTACCCGCGATTTCACCCTCGTACGAAATGTTCAATCCTTGGTAAAAAAAATAACGTATGAAACATATGGATTATCCTATATAAAAAAAATTCTCACTTGTTTGAACCAACCTACTTAACCTTAAATCTACCAAACCCGAATATATTTCACCCAAACTGCAAGTACTTATGGGCCACCCAATATAACAATTTTATTCGACATTTTTTTGAATAACCTTGAATAACTATAACTCTGCTTCACCCTATAATGCAACCATTCTGTATGCTGTTGTTTATTTGTCACCCAATATAACTTTTTGAACACCTGACTATAACTCTTCTCTACCCCATATTTCAGCTATGCAACTGCTCATGGTCTACGCTGTATACAATTATTTCTGATATTTTTTGAACGATCGTTTAAATTAAAATTTTTCTTTACTATATGATTTAGTCAACCTTTATATGCAGCTTTTCCTAACATTGTGTTAAACACACCCTAAAACTATAATCTTGCTTCTCCTCATATTTCAGATGTTCCATATAGTAGAATGCAACTGTTTATCGTCTATCCTATATAGCATTTCATTTTAAACTTTTTTGATCCATCTTAATGGAAATGATGTGGAACCCTTCGTGAGTCACAAATATAAAAACACAGTTTTGCACCCTATCAAACTTTTATTTAAACCCTCACCCAAATTTCAACTGCTTATTGGCCACCCTATATAACAATTTAATTAAAAAAAAAATTTTAACAGCTTTGTATATCCAACCCTACTTCCATCTACATTAAAACCATCCTGTATACATCGCTGCCAATTGGTCAAACATTGCAACTTATTTTTGACCCACCTTGTATAACCATAATTTTACTCTAACAAAATATAAAAATTTTAAATATTTCTAATCACACTTTATGAACTATAGTTTTACTTCGATCCATTTTTCAGATAATGAATATATGCAACAGCTCATGTTGTATCCTACAAAAAGAATTATCCAACCTGTTCTAAATCTACTCCACCCGCTATTTCAACCACCATGTTTTTGCAACTACTTATAGGCCACCCAGTATAACATTTTTTCTACCACCCTGTATGACTATAAATCCATCAATTCCAAATACATTTCACCAAAACCGCAACTGCTTACGGGGTATCGAAAATAAGAATTTTGTTCAACATGTTTTCAAGTACCTTGTATGTATTACAACTACCCTGTATACGCTACTGCTTATTGGTAAACCAATATAACATGTTTTAAATAATTATCATAACACTTCTTCACCCTATATTTCAACTATCATATCTTTGCAACTTATATGAACTACGCTATTTCACATTTTTTCCTTATATTTTTTCAAGATATATTAAAGTGTAATTTCTCTCCACACTTCATTTAAACCACCCTTCATTTTCAACTTTTTCTAACCTTGTTTGAATGGCACTGTATAACTATAACTTTACTGCGCACCATACTTCAAGTACTATATAACCAAATTTTTCTAGCATGTTTTACCGACCCTGTATAATTCTTACTGTGAGCCACCCTATATTTCAACAGCCTTTTATATGCAACTACTTATTTGCCACCAAATATAACATTTTTGTATGACCCTGTATCCTTAGAATCCCGCCCCACCCTATACTTCAACCATCCATTAAATGGAACAGCTTAAAATATTTTTAAACCCACCTGTATAGCTGTAATTAACATACTACATATATCAACCATCCTATATATGTAACTGCTTATGGATATAAAACAAGTTTTTAACCACAACATAAACTATATTTCCACTCCCTCTTATATTTCAAACACCCTGTATAAACAACTGCTTCTAACATTTCAACCCATTTCATAACTAAAGTATCTTATGAACATAATTCAAATATACTAACTGCTTACCTAACACATTTTTTTTCACTGTATAAATATTCTACTTTTTTTCAACCAGTTGGTGTATGGAACTGTTTATGGCCCACTCAATGGAACTTTTTTGGACCACCCTGTATAACTAATTCAACTTCCCCTTATTTTCACCGCATTGCATATATCCAGCTGCTTATAGGACACTAAATATAACTTTTTTTTAGATTTTTTAAATCCATATAATTCTACTCCGCTCTAAGTTTCCTATATACAAAACACCCTGTAAAATTACGCTTGATATATGTTGATTTTTGCTAAATCGAAACATGTTACATTTGCACATTCCGAATTTTGAATAAAAGCTAAGCTGATGTCAGTATCTAATATTTTGTGCATGCGGTGGAACCAATTGAGTAATTGAATTACCCAACAGGGTAGAAATTCTTTTGCTATATCTACCTTTTCAGTCAGTTTAGAGAGATATAGCGTCCACCAGATTTTAAGTCAAACTATAGGCTTCGCAACAACAAAAGATTCAGCACAATCAGTTAAGTAGTTCTTACGTGATGCCCGAACAAACAAACAAACAAACAAACGAACTAACTAACAAACAAACATACTAACAAACAAACATACAAACTTACAATTTTATAATAGTATTGATTATTTCGCCAGATTTTTTTCCAGTTATTAATTGATTGACTAGTGTTACTAGTCCCTATAGAGGGGGTGCCAATTTTTCTATTATTTAACAACATATGTATATTGTTTGATTTCTCTTTACTTAGCGTTTTATAAGCAATATTTTTGTGTCCCAATCAATTTTTTTTTGGTTGGTATTTATATTAAACAAGTTTAATTTTTGTCAGGTAGACCAAAAACCTTAGGTCGTCAGTTCTTATTGGCCAATTCCTAACTAAATTAAGGGCTGTAAAAATTCCAAAAAAATTCTTCACTGCTCCTGAATCCAGTTTTTCCTGTACCTTTAATATTTTAAAAGATCATTCTGATTCCAGATTTTCTACTGATTCTCTCAAATAGATTTGAAGCTTCTCTTCGGTCATGTCAAAGATCTTATCTTGTATTCTTTTCTTCATTACTTTAATATTTTTATTTTAATAATCCATTCATTTATATTTCATCAAATTTAAAAGTTCTCTTTCCTTTACTTGGAAAATTTTCACACCACTTGAAACAAATCAGTTTGTTTTGAGTGTTGCTTGTATATTTACATTTATATAAAATTTACGATTTTGAGCTTTATTGCTTCTAACTCTCAAAAATCACAATTCAAAATATTCAAATCACAAATAATGGCTTAATTTGATTGTTTATCGACAAAGTTTCACACCAGTTCAATTACATCAGTTTGTTTTGAGTGTTGCTTGTATATTCACTTTAGTTTATTTCACAAAATTTGCGATTTTGAGCTTTATTGCTGCTAACTGCCAAACATCACATTTCAAAATATTCATATCACAAATCATGCCTTACTTTCATTGTTTATCGAAAAATTTGCAACATCTGAGACGCTGATTACTCGACGAATCTCTAGATTTTGGCGTGTCACTTCTACTTATAAGGTAATAACAAATGATTAACAAGACGCCAAATTTTGCTTGAAACCGCTAACTTGATGACCCTATTTACTAACAAAATTTAATAACATTTCTAATTTCAATTATATGTTCTCAATAATATCTCATTTGAAAGCTCATTTAATTTGAAATAAATTATTTCTATAGAGTATCGCACAATATTTCTTCGTTATTGATATTTTGAACTTTGAATGTTTTAATTTTAATTTCTACTCTTTATAGTCTCTTACTAATCACATGAAGTTTTTACTTGCCAATGTTTATACGAGGGCTGCCTTTTATATTTCGGGATTGGAGAACCCTAGTGTTGCAATCTGACAACTGACAGCTCTATCGTAAAGTTTGACATTTTTGAGGTTATACGTACTCAGAACGTTGTGACATACGAACGCTATGTGTAGTTTACAGTAACTTAAAGGATTCATCTCGGACAAAAAATGGAATTAAATCGTGAACATTTTCGTGGATTAAGTCAGCAAGAGTGCATGGATGAACTTCATTTCATTTTTGGCGATGAAACTCCATCAAGGACCACTGTTTATCGATGGTATGGTGAATTCAATCGAGGTCGTAGTTCACTCCAAGACGAATTTCGTGAAGGTCGTCCAAAAACAGTTGTTGTTCCGGAAACCATTGATGCTATGCGCGAACTGATATTGCAAGATCGTCATGTGACCTATCGTGAGATTGAGTGAACCTTACGCATTAGTGGGACTAGCATACATTCAATACTGCATCAACATTTGAATGTCAAAAAAATTGTTCGCATTAGATCCCACACAATTTGTCAATCGTTCAAAAAAAGGCTCGTGTCGATTGGTCGAAAGAAAAGCTCGAAAAATACGATCGCGGTGCTTCAAAACACGTTTATGACATAGTGACAGGTACGCGTATGAGCCCGTAAGTAAACAGCAGGCGACTGACTGTATGGGTGTTTCAAGATGAGCCGAATCTAACAAAAGTTGTACGCGCACGAAGCACTTCCAAGCAAATGATCGCCTGTTTTTTTCGGAAAAGCTGGACATGTCGCAACCGTACGACTAGAACAACGCAGAACAGTCAATTCTGAGTGGTACACAACCATTTGTTTGCCAGTTGTCTTCCAACAATTGAGGAAAACCAACCCCCGAAGACGGATCACTCTTCACTACGACAATGCGAGCTCTCACACATCGGCTCAAACAACTGCATTTTTGACCACTCAAAACATCGATTTGATGAGTCATCTACCGTATAGTCCTGACTTGTCACCAAATGACTTCTTTTTATCCCCGTACGTAAAAAACAAACTGAGAAGTCAACGTTTTTCGACACCTGAAGAAGCGGTTGCTGCGTTCAGAATGCATGTTTTGGAGATACCTCACTCAGAGTGGAAAAAGTACTTCGACAATTGGTTCAAATGCATGCAAAAGTGTATAGATCTTCATGGGGAATATTTTGAAAAACAATAAAGCGATTTTCGATGATTAATATTTGTTTTTGTTCTCTAATCCCGAAATATAAAAGGCAGCCCTCGTATAACTTATTTGAGAATGCGTATATTCTGGTATGGTTCGCTTACTATAAGCTCACTTTCTACTGTATGTAATAGTCTTTTTTCACCAGTTGCACTTCTCATTTTAGTGGCTTTAGTTTGTGTACTCTCTTAACTTAACTACCTAAGTAATTGTTTTTCTGTAGTTGTCTCCTACTTCCCATTTTTGTATAAATTACTTGTTTAACTGTCTATGCCACTAATTTGAGATACTTTTTATCCTTTACTAAGATTATTTTTCATGTTTAAATACTCTGCAAGACGAAATTATAAAATCTATACATTTTGGATATGTCAGAAGTACCTTCCAATTTTGATATGGACACATCTTTTAGCCTTTAATGATTTACAAATTCTGAGATGGACTAAATTATAGTAAGTCTTTACCCTATTTTATATTTCTATAGTTAGTTTGCATGTATTTGGTAAATTTTTGCAGTTATTTGACTATTTTGTTAGTGAAGCTAAATCATTGTAAGATAACAAGTTTTTCTTCAGGGAAGCTTGCTAAGTTTTTCACAATAAGTACTGACCTTTAACAAGTTCATTAATATGATTAGTTTTGTTACTATCTATCTCTACTTATTGATACATTTGATTTGCTCTGCCTATTTTTATCTTTAATTTATTATATTTCTTAAAATTGTTTAATTTAGTCCTTACTCTTATTGTTAAGGGATTATTTCATTACAATATATTAGAATCTTTTATTTATTTTTCATTAGTTCAGTTTGTAGAACGTAAGCATTTGTAGATGGCAACATTATAATAAATATAACAATACTGATGTAGTTTTGTGAAATTTATGAGTAACAGAAATGATAAACGTTCAGTTTTGGTTGATAAGGAAGCCACGTCTAAGAAAAGTTAGATCATAATGAAAGATTAGCAGAGAATATTTGTTCCGAATACTTTTATCTACAATTTTTAAAACTGCTCCGCAAACCCATTTCCTTCTATTAACTAAAATTCCACGTGCTCCTGCATTTTTAATCATTCCCTTAAACACCAATTAGTATTCAGATGTGGGTCTTCCCTCTATCAATTCTTTGGGAACGTCAGCTCGTTAACGCTAATTTAAAAAGGTCCATATTAATAGCCAGGTAATTTGTACCAAAGAATTACTTCCTTTTGCGGTTTGTACTTGCATTTCTAAAGGCTTTTGATATTGTATAGGAAATTTTAAGCTCGGGTTGATTGATATTAATTTTCTCGAGTAGGTCAGTTATATTTTCATCATCATGTGCAGCAGCTTGTAAAATAAGGATCAAGCTATGGTAACTTATTTGGTATCAGTTTTATTGTTAAGCAAGTACCAAAGCTGAAAAGTCGTTACCTGAAGAAAACTACTGTAGAAGTGAACAGTTTATTTACCAAAATTTAGTCATAATTCCTGAGTTAACACCTAAATTTGCCACAAAGTGTTATATTTTAAACGAAAAGATGAATGCATTCAGTTTTCAAGACCCAGTCGTGAAAAATTAAAATATGTTTTATTGTTTTAAGATTTAAGGAAAATATACTCATGAGAAAAAAAATCGCAACATTCAGAAATTTTTAAATTTAATATATATTTTTGGTAAAACATAGACGCTATAGTAAGGAGAAATGATTATAATCTTTCACCATAGAAGATGTTTGGGATATAATGGGTACAAGGTTCGGAAATATACACCAGCCTCTACAGACTTTGTAGGTTCTAAGACATGAAATAGAGCACTTTATTGAATCAATGCCAAGACGTTTTGGGAAGCGTATAGATAACTGTTGTAGACAAACACATTATTAACCAACTTATTAAAAAAAATTAAACACCTTGGTTTTTAGTATTACTATAGCTTCTATGTTTTACGAAAACAATATTAAATTCAAAGGCCTCTTGATTTCTTTGGCTGAGTATTTTAAAAATTGTACTTAATTTCTTCTTTATGTCCCAAACCAGTAAGTCTTAATGATAGAAAAAATATAAATGGAGACACAGTAGCAAAATAAAGTGCTAACCCCTAATTTATATATTTATTAAAAATCAAGCACATCGTCTAGAAGGGCATCGAAATATTCGTTGTGAGAAACCAAAGTATATATTTTATATAATTTTAAGACTCACAGCTTAAAGGATATTAAGGATAATATAAGAAAATCGACTGATTCTCTTCCAATTTTTGAATTTATTTAACAAACAGAAAAATAAGGCAATAAATGCCAAACGAATTTTCAGGGCAACCTCTAAAATTAAAATTAAAAAAATATATGTATTATAAATTACCTTAACTATAAGAAGCCTCAAAGGTGGTACGGGACCCTTAGCATGCCAGTACAACTCGCATCAAATTTTTTGTGCTTCTATCGTTCTAGGCACTACATAAAATTAGATTTGGCGATAGGAACACTGCTTAATTAGTCTTTTCATATTCGAAAATTGTTTGTTCCCGTGCGTCATTTTTTTGAGCATGTAAATACAATGTTTTTTGCCCGAAAAACATGACAGAAATTGTCCCATGCCCTCAAAAAATTTTTAGAATATGAAAAAGCCTATTGGAAGTTTCGTTTGCCTGCATAAGTAAAATAGTTTTCGGAATATTTAATATTTGTATATATTTAATTGAGTTCTGGAAAACGCCTCCAACGATTTCGGTGAAATTTTCCCATTTAGAAGTTTCGATGGATATAAATTGATTGGCGTGGATCTCATCTTTGGAAGAAATCGTTTTACTGAGAAATTAAATTATTTAAAAAAATATTGCAGTTTGCTACAATCAAGACACCTCTTTTGTAATTTCAAGGCGTTCAATACAGAGTAATTTGGTAACCTACGTAAGTGAGACTCCTCTTGTAAAAATGCATATACCAGGGTAGTTAAAACATATGGTGGTGTAAAATTATAGTTATACAGTGTGATTTAAAATATGTTAGCACAAAAATGTTTTATTTGATAGCGTATAAAGCGTTGCCTATATAGGGTGGGCCGGAATTATAGTGATACATAGTATTTAAAAAATGTAAATGTATTATAGCCTAGCTATATATTTATATTTTAGTTTTCGCGGGCACTAAATGTGTTAGATGGTTTCCAGGAATTAATCCGCGTAGTTGGTAACTGATCCCTGCTGGGATCTATATTAAAATGACGACGTTTCGGCAGAGTGACAGCTGTCTTCTTCAGGTCGGTTAGGATAATTCTCGTAGCCTTGTGCTTTCGCTTCTAGTTACTCGAGTAGTATTATAGTTACAGAGGGTAGTTGAAATATTTTATAAACAAAATTGTTTGTCGAGTAGCCCATAAGCGGTGGCAGATACAGGTTGGTAGGGATATTGAATGGAGTGGAATTGTAGCGTGATTAAAAAAAATGTAAGAAAAAAAATGTTTTACTGTGTTTTGCCTAAGCAGTTGCATATATAGGGTGGTTCAAATATAGGGGAGGAGTAGAAGTGTAGGAACACCATGTAAATAAAAAATTTAAGAAAAAAATTATATCAGGTAGATTACTTTGTTTACATATCAAATGTATGATTATTTGAATACATGTACATTTATGATAAAACCTTGATTTTAAGAGTGAAGCTCGATCACCCAGGTACTATTATTAAAATAGCTTTAAATGCAGATATAAATTGTGTCAATATTGTCCGTTGAGGATCTAAAATTATTATATTATTTGGAATTTTAGATAAAATTGAAAGTAATTAATGTAACTGATGATACGTATTTGATTCACACAAACATTATCTTATTTAATTTCCCACCTAACCAAATTTATCAAACTAATATATTGTTTCCATAAGCATAGACTATAAATCTATTATTAATTCATTAATCTTCTGACGATGATGAAATTGCACTATGTTATTCATCGATTTCTGTTTTGCCCCTAATGGACGTCTCCCGATTAGTTATAATTAGTTCTGAATACTCCGTAATAATGTAATAATCCTGAGGTATTATCGCAAAGGAGCATGAGCTTAAATCTACCTACAGATATTAAAACTATAGAGTAGAAAAAAGATATTTAGAACACACTAATACTCCTACTAAATTGAGATGGATGTATAAACATTTATTTATAACTATCTGGATGCACGGATATGCAAAATTTGCTACCGGTTGACTTTCATATTGATAATTCAAAAAATCTTTGGTCGTTCATAAGTGACAAACTTGGCAGAAATGCAAAGAAAACTAATAAATTTAAATATATTCACGATGACACTAAAATTTAACCATAGGAAAATACTAAAGATTCAATTTTAGCAATATTAGTAGAGAAATTAGCAATAAGATTACCCATCCGAATAATGTTCCACCCGCAACCCAAAAACTATATTTTAACACTAACAAATGAAGTAGATAGGTATATTACAATTTTTAAAAATATGAAAATTAAAAGTAGTGGAGTTCATGAGATTAACACCAAAACTGTAATCGCGTTAACCGTCTTTACTGAAGAACCTCTTGCACATATAAACAATGTGTGCATTGAAAGTTTGGCCTGATGCACTAAAACGAGCACCTACAAAGTCAATTCAGAAAGTAAACAAAATAACAGCACCTCAAATTTTAAACCTAGCTATAATTTTGGATTTTTTTTTAATTTGTAAACAAGTATAAAATAATGTCAAAAAGATAATATGACTACATGAAGAAAATAGGTACAAGGAACAGCTTAACATTTCTTACAAATGTGCTTTATGAACATCTTGTATCCCAATTGCAGGTACATTTCTAAACCTAGGGAAAGTATTTGATGCTGTCAATCACAAGATGATATTAGAAAAATTATATGCTATGCAATGTTAATGAGGCTGTAAGTGAATATTGTGAATTGTAAACAGGTGTTCCGCAAGGAACAGTACTGGGTCCAAAGTATGTACGTCAACGACTTACTAACTAATATGTATGTTTTAGGGATGATACATCTATAGGAAAAAGTTGAGTTGGAGTAGTGGTCAGGATGAACAATCATGTTAGAGTTATAAGTACATTTCGAAATTTTAAAATTAGTGTTCGGATAAACCTAAACATTTCACTCAATAAAAACACCTAAATAGGGTAGAATCATGTAAATATTTGTGAATTCTCTTTGATTACAGAATTAAGTGCGATAAACACATTCTTAGAAAAGCGAAGTATTTGTATTTAAGATTTGTGTTCTATAATCTCTCTCAAATTATGAAAACGCACACACTGCTGAAGATGTATTACGCATTTATCTACAGCATAATAAAGTATGCAATTTTTACCGTGGGGAGGAGCATATTCCAACTCTTTAAAACTTACCCAAGTCATCAGAAAAAAAAAACTATTAAAATTGTAAACAAGAATAAGACTAACATACATAACAATCCCTTAAACTCTTCTCACTCGAATCTTTGAAATGTCACTATAGCAGGTTGATAGAAAAATTAGGGAACTAAACAGTACTGCGTACACAAGATCATACATCTCAAAAGAGTTAGTAGCAAAAGCAGTTTTAAACGAGCAATAAATGTCTTCAATAGTCTTCCAGATGAAATAGAAGCTATAACCAATATAATTGCAACAGATAAGTGGATTGTAATTAACAAACATAAAAAAATAATTAGATTAGCAAAAAGTCACCTGAGTATGCAAGAATTATGTTTATTTCTCTTTTATTTTTTTTTATATATATTTTTTAAATAAATTACATATCCCCGACTTAACCATACAATGTATGGCATCACACTCCCTCTAAAGCACGCTCTGAGTGCCTCTAGGGGAAAATTCACTAAACCCCAGATATCCTAGATATCAAAAGGGTTTAGCTCTGTGAGAGCCCTTGCCAGGTTTTCAGGCCCGTGGTTGGAGTCGTGGCGGTAATTTCCCATGAATTTCCTGACCGTCCAGGCTGTTCCTAACAGGACGGCTTTTTGCATTTGTTTGTAAAGATGTTTGTTCAGATCGAGGTATTTTAATTGTTTAATAGATGTTTTGGGACTAGTCCTGTCGTTGACATAACAATTGGTACAATTCATGTGTTGTTCATGTCCCACTGAGTCTTTATTTGAAATTCCAAAAGTCTATATTTGGTTATTTTCTCAGCCTGCTTGATATTTATATTATTGTTGTTAGGAATTGCTATGTCAATTAAAGTTGTTTTCCGAGAGACTTTATCTACCAAAACTATATCTGGTCTATTGTGAGCAACAGTCACATCGTCAGTATCGTGCGGTCCCAGTACAGCTTGTACTTGTCATTTTCTAAAACAGATTCTGATTTGTATTTGTGGTATGATAATCTTACCGACTGTGATAATTCAAGTTACAGTGCTAGTTCCTGGTGAAGTATTTTTGCCAGAGTATCGTGTCGTTCTTTGTATTAAGTTGCACGAAAGCTTGACAAGCTGCTGTGATATGCTGGATAGATTCAGATGCTTGGCAACCGTACCTGCATCTGTCGTTGTTAATAGAAGGGTCTTTAACGATGTACTTTAGGTAGTTCTTAGTTGGATTTACTTGATCTTGGATTGCCAATATAAAGCCTTCCGTTTCTGGAAACATATGACAAAAGATCAACCAGTGGTTCGACGGTGCACTGTCGACATAACCTTGGTTGAGGTCATTTATATGTCTTCCATGAAGGGGCTTCTCTTTCTATTTCAGCAGTTTCTGATCTGTGGTCTGGTGGTGTAATTGGACATGTTGTTGTGTCAGTCCCATATTACATATTATTGTTTTGCTATTATTTTCTATATGTATTGGTTAAAGAAATAAAGTTTCCCAAACTTAAATAGAGATATCTCATGAATTTTAAACATTGTAATATTCTTAGGAACTTATCAGAAACACTGTTTTTAATAGATTGTATAAAATAATTCAGAATAATAGAATGTCACATGGAAATGAATCTACCTATAACTAAATGTATGTTAATAAA
This sequence comes from Octodonta nipae, assembly GCA_034190945.1. Classification (NCBI taxonomy): domain Eukaryota; kingdom Metazoa; phylum Arthropoda; class Insecta; order Coleoptera; family Chrysomelidae; genus Octodonta; species Octodonta nipae. Next base: position 17,082,885 of record CM067222.1, read on the forward strand.
TTGTTCATTATTTATTTCCCACTTAGAATTGTCCGGCACACCAAAGATTGGACCAATTATTCATAATCAGTATTTGGCATTTGTATATAAACAGTTTATCATCCCTGGTTTAGTTGGACTTTGAAAACTACGTTCTCTAGGGGTACAAAATTTTCTTGGAGAACAAATATGTTAGCCTGAAAAACCGTTAAGATTTTGACAGACATATGGTTTTTGTCAAAGATAATGCCTGCTTTATGGACAGTTGATTCGCTGTTTTATATTTCAAAATCAACTTGCACAATACAACAAAAACAAATTAGTTACATTTTGTCGAGTACTATAATTATTGTTGTACCGAACTAAATTATGGTGTTTGTCCCAAAAGTCATGTATGTAAATAAGACTGTATTAAATTTGAATATTACTGTTACGTAAACAGTCCACAAATTCTGTATCATATACTGACATAATTCCTGATTGTCGAACATTAATTTTCTGTCGTCATTTCCTAAACATTCGGCAAGAACCAAACGGTTGAATAATTGGTAAGCATATTTCAGTTCTTGTTTACTTCTGTAAATATTTGTCAAGTAGGATCGATGGTGATGAAGAGCTCTAATAATTCACATAGTACATGAAAACGCTATTAAGATTGCGTCATAATTTTAGCAAATTATTTGCTCTCTAATTGAATTCTCTATGATCTTGAGTTCTAATAAAATGGAAATAGAAGCAGATAGTTACTATGTTATATAAGAGAACAAGGACTAACTAATCGCAAACTAGAGAGGTGACATTAAAACTAATTGAATTAACACTTTTAAACACCGACATTTATTATTTGAAAGATGATCTGTCTGGCAGACAGACCAATAAGACTTAAAATGTTATGTAATTGTCTTTAATCCATTCTCTTGAAAACTAAGCATTTCTCTTGTATGAACTTTTTCATGTTCAGATGATGACTCTCCAACACCCTGTATTTCAATTTTCTATTGGTTGGTGGATTGTGGGCAAATTTTTAGATTGTTTTTATAAAAAATAATTATAAAGTTAATATACAGCCGTCACATTGGATTCCTCCTATATACAAAACTAGCTGACCCGTCACAGCCTCGCGCGGGCTAAACAAATGGGCGAATTTGACGTATTTATCTTGAACATATTTTTGCATTTGGTAGTTTTCACATCCACTATACCTTTAGATGTAAAAAGCATTTTAACATTAACATTCATGAGCGATATTTATACGACTACAACTGCTTCCAAATGTAAATCATTTTGGGATTTAATATGGAGCTAAATATGTTTAGGTTAGGTTAGGAACAAAATGCACGATTATAAAATTAAAAGAAACAATGCTCGACAATATTATTTGTTTTATGATGTAACTAAGAGAATTTAATTTGAGAATATACCGGGTAGTTTCTGTACTACCCTGCTACCTAATTAATTAAAAAAAAGTATTTCATAACCCTCATTTCTCTATTATTTTCAGGTAAAATTATCGGAAAATTGTATTTATTTTGGAAGACTATACATAAATAAGGATATATTCCCGTATTACTTTTAATTTCGAAAATTTTGAATCCTACGTACACCAATATTTAATAATTAAATTCTCGCAAAACCTCAAATCATTTACTAGTTCACTTATAGAAATGTATCAACCTGTTACTTCTCATGGCTACATTATTGTAGGTTCTGAAAAAAAAATTAATTCATTCAAAAAGACATAATAAATTTTTTGTAAAATGAATTAACTCGTTTTTATTTATCTGAAGAGAAGTGTATATACTCCAATTTTCACGCTTGCAGCACATTTTGTTTCTAAGATATTAGATTTAAATAAAAACATTAGACACCCTACTCCCCACCCCATAACGTAATCAAACAAACCAAAATGTAGGCTATGTTACTCGCAAATTGTGTAGCTTTCTATTAGTAAAAGAGGTTTTAAATATGTTCACACCTTCCAGAGATTACCCCCTACAAATTTTACCTCTTTATATATTAGTATAAATTATATAAGCTTCCTGGTAAGGGCAAACATTCTTATTGTATATTTGTATAGTATTGCAAGTCGTCTATTGAAACCTATTTGCAAAATTAGCCTGAACAAATGTACCAAAACTTCTAGAATTAAAATTTCACCATATGATCAATTTTAAAATCAACAGATAGTTAAACCATATCCAATTGTCTAGCAAAATATGCAATTGAGAGAATAACAATACAAGTGGTCCTTGACATGAAAGGAATTATTCTTTTAATCACTGTTACTAAACTGACAGCTGTACAGCTTAGTACAAGAACAATCTACTATCGCATGATATAGTAAAGAAAATCATGTATGAAACGGTAAGACCGAAAGGTTGTTTATTAATCGGCAATACACAGGTAGAGGAAACATCATCACTATTTGCTTTCTGAAACATAGTTGTGTCTTCTCTACTTTGTATATATAAAATAACCAGTAAATTATTTTAGCTAGACTAGTTTAATTATCAAACATTTAATTTCAAATTATGAATTATTTAATTGCTCACCACGAACCTTTTAAATTTTAATTTTCTTTTATGACATATTGACATTTGAGGTTTATGCCGATATCTTTCCGATTTCCTGAAGAACGGTATGTTTTCCGTTCTAGAAAAATATACGGAATCAAGCTAGAATATAAGATTCAAACTTATTGAGCCGTTTTAGAGAAAACAACTCATTTAAATGAAGTCCGGTAATTACTTTTTTTTTCTGATTTTCCCGAAAATCTTAAATCTCACATTATTAAAAATTGTATGATACCATTACGTTACATTCCTTAATAGAATGTCATGTAAATCATCAAAATTGCTTAGGGCGTGTTTAATTGATGAATTGATAACCTTCTCCTTTTTGGAAGTTACTTAATAATTTTACGGACGAAGAAGTACTTTCCAAACGTAAAAGGCGCTTGTTTAAGGAATTAACATAAACTACAAAAACTAATCACAATAAATTTTTTAAAAAATGTTCTCAATGACTTTGGTTTTTCTTATAAATACCTACATTCTTTAAAAAGGTTAAATTCTAGTACTTACAAATTAACTTTTTACAAAAGAAAAAACATAAATAGTAGACTGGTTTCTCTTAGCAGCTTGTTCAAAAAATTCTGCATATTAAGCTCTGGTATAAGCAAACTAAATTACTATAATCAAATTTATGCATGAGGAAGCATTCCTTTGCCTTTTATATGAAAAATTAGCTCAAATTACACTTCTTTCAGTATTATCAAATATGATGATCACAAATTATAGTAATATTTTCAATTCTGTCAAGTACCCTATTGTTATAGCTGATTCTGCATTTTCCGTGTTTAGACAGCGTCATTTTTTGAATTAACTTATTTATATTTGTGAAACAGCACATATACAAAGTTTTCCAACGTTTCGCCTACACTTATAATGGGCTCTTTCAAGGACGAGAAAACAAAATAACCTTCCGGCGTCTCCATTGGTTTGGTCTCTTTCTCATTTCTTTTCTTCTTAAATTTGAAGACGCGAGATGTAAGACCGACATCTAGGATTTTCAAGAGAATCAGTTCACAGAGATTCCAAATCTGGAGCCGTTCCGTGTAATTGCTGTTCTCCCTTAACTCCTAGGACAGAATGACACGATACAATTTTCAGGTTACTTCACCTGTCAGAGATATTGAATACTTTCTTCGAGGTGTCATTCCTTTGTACGCAAGACAATATATATTATATATAAATATAATATATATTGTTTCTGGTCAGGAACCTTCATCAGTTGCGCTTCCCACAATTGAATGTTATCTCGAACACTTCTTTATTTATGCATTTGATGTATTTTGTTAAATTTGAAGACGCGAGATGTAAGACCGACATCTAGGATTTTCAGGAGAATCAGTACACAGAGGTTCCGAATCTGGAGCCGTTCCGTGTAATTGCTGTTCTCCCTTAACTCCTAACATTCAATTGTGGGAAGCGCAACTGATGAAGTTTCCCGACCAGAAACAATATATATTATATTTATATATAATATATATTGTCTTGCGTACAAAGGAATGACACCTCGAAGAGAATATTTTTGACAGGTGAAGTAACCTGAAAATTGTATCGTGACATTCTGTCCTAGGAGTTAAGGGATAACAGCAATTACACGGAACGGCTCTAGATTCGGAACCTCTGTGTACTGATTCTCTTGAAAATCCTAGATGTCGGTCTTATATCTCGCGTCTTCAAATTTAACAAAATGCATCAAATAAATAAAGAAGTGTCCGAGAGGACATTCAATTGTGGGAAGCGCAACTGATGAAGGTTCCCGACCAGAAACAATATATATTATATTTATATATAATATATATTGTCTTGTGTACAAAGGAATGACACCTCGAAGAGAGTATTCTTTTCTTCTTCTTCTTTTCTTGAAAATTAACTAAGACTTTGGATCTAGTATTGGGTCATTTAGAATTTGTGCGTCAGTGGGACTAGTTTTATAAAGTGAAGTTTCAAATTGTGTTCGTGAGAGAAAAAAACGAAACGAATGGAGTCGCCGCAAGGTAAGCAAGATTTGTGTTGTTTTCTCATCCTTTAAAAAGCTCCTTATAAATGTAGGCGAAATTAATTCAAAAAAATGACGCGTCCAAATCAAGTCAAATCCAAGTGTCTTATCACAAGCAAATTTAGAGGTATTAAAAAACAAAACTTCTAGCAATGATGATTCTTAATACAGGATGAAAAGATAGATGATAACAATTATTTGTTCAACACCATAACAAATCCTTTAGCAGAATCACAAATGCTTCATGTTTTAAATTGCATTCAAAGGAATTCTAAATAATATCATGTACCAAAGACTTTTCAGTTGAAATATTAGCTATATATTGTACTCGTCAGTACAAAATGAACGCCGAGCAGCAGCAGGCTTTATGACACCCACCGCCTTGGCTTTTCTAGTTCTTACAAGAGCCTGTTGGATTTGATTTTCTTTTGAAATTAAATATCTGGAAATAACGTCTGCACTTCGTTTGTAATAACGTCTGCATGTTGAATTTAATTGAATGGAGCGGCTTCAAAGTACAATAAATTCTGATGTTATTTCACCTAAAATTTACTGCTAATTGAATTTATATTCGTTTTGCGCTCGACTTGAATTGCACAATCAAATTTCTATTTGTACAGAAAGGAAGCTTATTACTTTGAAGCGATATCCCAGAAGTCTCTTTGAGATACGGAGCCGTACAATTTATGATATAATCTTGGTTGGATATTAGAAACGTGGAAGACTTTGAAATACTATTTTATATTTTTACTGGAATATCGTTGTGTGAATGTAGCTTTGTTCTATAACATTTTACAGAGTTTTCAAATTGGGAGTTCTGTCACGAAATGTTATAATTGCTTCCAAGGAAGCACTTGTATATTCCTCTCTGTGCTCTTTAGAGAAACTGATTGACGATGGCATTCTTACAGATCTATGTTTAACCGAATTCCAAAAAGGAGGAGGTTATCAGTTCGTCCCGTATTTTTTTTCTTTTTTCTTGTATGTATGTTACCTGATTTCTTCTCCTGTGGTGCACCGTTTTGAATAAATATGGTCTTGTTTAATAGAGTACGACTATATATCCGGATTGGTGAAATTTCAAATTTTGGAAATGAATTTTATTCGTAGTAATGAAATTTATGAATGAACACATGCATGTATGGAAATCGAGCAATATCCCTAATATATTGGTCGATTTTTGGAAAACTCCTTATGGATTTGTATAGTTTTTTAACGTTTAATCTATTAAGGAACATCCCTAGGTGATCTCATATACTTTTATTCGACGTGCAACTTGCAGTTTTGCAGAAGACTGCCGAAAATTCCAAAATTCTTATCAAAAATTTAATCGAAAATGACATAACGGACATTTCCTCTTAAATATCTTAATTCCAACGTTATAGTGTGGGAATTGTAGGCACTGGAAGTTTGAATTGCGAAGTTGAAAATTTTCTATGTACATCTCAAGCATATAGGTAGTAAAGCATAGTATTTTCGGCTCCTTAAATCAATGAGTCCCAAGCTCGTCTTGTTTGTATACCAGGCAAATACCCATTTAAATGAAAATTTTTCAATTTTGCGAAGACGGTGCTTTTGGTTATCACATTCTCCCTGCCTAATAGAAGATTCAGTGACAAAACATGTCAGACTCTAAACTGCTATTTGGTGCGTTTGTACACAGGGTGTTTAGTTATAGCAAACAAAATCACAAAGTGAAGTGTTGCATTTATATGACTATTGAAATATAGGACGGAGCCGAATGATAGTGGTCCATAGGCAGCCGTATATACAGGTTAGTTGGAATATAGGGTGGAGTAGACGTTTGCTGGTCTAAAAATGTTGGAAAAACTGTGGAAATAAAATTATATAGGGTGATTAAAAAACTGTTACATGATGTGGACGTAAACAAATCATATACAGGGTGGTTGAAATATATGCTGGAGTTGAATTATATTTATACAGTGTGATTAAATATAGGACGGATTTGACTCCGTAAATATTCGTTCTATAATTTTCCGAAGGCAGCTAATAAATTTATGCTTGTCCATGGGCAGTCGTATGTACAGGGTGGTTGGTTCATAGGGTGGAGTGGAATTATCTATAGTTATACAGAGTTGTCAAAAAAAGTTGAAAAAAGGTTACATGGCGTGGTTCATATGGCATAAATATATTTGGGGCATATTTAGTCAAAGCGTACTAGTCAATTTTGTTCGTAAACATTTTCCTGTCAATTACAATGAAAATGTAACATTGAGTAATGTTGAGGCTTTCGCTGAAACGTGAACCTGTCTATTCAGGTTATACATACAAAATAAAAAATAAAGAATGAAAATTACCTGAGTTCAAAAAAACTAAAAGTTTAAAATAAACCATTTAAAAATATATAAAACTGACTTACACCTAAAACTAAAAGGCTGAAAATAACTATAACAAAATACAACTCTAGCATATAAATAACACGTTCAATGTTGTTAGGTACCCACACAGTAAGTAAAAAATGTAAACATTAAAAGGTGTTCATTCTGTACAAATTAAAATTAAAGTATGATGAAGTTGTAGATAAGTACGCAATGCCGGATTTCAGATTTGCATAATATATATTTTGAAAGTTTTATTGAAGCGAAAGCTCACACTTACATTTACAAAACTAGATGAGACTGATGATAAAATAAAAAAAAATGCTTTTGTTCTAAGCTTCGTTCCGGCTGTCAGACAGGGCACGACATTTCTGTGACTTCGAAATATCCATACTACCTAGTTCTCTGGGTAACAAACAGTGACCAGGTTCTATACTAACAACTACCAATTAATCTACAATACCAGAAATAGTTGGTTTGCATTGTAATTAAGATTGCAATGTTCTGTTTTCAATTATTTGAAATAGAGACTTGTCATATCTCGGAAAATAAAAACCTCAAACAAGGGCACCGATATCAAGTTTATCGATGGTAGAGATAGGGACGACAAACATATGGAAATTGCACTGAAAAAGAGTCCAGCTGAAAGTATTAACTAACAAGTTCAAGAAGTGACCATAATGGCAATGGTGCAGTGAGAACCAAATAATATTAATGTTAAGCTACCGGTTTTGTTTTCTGGTGGGCTACGGATGTGTAAAATAATACATTATTTTATGAGATTTTCTAAAATCTGTTTAAAATTCACCCTCTTCCTACACAAGCGCCACACAAATTTGGAATCAATTTAAATGAGACTTTTTTAAATATATATTAGAGGAAATATTACAACATCTATTTTGAAGAATTATCTGGAGATACTTTGATTTTTAAAGAATATATACTTAAAGAATGTTCCCTTAATTTAATCTGCTATAATTAAAGTGATCTCCTAATATATTGTCAGAATATAAAATAGATGAAGTAGGTTTGAATTGTTATAATTCAACAAATTTTGTATTTTAGCTTTCAAATCAAATTGTACATTAGATCTTCCATTGCAGTTTTACTTAAATTAAGAACTATATTGTACTATATTATACATAAGGATTAATACCTGAGTCATAAGAAAATAGTGACAATTATATCAATTCTCTTGCAATTAATATCTATTACTAACGAAAGACAGGAAACATATTTCTTACGAAGCTGACAATTCGAGAAAATTCGTGACAGTTCTAGAATCGAACCTGGAATACAGAAGAGTTTACTGGAAAAGTGCGAAAGAAAAAATTGTAAAAAATTAATACTAAATTAGAACAGAATATAAAATAATAAGAATATCCATTGAACATTTTAAAGAACATCTAATAAAATTATTCCACGAGTATGGCAGTGGCCCGTAGGAAGAGTAGGGTTGAACCAAAAGGTTACAAAATTGATTATTAAATAACTGAATTTTTTTATGCAAGTTATTTACAGAGCTAGATGTACTCAATCTCAATCGTACATAAGCTTAATTTTAGTTTTACCGTCATTTAGTTTTTGATTGGAGCAAGATAACTAAATTGTTTCACTGTGATACCATGAACAAATATATAAAAAGTGATGGAAAAATATGTAATATATACTAGTATCTGTTCTGATTTCGGATTTTATAGATAAACAAGAATAATGAATATTTCATAACAAAATTGTATTTTTTCTATTCGTAACACTTTGAGAATTCACTCCTAGTACCATTACCAAATATGCACAATAACTATGTCTATGAAATTCTTGGATTGTGAAAATAATACTGCTAGTATTTGATAATTGTGGACGTAAAGGTAGCAATAATTTTATTATTTAATAATGATGATACTTATTATACCTCAGGAATTTTGGGGACCATAACGGCACTACTTAGATGAATACGGTGTTTACCGAGTTCCTGTCTGACTAGATAAAAATATGAGAATTAGGCTTTCGGTACAAAACCACCATACTGGTAATCGGAGTAACCTGCAATATGTTCGTTGGCAAATGACAGTCACAGCCAATAATTGGACACGCATAAGTGGAAAAAGTTGGACGACCCGAACCCCACACTAATTTTAACAAAAAAGAAGAAGAAGAAGAAGGAGCGAACAAACTTCGATTGAAATAAAAGTAAAGGCAATTAATATGGTATTTCTTGCAATCATCTGGGTACCAATATAACAAATGGTTGGTCGAAAATATGACGTTTTTTTAGCTAAAATTCATTACTTGAAAATATGCAGCAATATATAGGGGCATTCTGAATGAATTGTCACTGCCATGCTAAACAATTCCCAGAAACCATGAGCGATAATAGATATAAACATTTTGCTGGCATTAGTTTAGAAGTTTATTTCCAACTAACAGGCCATCACTATAGCAACTGTGTAAGTAGACAAGCTGTTGAGCTGCTGGAATCACAGAAACTTCATTTCGAACATATTTCGAAATTGTTTTCTGAACGATATTTGTGGCATATTTTTCAATGTCTAAGTACTTCTTGGGAAATAACACCACAGTTTAAAGAACATTGCTGTATATTCCAAACGTTTCGGGGTCTAGTTCAGACCCCTTTGTCAATGGTTAAGAAACTATGGATAAAAAAGGCACAATTCTAAAATGTAAATTAAAATATTTGACAAAGTGTATTATTTAATTTCTGACATAACTAAGAGAATTCTATTTGTAATACACAGGGTAGCACAGAAATTTCTAAAAAAAAAAAAAATTAAATCATAAGGGAACACCTAGGAAAAACCTTATGAACTATCCCGATATTGGGTTGTTCACAAGGACATGACCATTAGTAATTTCTTCCTTAATCATCGGCCACCAGGAACGACTGAATTCTATAGAGGTAGTAGCGATACAATCGTTTTCATTTAACATAATTAAAGCAGACTCGTTTATTTTTCTTTTGGTGTTGTGTTCTTCTTTGTGTAATATAACTTAATTTGGAAAATGTATTTTATGAACAAGGTCCCAAGCATGTTAGCAAATTTTGGATTTTTCAAATTGACGTTTTTTTATGTAATTTTTGTGATCTTTTATTCGTACATACAGAGGTCTAGAGGTTTCTCCAATATAGAATTTATTACAGTCACAAGAGATTTTATAAATGCAATTTTTTTTATTTTGAGTTGTGTTATGTGGTTTGATTTTTGATACAATTATTTTAAGTGTATTTCTTGTTTTAAATTATGTTTTGATATTATATCTATTTCCCACTCTTTTTAGTCTTTCGATAGACCCTGTATGTATGGTATAGTTATTGTATTAATGTTATTATCTTGGGACTCAGTGTTGCTTGGTAAAGTTTGATGTTGGTTGTTAGGGATTGTTTGGTATGCGATTTTGTTTAACTTGTTATTAATAAATTTATTTGGGTAATGATTGGCAGAAAGTACATTTTTTATAAACATTTTTTCTTCATTGAAGTTATTGGTGTTAGAACAGTTGGTTTTTGCTCTGTCATATAGAGATTTAATGATACTCTTTAACTCTAATCATCCAAATTCAGTAAAAAGAGGTATCATTAAATCTCTATATGACAGAGCAAAAACCAACTGTTTCTAACATCAATAACTTCAATAAAGAAAAAACGTTTATAAAAATTTACTTTCTGCCAATCATTACCCAAATAAATTAATTAATAACGAGTTAAACAAAATCAAAAACCAAACAATCCCCAACAACCAACATTAAACTTCACCAAGCAACACTGACTCCCAAGATAATCACATTAATACAATAACTATACCATACGTACAGGGTCTATCAGAAAGACTAAAAGAATGGGAAACAGATATAATATGAAAACATTTAAAACAAGAAATACACTAAAATCAATTGTATCAAAAACCAAGCCAAATAACACAACTCAAAATACAAAAAATTGCATTTATAAAATCCCATGTGAATGTAATAAATTCTATATTAGAGAAACCTCTAGACCTCTGAATGTTCAAATGAAAGAACACTAAAATTACATAAAAAAACGACAATTTGAAAAATCCGAAATTTGCGAACATGCTTGGGACCTTGGTCATAAAATACAGTTTCAAAATTGAGTTATATTACACAAAGAAGAACACAACACCAAAAGAAAACTAAAAGAGTCTGCTTTAATTTTGTTAAGAGAAAACGATTGTATCGCTACTACCATCGTAGAATTCAGTCGTTCCTGGTTGCCGATGATTAAGGAAGAAATTGCTAATGGTCAGGGTCTTGTGAAAAACATAATATCGGGATAGTTCATAAGGTTTTTACTAGGTTTTCCCTTATGATTTTACTGGGATCACTGAATCAACAAAGTTCTTTGGTCGCATTTATGGCGAATGCACTATCTTATAACAAAGTCGTACCTAGGAACGCGACATAAAATTCTTCCAATTTGAAAGGAACTTTATGATTATATGATCTTCAGACATTTCTGTGCTACCCTGTATATTACAAATAAAATTCTCTTAGTTACATCAGAAATCGAATAATACACATATTTTAATTTACATCTTAGAATTGTGCCTCTTTTATCCTTAGTTACTTAACAATCGACAACGGGGTTTGACCTAGACCCCGAAACGTTTGAAATATACAGCAATTTTCTTTAAACTGTGGTGCTATTCTTGATACCTTGTTTTGCATGATTTTAGTTCAGCTTGTATTACTGACTGTTTAAGATTTTAGTGTATGATTTTTTAATTGGTAAATAAACTTGCCTATTCCTAAGAGTAGTCACCAATGATGACAAGGAAAATACATTAATTTTATAAGAACATAATACCTAATATGAAATCCCACTTTTCAAGTATTACTGTCACACCACCACACTTCAGCATTTTTCTTGTTCTATGTTCCCAGCACTGTTCTAGTTTTAGTTGTTTTGTGTGATCATATGCTTCGTCTTTACGGATTTAGAAGTAATTATCGTCTATACTTTCGTCTACACATTTATTTACTTTTAATCCAACATTCTTGAAGTTGATTGCATGAACATCGGTACATTCTGGGTAAGTATAGTGTCAAACAGTTTAAGTTCTTAAACCTTATTAATTTCAATATTTGGAAATATACAGTAATTTCGTGACTTGTGGTCACAGAAAGTGCTTAACATTGAACAAATGTGCCACAAATATCCAAAGGACTATTTCTCAGCATGACCCTATAAACTGCTAAAAGAGATGACAATAATTCACGCCTGATATTATTCAAAGTTACATACTTTAAAACGTTTCGAGAAACTTCACAGAAAACTTTCCTGTCTCTAGAATCGAGAACTGGAAACAAATTTATGAAAGAAGAGGGTTACTAAAAGTTGCGTAGTTAAGCGTCGTATTTTAACTTTCCGTAAACACGAAACTCTTGAGGGACTGTGCTGTATTACGCATGGATCCATTTTTGATATTAAAACATTTTTCAAGTAATTGAAATGGTTCTCAGAATTTTCAACATTTGTAAAGTATAATTAATTAAATAATTAATTAATAGGAAACAAATCTTCGTGTTATTTGTTTGCTAATTAAGTATTACCTATTAAATTTAGAATTGGATAACGAAATTATTAAAAGCGGAATGTTAATTTTATTCGTTTAAAGTTCTTAGGAAATTAGTCTCACAAAATTCTTGTTTAATTTTCTAATAAAGTTTTATTACTGCTATAATAGAGACTTTACTGGGAATCTCGGTAGCTATATAAATTGGTATTAAAAGCAAATAAAATTTGATAAAAGCTATATTAAATGACATTCTTTGTTCTTGTCTTTGATAAAAATCAGTTTTCTGCTTACTGTGCATTTACATGGAACGCAATTATGTGTAAATCAATATTTCAAATAAATTTATTTAGAATGTAATTTTAAAAAATGTTTTCAGTGTAATGAATAAAAAATATATATTTTACAAAATATAAGGTAATAAATTATTCACGGTTTTATATTCTCTATCAGTTTGTTTTTGAATAACAGAGTTTATTTTGGTAAAATAAAGACGTTTAAAGAGAGTGTTAATATTTGTACATTTGAACCTACAGAATATTTTAAAATGTTAATGTTATATACCCTTTTATACTAAACAATATACAAAGTGACACTTTCCATATTAAAATTGGTGAATTTGTTATGTTGATGAAAATTTTGCAACTCAAATATATTTTTCAATACTTTTTGCACTCTCTTGAACCACAATATTTGTACTGCAATATTTTTGTAGCAGTAATTTTCTGTTAAGTCGGGTAGGGCATAAACGCAATACAAAATTATTTCATACAAATGTCCTCTACTTTAAAGGCAAAATTGTTTTCTTGCTATAGCCTCATGTCCTATAAAAAATAGACGGCATATGTATTTGAGGTTCCTAATATTTTTTTTATACTGCCTATATGGTAGGGAGCTCAAAACAGGTAAATAACCAGTAGAGCCAATAAATGCATAGAGCAAAGTAAAATATTACTTAAAGATGTGCCTAAAGATAAATTCAATCATGCCGTATATTTTTTAGTATTATCACGTCAATGAATATTTTCAGAAAATGAATATATTTTTACACATGCTAGAACACTATTCTTGTACACGATAAAGATTTTCAGAGCTATTTTCCCAATAGTTCTCTACTCTCGTAGTGCCGCCAATTTACTTTTCACTAAAGTAACAGCGTTCCATTTGTAAATTTAATTTTTTGCTTATTCTTAAAATTATTCTTTTAGTAAGTAGTTTTTAAAATGAAGAAATTCACAGTGCCTAATATAAGTAGGGAAATCCCCCCCTCGGTCCTGGTCAAAAAGCTATAGATAATACAATAAGGAGTAAAGATTTAACTGGGAAACTTTGAAATTGATTTAGTGAGTACTTAAAACATGGACTTACGGGCTCTTCTTTGGTGACCAGTTTTTTTCCTATACAGGTCGAACCGAAAGTAAAAACTTTTGAATAACTCTTCTGGAATATAGTTTTTTGAAAAGCGATAAATATAAAAGTTTTAGAATATTTCCCTGGATATCTAGTGGTGACCATGACCTTGACCGTCATATCGAGGTCAAATGTATTTCTTCAAATGAGAATACCAATTTTTTATTCCGATTTCGGAAAGAGCTGAAAATTTTACGTCCAGTTTGACCTTGTACATGACCTCGTTCAAGACCTTGACGCTTATCAAGGTCGAATTCATTTTTATCAAACGAGAACTCCTATTTTTCATTCTGAATTAGTAGTAGTAGTATTGGACGTCTGAACATGTCTTTGACCTTGCTCTTGATTTTAACGTGACCTTGACTATGACCTAGACGGCCATATAGAGGTTAACTTGATTTTTTCAATAACGCTTTTTTATTATAGATTCGGGAAGAAGGGAAAATTTCACTTCCACATATAACCTTAACCACAACCTTGACCTTCAAGGTCATTTCAAAGTCAATATTTTTTTTTTCAAATAGAAACCCCTTATCTTCTAAATCGTATTGGGAAATAGTGGATAATTTTACTTACGAAAATTAACCTCACTACGACCGACAAGGTCATCTGATATTGGTGAAAATCTCTTGATTTTTTAATAAAAAGGCATTTGACTTTATTAGCGGTCAAGGTCATGAACGAGGTCATGGTCAAACTCATTCTGGACGAAAAAATTTCTTCACCTATCGATACCGGAATAAAAAATGAGGGTGCTCATTTGAAAAAATGCATTTGAACTCGATATAACCGTCAAGGTCAAGGTCACCGCTAGATAGCCAGGGAAAATGGTAAAGCTTTTGTATTTATCATTTTTCAAAAACAATTATTCCTGAAGAGTTATTCAAAGGATTATATGCTTTTGGCTGACCCTGTGAGTATAATCATATTGTATCAATAAAGCGAAGAAAAAAATAGACCCTTCAAACAGGCCAATTAAATAAACTATTTGATTTAAAAGTTTAAAATCCTCAAGAATTTATTATTACTATTACAATTGGAAACTTGTTAACCGACCTTTATATTCTGAATCATTCAAGCGAAAAGTAACAATTTTCCATTTTATAATTAAATGTCTGACGGCAATCACGAGTATTTTAACTTTTTACCGTTACTTTCCACAAAAGTGCTCGGATGAGTTTCTATTTCAGTAAAACAGTAAACCAGCCCTACTACTAATTATCAGCAAAGCAGAATGAATTCCAGTGTATCGATCGGCTTTGAATTATTCAAAGGGGTTTTGCTGGCAACGAATGGGGTTTGTAAAGTTTGAATAACGTTATATTTCTTTTTGGGTTCGCCTCAGCGGAACGTCTACCAGCCTGTTGCTTTTGAATAAAGTTCAATCAGAGCACGCTGGAATTACCCGTGATATTTTGACTTATTTTTGACAAAATTCGATTACGCCGGAAATAATTTCGTTTGCAGTCAACGCTTTTACTTGGCAAAAGCGAGAAAGCACGTCGAAAGTCTAACACAGAATAACAATTTTAGTAAGAAACTCAGCTCTATGCTTTTAGGAGTTTAAAAGTTAATTTAGTGTTTTCCTACTTTTAGAATACAATATGGACATATTTTTGATATTGCAGCCTTTCGCTTTGATTTTATGTAGGCCATATAATAGTTTCGAACCAAATTTTGTTCAAATTTGTATAGGAAGATGAACTATTAATTTCAAAAATATATTTTTACTTAATAAGAGCAACAAGAATATATTAAATGTAGTTTTAACTTAACAAGTGAATTAATATTCTTCAAATAACAGGAAAGAGATTTTCTTGTTTTGATCGTATATCAGTGAATAATTAGGTTGCTATTGTCCAAAAACTAATTCTTTTTAGGGTTCACAGCAATTTTCTTCTGAACTACTGGACGGAAAAGGCTGAAATTTAGTATCAGTGTATAGTTTGGTGACCCAATAAGGAGTACATATCATAAATGAAGAAAATTTAATTTTAGGGGTACTTCTGGGAGGAACAACTAAAAAAGTCGACCGTTCCACCCCGCCTTATCTCCGAAACTATAAGTAAAATTTTGAAAAAATAAAATATATAACGGTGTCACCTGAATTTTACCGAAAAAATAAGGAGACACCTCTACTGTTAATTTTTGTGGACAAATTACAGAAATAAATGGAAAATATAAAATTAAAATTGTTTTTAACATATCATGTAATATATCAAATAAAAGGGATGATTATGGCGAAAACAAATATATTTTTTACATATTTTTAAACAAATTATTTTAAACATATTAACAAAAATCTTAAAAAAATTACGCATTCCCCCTACCTTGTTGCCGAAACTATAAGCTGTAAAATTTTGAAAAAATTGACTTATAGGATCTCACCTGAACTTTACTGGAAAAATAAGGAGAAACCCCGAATGTTAATTTTAGGGGCAAATTACAGCATTAAATAGAAAACATAAAATTTAATTTATTTCTATGGCATCATGTAATATATTAAATCACTACAATTTATTTATTTCATATTTTTTAAATGAATATTTTAAAATATATTATTAAACAAAAATACCCATTCCTCCCTTTATTCATCAAAGTATTAGAGCTTACATTTTTTGTTTACAGGAAAATTACGAAGAGTCTTAATTTTAGGAGCCAAATTATAGAATTAAACGGAAAATAAAAAAATATTTTTTTAACGCATCATGCAGTACATCAAATGAATGGGCTCATTATGAGGAATACAAATATATATTTTTCATATTTTTAAAATTAAATTATAATATTATATGGAAAATAAAATTTCAATTTTCAAACGCATCATTTTATATATCAAATAACAGCCTCATTATGTGAATTACAAATATATCATACTTTTAAATCATTAGTTTAAAAAATAACATCAAAAATATTAAATATCGACTCAATTTCCACTTTAGAAACTACACTATCCAAAATTTTGAAAAATATATTTTATTTGTGTTTTTAAATAATTAGTCTAACAGATTTAATAATTTATTATTTAAAACTTGACCTATTTTACCCTTTGCCTTCCAATCTACAGAGCCTAAAATTCAGACGGTAGATTATAAAAAGCTTCCCTGGAAGTTTATTAGTAAAATAAAACTCTAATGTTAATTTTGGGGGCCAAATTAGACATTTAAATACATAAATATTTTTTTATAAATCAAGCGAATCATGAAGCAGATAAAATAAAAAATCTATGCTTGGAAAATTAAAGTGTATATTTTTTATAAATTTAAAACTCTTCCTTTAAAAGGTATTAGGGTAAATATAAGAAAATTCCCTCCTTGTCTGAAACTGGAATATTAATACAATGCTAGTGCAAATACAAGTTAATCTAAATAAAATAACGCTGAAAAGTCAAGATAGATCAAGATTAATAAAAGTCAATAATGACATTTAAATAACGGAAGACTAATTCAAGCAAGTAATTAAATTATTAGTCCATTGCAAATGGGTTTCCATGTATCAAATATACAGAAACTCTAATAATATTACTCCTGATTTTTGCGTCTTTTATATCAGAGCAATTTTGTCCGGAATTACTAGACGAAAAAGGCGGAATTCAAGAGTATACCAAAAATTCTAATTTTCGGGGTACTTTGAGGGGAAGGGGGGGGTAATTTTACAAAAATCTACCACTTCACCCGAAACTATTGAAATAGTTAAAAAATAAAAATTAAATGTTTAAAAAGGCACCAAATAACTAATATATCAAATAAATAGGCTCACTTTGAGGAACACAAATAATATTTCTTCATATTTAAAAAAAATCAGTTTATAAAATATGAACAAAAATATACAGAAATTTACCAATACCCACCCTATACCTCCAAAACTATAAGCCCTGAAAATTTTGAAAAAAATTAGAGATGCCTGAAAAAAGGAAAATAAGGACAAACGACCAAAATTAATTTTAAGAGCAAATTACAGAATTAAATGGAAAAGAATTAAATCCTTTTAAACGCATTATGTAATATATAAAATCAAAGGGCTTCACTTTACAAGAAGAATATGGAGATAACCCTGATATTAATTTTGGTTAGCAAATTATAGAATAAAAGAAAAAAAAATATTAGGTAATTTATTAGATTAAAGGGCTCATAATGGTTAATACCATTTTTTTACATATTTTTAAAATAAATTGTTTAAAATATATTAACAAAAATATAAAAAACACCAATTATCTCGCCCTTTATTCCCGAAATAACAAGAATTAAGTTTCTAAAAAATTACGGATACAAGCCTTCACTTGACTTTCACAGAAACAATAAAGAAACCCAAAATTAAGTTTGGGGAGCAAAATTTTTTTCAAAGCACCATCAATTTGTTTTAGTAAGAATCGAGGCTGTTTTGCCGGATTTGAACATAATTAAAGTTTCTTATCATATTAACTAGGTAAAATTTAAATTATTTTTACTGAAAAGATTGTGGAAGAAGGATTCCAGTTTGATCGGAACAAGTATGTTTTAATAAAGTGTTGCAGATAAAAAGTTATGTAATTAAAAATAAGCCCATTGTTGTATTTATTCGTATAACAATTCAAAAATATTTTTTTCATAATGTCCATTTTAATTAATCGAAAATTGGAGTTGTAAGTAATAATTTTCTCTCATTTGTTTAAAAAAAAAGATGTAAGATATATAAAATATAAGTAAATTCATGTTCCACGCCCGTTTAAATTTTTTTTATTATGGTACTTGATCCAATTCAGATAAATTTCTGTTTCGTCTAGATCTTTGGGTTCATCTAGGTCATAGACGTTTTCCAAATCATTCACTAACATTTTCACTGGATGTTTTTTCGAGGATTTCGTCAGGTATAGATATATAGATGTTGAAATAAGTATTGGTTATACAGACATGGGTATTATTACTTGCACAGATATCTGCAACAAATAATTTTGGAAGCAGTCTCCATGAATCATGATTTTCTGAAATAGTGTCAGAGAACTTAGCACATATCAAATTCCATGATGTTTTCAAGCCCTTGCTGAATCATTATCCATGAACTCGCTACCGGGCAACTTGTTGATAATAACCTCTAAAATAGTATTGTGAGGCTGCGACCTCAGTCTGGGGTAGTTTTACAATTTAAAACCCAATTTTCTATTCGCAGTTTAATATTTTTCATGCATTAGTTGATTCAGAGAGATATAAGTTTTGTACATTTGTAAATCCAATGTGACGATGCACAACGGTTTTGTCGTCTTTTTTGATGAACTTTATTAACTAAATTTGCTAAATCTGGATGGCCTAGAAATATTTTTGTAGTAGTTCTTTTTCCGGAAAAAAAATCGGAAGTTGTGTCGCATCTAGGCAAACAATGAAGAAATGCAGTTCACTAAAAATAATTACCTCCGCATTAATATATTTTTTAATTAAGCAAAATTTGGCCAAATACGAATTAATGGAATCAATCTTTAAAAAATGATTTTAAAGATTTTCTCATTTATAGAAGTATTTTTGATTTGAAAATAAAGCTCTATATTCCTTTAATGTATCTTAAAGGGTCAAAACTAATGAAGAAAATACGAAAAATTTGGGTTAAAAGTGCCTAGATCAAGATTGTATCTGTATCTTTTCAATTCTCTACAATTTTTGTATTGGACATTTTTTTGTATGACATGAACTTTGTTAAGAAAAACTATACCCACCCCTATTTGCACCCCATTTCACTCCAAGCACTTTAGTATAGTTTATTGGATGTTATTTGTGATTTCTATCATTTAATTAGAAGGTTCCAATATTCTTTTCCGACAGCTAACTGCATTGGCCTATACATTAAACATACTCACATGGAAGAATTGACCGAGGTAAATAAAAGAACTAAATAAAATATTCAGATAACTGGCTTACGATGCTAAAGCTAATGTCCAGGTTGATACAGGTAGATGTTGAAGGGAACGGAATAAAAGTATCTACAGTTGTAACAGTTTTCCAGTACTAATGACAGCTCTCGAATACTAATGTCAGCCCTTGAGTACTAATGACACCTTTCCATCATGTTTCTATGCTCAAAATTATTGCATGTCTCACATCCCCTAGACAACAATGAATTCTCTATAGGGGAGGTTAAGCAATTCAGGGTGGATCAATTCTTTCTATTTTTTTAACAGAATAATCAATGTTTTACCTTGAGTTTCTAATGTAATATTTTGTGTTTAATTAAATATATACACTAAAATTTAAATTTATATGGCTAAAATAAATAACAAATTAAGAGGCTTACTTCAACCAACTCATTCCTATAAAATTGATGATTTAATGAATGTTAGGCTTAAGACAACTTGTACTTAGAGTACGCGTGAATGGTGTTGCCTTTATTTAAGGTATATTGTCTAAACTACAGTTTCGTAATTTAGAATATAATTGATTGTAGATGTTCTTGTTTGTTTCAAGGAAATAAATTATTTATACGGTTTACATTTTGTTAATCTATACTTAGCCAGAAAAGACAAATAAAAATAATTTGATCAAGTGCGAGTTGGACTCTCATATTTAGGGTTCCGTACCACCTTTAAGATTCTAATATTCTAGTTTCAGACAAGCAGGGAATGAGTGCATTTTCTTATATTTATATCTTTTAAAGAAAGCGTTTTAAACTTATAAAAAATATACACTTTGATTTTCCACACATAGACTTTTTATTTTATCTGCTTCAGGATTCGCTTGATTTTTATCAGAATATGTATTTAATTTTCTAATTTGGCCCCCAAAAATTAACATTAGAGTTTTATTTTTTTAATAAACTTTCAGAGAAGTCTTTTATAATCTACTGTCTGAGTTTTGAGGCTCTGTAGATTGGAAGATAAAGGGCAAAATAGGTCAAGTTTCAAATTATTAATTATTAAATCTGTTATTCAAATTATTAAAAAATACAAATAAAATATATTTTTCAAAATTTAAATAGTGTAGTTTCTAAAGTGGGAATTATGTCGATGTTTAATATTTTTGTTAATATCTTTTGAACAAATGATTTAAATATATGATATATTTGTAATTCACATAATGAGCCTTTTATTTGATTATTACATGATGCGTTTGAAAATTGAATCTTTATTATCCATTTAATTGTATAATTTGTCGCTAAAATTACTATGGGGGTTTTTTAATAATTTATTTTCCGTTTTATTCTATTATTTGGGGTCAAATAATAGAAGAAGGGATTTTTTAAATATTTTTCCTATGAAGAAAAAAATTTAGGTCTTAAAGTTTGGGGAATAATGGGGAGAATGGGTAATTTTTATAAAATATTTTTGAAATATATTTTAAAATTAAAAAAATGTATTTGTATTCGTCATAATGAGCCCTGTGATTTCATATATTACATGACTCATTAGAAACAAAAATAATTTTTTGTTTTCCATTTAATTTTATAATTTGCCCCCCAAAATGAATATTAGGGGTTTCTCCTTTTAATTAATTTATTTTAAAATTATGAAAAAATATATTTGTTTTCTTCATCATGAGCCCGTTTATTTGATATATAACATAATGGGTTCGAAACAATTTTAATTTTATATTTTCCATTTAATTCTATAATTTGCCCCCCAAAATAAATGTTAGGGGTTTTTCTTATTTTTCTAGTTAAGTTCAGTTGAGGGGCTATACTTCCATTGTTTTTTCAAAATTTTCCAGCTTTTGCTATCGGAGAGGGGGGGGGATGCGTAAAATTATTTATATTTTTGTTAATATCTTTTAATTTATTTATTTTAAAAATATGAAAAAATATATTTGTTTTCGTCATAATGAGCCCATTTAAATCTATAATTTGCCCCCCAAAAATGAATATTAGGGGGTTTTCCCTATTTTTCCAGTAAAGTTCAGGTGAGGGGCTATACCTCCATTTTTTTTCAAAATTTTCCAGCATATGGTTTCGGAGATAGGGGGGGGATGGGTAAATTTTTTTATATTTTTTTTTTAATATCTTTTAATTAATTTATTTAAAAATATGAAAAAAATATATTTGTTTTCGCCATAATGAGCCCTTTCATTTGATATATAACACGATGGGTTAGAAACAATTTTAATTTTATATTTTCCAGTTAATTCTATAATTTGCCCCCCAAAATAAATATTAGGGGTTTCTCCTTAAATTTCCAGTAAAGTTTAGGTGAGGGACTATAGCTCCATTTTTTTCCAAATGTTCAGCTTATGGTTTCGGTGATAAGGGGGGAGATGGGTAAATTTTTTTATATTTTTGTTAATATCTTTTAATTTATTTCTTTTAAAAATACGAAAAAAAATATGTTTGTTTTCGTCGTAATGAGCCCTTTCATCTGATATATAACATGATGGGTTAAAAAGAATTTTAATTTTATATTTTCCATTTAATTCTGTAATTTGCCCCCCAAAATTAAAAGTAGAGGTTTCTCCTTATTTTTCCAGTAACCTTCAGGTCAGACCCTATACTTCTATTTTTTTCAAAACTTTACGTTTTATAGTTTCGGATATAAGGGGACCCCCCTTGGGTAAATTGGTAAATTTTGGTATATTTTCGTTATCTTATTAAATATATTTTTTTAAATATGATAATTAATATTTAAATATATTTAATAATATTTAAAAAAATATATATGTGTTCCTCAGAATGAGACCTTTCATTTGATATATTACATGATGCGTTTGAATTTTTTTTTTATTTTAAATTTTTATTTAATTCTATAATTTGCCCCCCAAAATTAATACTAATGGCTTCTTCATATTTTACCTTTAAAGTTCGGGAAACGTTCTATATTTCCTATTTTTTTCAAAATTTTAGGGTCAGTAGTTTCGGTGATCAGGGGAGGGGGGTCGATTTTTTTAGTTTTTCCCCCCAGAAGTACCCCTAAAATCAAAATTTCTTCATTTGCGATATGTACTCCTGATCGGATCACCAAACTATACATTGGTACCAAATTTCAACCTCTTCCGTCCAGTAGTTTAGGAGAAAATTGCTGTGATGTGACAGAGGCAGAAATCCTGAGTGATATTATAAGGGTATCCGTATATTGTATATACTTCCAACTTTTCAGTTGTGTTATATGACACAATTGTGCCACAACACTGTGTTAACACCCAGAGTGGTGCGTGTATTGATCACTAATTTGTTTACCCGAGGTGTCAGCTAGTGTTTTATACATTTTCAAGTGATGTTTAAGCTCGTAGCTTCTCTATTCCTTTATGAACATGTCTCAACCGTAAAAGAAGTGGTATAACTTACATTAAAATCTCCTGATCTATTAGCATTAATCTACAATGAACAAATTTAATTAGAGAACAGTTGAATACTAATACTTTGGAATTATACGGTTCAATGGAAATTACTAGCGATGTCCGTGCAGGAAAGAAATCATTAAATTCCGCTCAAATGCATACTCGTGTGATGAAATTCGCATTTATGACTATTAGTGAGTCTAGCTTTGAGCATAGAGGGCATTATTAATTCATTTGCCGATGTCCGTTTGGTTAATTTTTTTCAGAGAATGTGTGAATACTGTGAACAACAGTTAGTTTGTTCATGCGCCAATATACATAAATTTAAATCAGATGTATTATTGTAGTATGAATTAATATTAATTAATGTAACAAATGCCGAAAATAATCACTATACAAATTGCTTTTGCTTTTCCATTTGTTTTCGTGGTCTCTACTTTTAAGAAAGTAAACAGAAAATTTAAAAAGATGAAAGCCACGAGTGCAAGTTTTGAGCCAATTTGGAATCTTGTCGAATCCTCTGGCTACTACGTTTAATAAGCTGTGAAAGTTATTGCAGAAGTTCGAATAGTTCAAAATTGGTTAAAACGATTAATCCAATAACAAAAAAGTGCAACATTAACGTAAATATTTTCCCAGAACACACTGTTAAATGCTAAATTTGAGTATAGTATGAGCCTGATGTCTCAACTCTCGTTGGTAAAAATAACAAATTATGACATTTTATAATTAGAATTGAATTGCAAATTATCTCAAAAGCTGTACATCGTGGACACTCAAAATGGTTATGAAACTTTATGAGTTCTATACGAAATCATTCAATCATTCTATTTGAAATAATAACATAAGAGTCAAATTCCAATATGACAGGGAGTGGCAGGCAGCTCAATATATTTGGGTTAAGAAGAGCATTCTCGAAAACACCTATACCCAAATTTTCAAATTTTTATCATGTCTAGTATCTCAAAACGCCTAACGCACAGCCTCCTTTGCATATTGGTCTTGAGGCAGTCTCTACATGGAATCTCAGATACTCATAGTTGCACGAAAAAAGAATCTCGCCTTCATGTTTCTCAATAACATGATGACATTTCTGTCAAAATTGTGCCGACGAAGAATTCTGTCCTTTGTACCCTGAAGATACCGTAAGCCTTGTTTATTGGTGACTCAAGTTCCTCGTGTGCTGGTGTCGGCCTTGACTTTAGGGCCCTTTGTATATTTCGGTCTGTAAATCTGCCTTTAAAACAGCTTTGAAACTGTCAATTTTCTGTTGATAATATCCTAGTAAATTAGTCTCTGTGATCCAAATTTTTGTCGACGCCTTGTAGTTTGGCTGATTAGTTATGAAAAGTAGCATGGAGGTGTGAGTTGCTTTTCTGTATACTGTATGGCGAAAGGTCCATCTCCTTTCCGGAGAATAGCGGCTACCTCCATGGTAAATATTATTTTTTGTTATTGATACCCTTAAGGTGGTCTAAAAATATTGCGAGATGTTTTTCCCGCGAGGCCAAATCACAAAGATAACATCAACCACTGTAACTATAAACTCGGCTAACTGCTTGCTGTTCTTGTGCTGACTTCTCAAGGTGCTTCATAAAAAGCTTTCCAGTTACTGGTGAGTGGTGATTTTGTCTCCTCTACCAATGATTGAAGTTTCTGGACACAGAATTTGGCAAGCTGTTTTGTTGGGGATATAATTTCGTTTACAGTTGGTCTCAATGGTACACCTCTTTTATGTATTTTGGTGGCTCGTAGAATTTGGGACATATGACTTTCTCGTAGCATGTTTTGCAATTGGACATTTTTGTTGTCTGTAATTTGTTTCTGTAATTCCGTGCCTGTGAATTTACGGATGCAGTTACAGTAACCATGCCCTTATTGAGCCGAAATTACTTCCAAGCTTTGGTTATGCTTTGGATTCTTCACTGGATAGGTTAGGTGATTTTAACGTCTAAGAATGTTACAATTCTTGACAAGTAATTTCGACTATATTCTCATCTAATGCTGAAAATGATGTTGCCACATCATTTCCCCCGATTCTTGAAACTATTCAAAGGCGCCACCATTCGACGAAAGACTTATGAATTGACATGAATGAAGTTTCGGATATGTGTTAAATTTTATTCATGCCA
Source organism: Octodonta nipae (assembly GCA_034190945.1). Taxonomy (NCBI): domain Eukaryota; kingdom Metazoa; phylum Arthropoda; class Insecta; order Coleoptera; family Chrysomelidae; genus Octodonta; species Octodonta nipae. Next base: position 17,108,087 of record CM067222.1, read on the forward strand.
ATTTTCTTACGACTTATGTCTATAGTCGAGAAGGGTAAAAAACAGTTAATCTCGATTTCCGGCAAAATTACAAATCCTATGGAAAAAAGTTAAATGACAAAGGTTTAGGTAATTAAAATATCTACAACATTTGTGTATTCATTTTTTTCAGATAAATTTATGCGACAAATTCAAAAACCCAAGTTTTTGGGTATTGATATTTTATCAAAAAAAAAAAAAATAGCGAAATTCGGTGAAAACTTACCTTTTTATGTCCGAAACACACTGTAATTTTTTTGAGTTAAAATATTTATTTTTTCACTTTATTTTGACTACGTGTCTAGAATTCCTTCGAATCTGGGTAAAAAACGGTTTATCTCGATTTCCTTTTATAGTTGTTGCATTCCCTTCCTTTTCCAATGGGTATCATCCTACTTATATTTTTTTGGGTTGCAAAAATTATCAACCCTTGTCGAAAACTAGTAATTTTTTATATCTTTCGATTTTATGAAATAATACATATCTTTCTTTAAATACTTGTAATAATATAATGTAATTCTGAGAGATTACTGCAATATATACGAAAATTTATTCAGCAGTCTAGGAATTACGACAAGATCTAATATTTGCTAACAAAATTATGTTCGCTGTGTGTTTACTTCCCTGCTCATCTGAGATTGCAAGCATTTTATCGGCACATCACAATGGTTGGTGAATAATTTTTCCTCCAAAAATAAATTACTTCCACTTCGACTGCCTTCGTATACGCCTAGAGGATCCTTGTCGTGATAATACTCGTACGTGTGCCTAGTTTATTGCCCTCCTAACGATTTGATAACCAAAACGCATACGCAGTGATGGGTTGACTTTTATCCATAACCAGCCTATCCATTCTGTATATCCTTCGCAGGAAGTTAGAAGGATGGCGGGTAGGGATTTAAATATTTTATTACCAGTCAGTGAAAATAACCGGTGTACTGAAATAAACTTTGGAAATGTTAGCAACTGTCATAAATTTATTTTCATGTTCACGACATGCTTCTTTGTTAGTTTAAACACCGTAATTTTGTCATCGAAGTACCAACACCAGAGCACAAAGGGCTAAATATATAAAAGTGATCAATATTTTATTTATAGAGTGTCTATAAAGGGAATTCTTTATATTTGAAATATTGGGTCCCATATTGTGGGTAATATAGATGACTAGTTGTAATTTGTATGTAATACAAAAAAAAAATATATTACAGCATCATAAATTATTTAAAAGAAAACCTTCCAGCATTCTAATGTTGCGGCATTTTATTCAAATTATTGGAATAACGTCTCGTCTGATTGCCGTAACTAGGAATAATATTTTCATTTATGCATTGCCGCGTAATTTCAAAAAGTATAGCTTAAATTAAGTATTCGTTTGTTGGTATTCTCAACCGTCGAGATCGGTGATTCACAGAGAGTTTTTCAAACCGTTAGAATTATTGACAAACGGCCTCTATTAACAAACTCAAAAAGAAAAATGATTTGCAACATCTTCAGAATATCTTCTCCGTCTAATAGTCTAAGAGATAGAGCCGCTTTTTGCTCGTCATCGAGAAAATGGACGGAATGTATTGTATTTAGTTCAATTCCTGAGTGGGGTGGAAGTGGTAATTTTTTTTTGGTCATGCTCATCATCAAGTAAATGCTCCAAAATTGTCGGCATACACGATTGCAATGCATTTAAGCAAATTCCCGAGAGGCGTCTGCCTACGGCGTTACCATCAAGCTGGCGGACAGGGGTAAACTTGTCAAAAATAGAGGCGAACTTCGTCATTAAGTAAAAAGAGCGCCATTTACAATATTTTTTTTGAAAAATCAACCTATTATAGTCAAATTAGGTGTTCGGGGAGTTCTCGACGTTGCTGATTTTGATTGATTCTGAAATCAGTTGTTTGAAAAACTGGTCCGATCTCTTGGATTGCGAAAATCTGATTTCATCAGATTTTGAAAATTGGCAATTTGACAAAAATCAAGCAACCTAAGGCCAATTTGGTATACGGGGGTTTTCGACGTCGATGATTACGAATATGAAATCAGTTTTTGAAAATTTTCAAAACTATTAGTGGCCAAGTTCAACGTCAAATTTGTTTTTAATTTGGAATACCCTCTATGAATCAGTCATCTATCGGATCAGGATTAAAAACATCGATTACCGTTAATTGGTTGTGCATCAGTTGGTTGGCTTTTTTCAAAAAATTGGTCTGCCATCTTGGGTTGTGAATTTTGAAAAACTGATTTCAGATTTGAAATCAGCGATGTCGAAAACCCACACACACCTAATTTAGCTATAATTGGTTGATTTTTTCAAAAAAAACTTTGATCTTGGAATCACCCCGAAGATCAAGTTCAAGGTCATGGTCAAAGTTATAATCGAAAATGAAAAATGGTGTATGACGTCATACAGACCACATTGAGGACGTCATGAAAAATATATTTATGACATTTAACTGTACGTCCTTTGGATTATGATTTCTTTTGTGTAAGCAAAAAGTGATGCAAATGGCGTTCTATCTACTTGTCCGCCACCTTGATGGCAACGCTCTAGGCATACCCCTTTCGGAAATTTGCACAATCTTGTATGCAACCAATTTTGGAACATTTACTCGATGATGAGCATGACCAAAAAAAATTACATTTTCACATCCTGTAACTATCCTCGGTTATCATTTCCTCGGGCTCTGCCTAGAAACATGATTTAGTTCAGGAATAGTATTAAGTTAATATGATACATTCTGTCCATTTTCAGAATGACGAGCAAAAAGCAAAAAAATACTATAACATCATAGGGAATTTACAATACACAAGTTTGTAAACAGGGAAACTGTTTCATGATATTGTAGATACAGTATTGTTTCTTCCAGCACATCTGTGAGGTACACTTTTTAGTGGAATCTATTTTTAATATAAATGTTAAACAATTATTTAGTACAGAGGAGATCTTAGAAGAGTCAGAATAATCAAGGATATCTCAACTATCATTTCGAAATTACTTACGAGATATTTATACAATTTTCAAGACTACTCTAAATATAAGTCGAGGTGCGAGTACAGAAAAAGAAAGAAATAAAATGCCTTAAATGAATTAGAAAGCAACATTAATACATTGACAGAAGAGAATGAATGAGACATATTAAAAACTTTAAAAACTGAATAGGAAAGGAAATTTTTAACATTAATGTTAAAAGTTTTCAGCCTACGTGCCTATCAGTAGGCGATGTCTCAAACACCTGGAATAATGCTAATATAAAATTTTACAAAATAATAGGTATATAAGAAACCTCTAATTCTTCAATCCCAATTTAAAAAAAATCACTAATTTTGGTTTTTATAGAGTTCTTGGAAATGGCACCACAACAAAGGAAGATTCGAAAGGTCTCAATACTTCTAATCATTTCAAGGTCATCGTCAAACAATGGAAATAAAGGAATTTAAAAAAATCTCACAATATTAAAATTTCAGAATGACAGTTAATTGTAAATGGGATCTAAATTAGGCCCTAAAATGCTTGCGAACCAGAGCTAGACCAAACATCTAACCGTTTCAATAGTACATTTTTAAATTAACTGTTGTTTATCGTATTTTTTTACAAAACAGTGATTATGATTATGTCTGTGTTACTTGATACCACTTCTGAAAAGTTAATATTAACACGTTAGAGTAGCCCACTCTTAAAGTAACATTACTATATAAATGCATAATAAAGTTAATTTACCGCTATCCTAAGCATATTCCATTTTAATTTCAACAAATTTATTGTCTTACCTAGAACAAAAGAAAACATTATTAAAATTAAATAATTTTACAAATAAATGTATTTATTTGGACGTAGTTTAAAACTTCTTTATATAAAGTTTAAGTGTAAATCGAAAACATAATATGGTAATGTTTATTTGGTATCATTCTCATAATAAAAATGCGACGAAGAAAATTTCCAAATATTTGAATTAAAGAAAATCAGTGCCATTGTCCTACTTGAGGAGGGGCAATATAAGGATGGTACGGCAGCTAGATATACCTGCTTTTGCACTAATAACTGCAATTCCTAGTCACTAAACTGTCCTTAACTGAATACCCTTGGAAGGGACGATGACTCAGGAACCAAAAAATTTTAATTCATAAACAACAATCACTTTTTTATAGAAAATGAGTGGATATCAACATGTACGACATGAGTACGCCTGCATTTAATATAGCCACCTTTCGGTAACTTCAAAGTAGCATTTTGTCATCATACATCTTTTCCCCATTTGGACATCAGAACTTCAAACAGGATGAGTTACACTTCATAGAATCCTTCGTATCTTACCTGTTAAATAAATGCCCAATAAAACATTTTAAAAAATATATATAACCGACATCTACCTATAACTAAAAAGCTAAAAATAATTATAACAAAATACAACTCTAGCAAATAAATAACACATTCAATGTTTTTAGGTACCTACCCAGAAAGTGAAAAATGTAAACATTAAAAGGTGATCATTCTGTACAAATTAATTACCTACCAATCTAGTATATTTTGAAGCCGGTGCCAAGCAAATCTAAAATCCTCGATTGCGTACTTATCTACTAACTCATTAGACTTGATTGTTGCTTGGCACCGACTTCAAAAATATACTAGATTGGTAGGTAATTAATTTGTACAGAATGAGCACCTTTTAATGTTTACATTTTTTATTTCCTGGGTAGGTACCTAACAACATTGAATGTGTTATTTATTTGCTAGAGTTGTATATTATTATAATTATTTTTAGCTTTTTAGTTATAGGTAGAAGTCAGTTATATATTTTTTTAAAATGTTTTATTTTCAATTATTTAGTATTTTTGAACTCAGGTAGTTTTCATTCTTTATTTTTTATTTTGTATGTATAACCTTAATCCACAGAACCAGGTAACATCGAAAGCCTCAACATTACACAATCATACTTTCTCATTTAAATTGACAGGTAAATCTTTACGAACAAAATGTACTATTACGCGTTGACTTAATAAGCCCAAAATATATTTATACCTTATGGACTACGCCATGTAACCTTTTTTCAACTTTTTTTGACAGCCCTGTATAACTATAGATAATTCCACTCCAACCTATGTACCAACCATCCTGTACATACGACTGTCCACGGACAAGCATAAATTTGTTAGCTGCCTTCTATAGGACGGAGTAGAATCCATCCCATATTTACGGAGTCAAATCCGTCCTATGTTTCAACTATAGTATATAACTCCTTGTGGGCTAACCCATAAATTAGTTCATTTTTTACATTTTATATTATCGTCCATTGTAACATTAATTCCTCTCCACACTTTATGCAACTTCTTATGTGCTATAAAAGAAATATATTTTTAATAACACTGTATAAATATAATTCAACTGCAGCATATATTTCAACCATCCTGTATATAATTTGCTTATGTGCACATCATATAACAGTTTTTTAATCACCCTAAATAATTTTAATTTCACATTTTTATACCACCAAACGTCCAGTTTACCCGATATTCCAACAATCCTGTATATACGGCTGCCTAAGGACCACTATCATTCTAGTCCGTCCTATATTTCAATCTTCATATAAATGCAACTCCTTCTATCACTTTACTTTGTGATTTTGTTTGCTATAACTAAACACCCTGTCTATAAACGTACCAAATAGCAGTTTAAAGTTTGACATGTGTTGTCACTGAATTTTCTATTAGGCCGGGAGAATGTGACAACCAAAAGCACCGTCTTCGCAAAATGGAAAAATTTGCATTTAAATAGGTATTTGCCTGGTATACAAACAAAACGAGCTTGGTACTCATTAATTTAAGGAGCCGAAAATACTATGCTTTACTACCTATATGCATGAGATGTACATAGAAAATTTTCAAATTAAATTAAAACTTCCAGTGCCTAAAATTACCGCATTATTACGTTGGAATTAAAATATTTATGAGGAAATGTCCGTTATGTCATTTCCATGAAATTTTTGATAAAAATTTTGGAATTTTCGGCGATTTTCTACAAAACTGCAAGTTGCACGTCGCAGAAAAGTATATGAGATCATCTAACGATGTTCCTTAATAGATAAAACGGTAAAAAACTATACACATCAATGAGGAGTTATTGAAAATTCGACTAAAATATTAGGGATATTGGTCGATTTCCATGCACGCATATGTTCATTCACAAATTTTATCACTTTACCAATAGAATTATTTTCCAAAATTTGAAGTTTCACCAATCCGGGTATATACTCTATTAAACAAGACCATATTTATTATGTGAGATCAACTACTCGACTACTAAACTGAAGCTTTTAAAGGCTGTGCCAGCACCAACCTACTAATTTAAAGTAATACTTTCGCTGAAGTTGATTAGTCTCCTTCAGATTGAGTATCAAAGAAATAAACTTCCAGTGTAACACATATTGGCAAAGCAACCGGTAAATATTAAAGTAGGTAACGTAATAATTAGAACATCCAATAATCATTTATTGTAGTAAAGTTTTGCATAAATGTGTAATATATTAAAGTAAGTAAAAGAGTGTATGAAATCAGACATGACACGACAAAAATTGAGAATGAGTTGAGCCAATAAGAAACGCTAATTAACTCGTGTGAGGATGCTTTTAATAAGGTGTTTCATTTCCTCCTGAGGAATCTCATCCCATGCTCCCTACACCTGGTGAGAAAATGCCGCTAAAAACAGCGAAGAGGGATAAAAATTTGTCTATAATCTATTATAGCATTATATTCATTGAGATAGTGAAGTTTTGATGACCAATTTAATTTAATCTTGCTTATAGTAAAATAAGGTAACCTTGGCTATATGCGGTACTGCTTTACATTGTTCAACCCATTGATTGTGAAGTGAAGTGTCCAAACATAGAGCTAAACACTTGTTGTAACAATGTGTTGGATGCAGCGTTAAACACTCAGGTAGTTTTATGATAAAAAGTAATATTGGTCTACAATTATAAGCAGTAGCTCCACCGAATAACTCCTACAAAGTGATGTACATGCGCTACTAGAGAACATTTATGATTACTCCCCGCATCTAACTTTGCAGTTGCCCGGAGTCAAGCATGGATTCGTCGCTGAAAAGGTCATATTCTTAATTTGGTTCGAGTGTAGCAACTCTGTGTAATACTGTAGACTGTTAAATCGATACAAATCGATACTGAGGGTTGAGAGGCAACACAAAATCAGAAGTATATGAAAACAAACCAAAATTTCTTATGCGCCCATAAAAGGTTAAAATTCCAATAAGCCTTTTATTTTTTGTAAATAGTTTAGCTGCAAATGCGCGGCTGGATATCAAAGCGATCAGAATTCCAAAATTCTCTACGGAAGAAGTTTTGTATCCCATGTTCGTGTCTGGCCTACCTGTCACCATGCATGATAAGAACACGCCAATGTACTAAGACTTCGATTGTGTGTTGTATCAATTTTCCAGCATGAAAAACAGGCTTATTGTTCTAGGAAGAATAAAGAAGAACGAAACAACTGAATATAACAAAATTTTTACAGAAGGCAAGGAAAATTTATTGTCTTAACCGAAACATAATTACTAAACTTAAGCAAATTGACTAGTACTGTAGTCACTTAATTTACTAGACGCTTCTTTTCAGGTTAGTGACAATTGACTGCCATCACCAATGTATATAAGCAAAAGTGAAAGATTTTTACAGAATAACTTATTGTTCCAAATATAGCTTAAAGGATCACGCGCACTGAATCGACTCGGACCAATCGACTATGATCGACAAGGTCGGCACGGCGGCATACACCATGCACTGAATCGGCAATCAGCACATTCGGAGTTTTCTCAGGGGGTGGTAACTCAGATAGGCAATGTTGGTCCAGCTGTCGGTGAACTGTAAACGTAGCCCCCTTCAGAACTCCTTCAAGTACTATTTCTTGACAGCTAATCGAATATATCCAGGTGACACAATGTGATCTTCTTTATCGACCAAGCTGCAATGCAAGATGCAAGGAATCAAGCTCGATTAGTTGTTTTTGTCGGCCATTACTAACACAGATCAATTACTAATATGATTTTTGTCTGTGAAAGGTGAAGCCATTAATCGCTCTGTAATTTTTCTTATTTCGAGTGGAATTTTGTATTAAATCCCATTCTTGGACTATTTATACATTGTTTTAAGGTATTGAATAATTTGTAGCAGTAATAGAATATCTTTGGTAAGAAACAAGTACACAAGGGTAAGCATTTTTGTAGTGATTGTTTAATAATTTATAACTTTTGATGTATTTGACAGGACGCCAACAAAGTGGATGATAAGAAAGAAGTCTTCAACTGCAAATAGCCACAATGCCCAGAACCTTAGAAAACAACTATTGAAGTGGAAGAGAATAGCAAGAAGAGCTACTAAAATGAACACCAAAAATCGTTTACAGCTATTACATCAGAAGAAATGTGAAATAAGGTATTTGAATAATGCTAATAGCACAACTACAAATTTCTTTTTGAGTCAAATGAGGAATCAAAAATTAAAACCAAAAGGAAGACGTTTTTCATTAGATGATAAAATATTTGCATTATCTCTGTATAAACAAACTGCCAAATGTTATAGATTTCTATCAAAGTTTTTAGTTTGCCATCTCCTAAGAATCTTAGTAATATTGTAAGTACTGTTCCTTTTAATTGCAGCTATAATGAACATATCTTCCAAAATTTAAATAGAATTGTTGATAAACTAACAGAAAAAGAGAAATATTGTATTCGAATGTTTGATGAAGTGTCTTTAAGTTGTGGCCTTACCTATAATTTTTCAAAAGATCATATGGTTGGAACTGTAGATTTTGGTAATGGTGCATTAGTTTTTATGTTGAAAGTGTGTTTATGGAAGTATATATGAAAATTTGAAATTGTGTTAAGTAATAATGGTATGATTAGTTTTTCTGTAACAGTCACAACACAAGCAATATTAAAAATTGAAAACTCCAACCATTTGTGCATTTTTTTATAAAATGATGTAATTGTTTCTACCAACACATTCCTCACTGTACATATAATATTGATATTTATAGTGTTTTGGTTAGTTTTAACTATGAATCATTTTAATACATAAATAAGTAGTGCCAACTGTATTTGTTAATTTATCTTTTGTAAATAAATAAATTTAATTTCAATATTAGTTTAATTTATTTTGATGGTATGTTGTCTTCTAAATGTTATTTGTGGCATATTCTTGATTATTTTTATGTATTCTTAGGAAATAACATCACAATCGAAACAAACATCTGTATTCAAGGAAAAATCAAACGTTTCCAGGTCTATTCTGACCTCGTTTTCAATGGCTTTAAAATTTATTGAAAATATAACATGCAAAATGAAAGTTTGATATATGACATTTAATCAAACTTTCATTTTGCTATTTATATTTTCAATACATGCTGTAAAGCCATTAAAAAACGAAGTCAGAATAGACCTGGAAACGTTTGGTTTTTCCTTGAATATACAGATTTTTGTTTCGATTGTGGTGTTATTTCCGAAAAACGCATAAAAATAATTCGATGGTACAGCCCTCTATTGGTGACATTTGGGACCAGAAACTGCAGATTCCTTCTTTTTAGTTGGTGATGATCTGTCAAATTCAACAAACGTCAAATTTAGTACCTGAAGGAGTTCTGAAGATGCTTTTTATGCATATTCTAACCTTGCATGGGACAAAATGTGAACACATTTTATAACATTGAGTTACCCATCTATCTTTATTGTATGATCTGTGAGTTTTCTTTTAGCACTTTTTAAAGCCATTTCTGGTTTATTTGTGATTTACACTAAATAGATATTGTTTTACCGCATGTAATTGTTGGGGATGAAACATTCCCTTTGCAATAGCAAGCAATAATGAGCCAAATAGAACCTTAGCTTGTTCTGCATTGCACAATTTCCTAAGGAATGATTCTTGTGCCTGACAACCAGGTGAGCTTGAATCTGCCGAAGTACCAGTGGGTCTTATTAACCTGGTTTATATTGGTGGTAAATTTCAACGTGAGGCATTTCATACCAGGAAATAATTTAACCAATATTTTGTCCCAAACCAAGGAAGTGTGGGCTGACTGCGAGAAAAAATCAATGCAGGAAAATATTTAAATAAAGTTTAAGTTATACCATAAATTTAAAAAGTTGGTAGTAACTTGATATACCCATAAAATATATTCTTTACTTATTACTTGATACTACATTTATTGATTAACTATTAGAAGAACGTAACTCTACACTTGGACATACTTTTTAGTTCCAATCAACCTTTTGACATGTCATCTTGTACTGTGTTTCACTTTGGAAGCACTACTTAAGTTAAATTAATATTTTTTATTTTTCCTGTATTCTATTACATATGGTATAAAATAAAATTCAGACATATTTTAATTAATTATTTTTTACTTAATTTTTGGATGGTCAGTTATTAATATATCATCCTTACTAGAGGTTCCTGATTTTTCGACAACCACAATCCAAGCATTCTCCTTACGAATATTATCATAATTGTACCTATCTTGAAGATCATACAGAACAATATATTCCCGTACATTTTCAATTAATATTTCATGACTCATCGTTGAAGTTTTACGAAATATCATTACTAAATAGCTGAAAACCGTCGGACCGTTCGGCAGTTTTTGCCTCTTCTATTATTCACTGCCGACCGATCCGAGGCGACGGAACCGAATCAGTACTCGGGGTACCATTTAATTTCATGTATAGCAAAACATGATGATTGTGCCGATCCGAGTAGACGGGCCCGATTCGATTCAGTGCACGATACACTGGTATGCTGATTTCTCAACTCAAATTCGAAGGGTTGCGCGCATTACGTCACATTGGAGTCAAATTCAATATTAGTTTTATTAATATTACTAAGAAAAATTCCGAGTTGTGCTATAGCGACATGTAAAAATACAAACCGGAATACTAAAGGTACGAATATTAAATATTTTGGATTTCCAAAAAATGAGGATTTAGCGAGACAATGGATAAATGCTTGTTGTCGAAAAGATAAAATCAATTTAAAAAATGGTAAGTAAAGAGTTCACTGTTACTGTTTTAATTCAAATGCTAACCTTATAGTTTTTTATTGTTGCTGTATTTTTAAATTTTAGATCGTATATGTTCTTTAATTAATTTTGACTCCAACGTGACGTCATACCAGATGCGCATTGGCATACCGGTATAAGTTTATCGTGGATTCACTGCTATAAATATAAGTTTTATATAGGCTAACGGTCGCTAGATATTAACTGGCTATAATTTCGAAGATTCAGTAGCAAATTTGGCATATCTGGAAGAGAAATTAATAATTTAGTTCCATATGTTATGGAAACTGACATAAGATGTACTTTTAGTGAGCGATTTAAGTACACGAAAAGGTTCTGGGTGAAATTCCAGAGGATTTATTAGCCACTTTATGGTTATCTCAGCAGCGGTTGCTGTAAATTATAATAAACTGACCAACGAATTGAATGAATGGCTTGCCACTTAATAGAAGTACAAGCGAAATGGAAATTAGGTTGACTACATTAAATTATATATATATGTCTGTGTGTGTGTATGTATCTATCAGGTGATTTCCGGGAATTCGACTGCGTACTTGATCATTGATCCCTGCCAGCAACGATGATAAAATTACGACGTTTCGGTAGTGTCTCATCGACCCTCTTCAGGTCTCATCCTTCTGCTTACGCTTCTAGTTACTTGAATATTGTTATATAGTCGCGGATCGGCGGTTATCGGTTAGCGTCGTAAACGGCTGCGTATGATTTGTCCTTGGCGGTTAGTGACCATGCCTCTCGCTTTCTGATTGGTCATTTCCGGTTGACATGTCATTGGGCTTTGAGGCCCCTTCGCCATTTGACTCTGCCGAAACGTCATAATCTTCGATCGAACCCGACAGAGCACAATTATCAACTATATATGCATATATGTATTCGTTGAAAATATAATACGGGAAGTTTATAATTTCATTTTTCATATGTCTACAAATTTCAAAACATTAAGCCCTGGGGATAACGAGTGTTATGCCATATCAAAGAACCCTGCTGTGGGTTTAAGCGTTGTATTAAAGATGAAACATTAGAAAATTATTCTAGGCATTTCTAAATTATGAATAAAGCATCTCTATCAATTTAATTTTCCTCTGTTATGTTTGACGTAATATTCGTAAAGGCAAATACAGTGACTTGCTGCACGGCTCAAGGTAATATGAGTATAATGAAGAAACTCCACTTTCAGAAAGAAAATTACGCATTAAATTTTTCAACAAATATACAGCGGGACGGAAATTCACAAAGATTTCAGCATAAAAGTACAAACTGAAAATCGAACATTGGTGTTGCTACAATGGATGAAAAAAACTGCAATTGATTTATGGAACTAACGAAAACATTGTGTTATGGCATTAAAATCGGGCAAAGTTTATACAAGCTTTAGGATAATCCAGAGATTAAGCATTAAATATACTTTATTATCTAAATTGACCTATAAAATTTCTGACTTCACATTAAAAACATAACACACATATCACAGTATTAAATCACATAAGTCAACGACATTGCGTCAAACTGACATAAGTAAATTTTAGGTAGTCTTAGTGAAAGTGAACTTCAAACTAGGTATTAAAAAACAGAGAAGTTAGAGCAAACATTTTGACTTGGTTTTTAGAGTAGGAGTTTGATTTTCCATTTTGGGAAAGTTGAACTACTCTACAATTGGAGTTTTTCAACAGAATAATTTCAGTTTGAAATCCTGACTCTAACGACCTCATTTTGCGTACAAACGCTCTTATTATGTTCCTTATTAAAATCACAGCTGGTCTAATCTTTAACCAAGTTGCTCAATATTACTCTACCAGATCTTGTTAAAGACACCAAATGTTAATGATTCATACAGCATCCTTTCCTCTCGTGAAGTGGATCCTGTCGAAATGATGGCCGGTTTGTTCCGAAGAGAGCAATAATTTCTTCAGCTACTCTTCCTCTCCGCATTTTCACGTTTCTAGGAACATCCGAGGCCATAAGCAAAAATTTAAATAAGGGAAAATATTGCGGAATCTTTCATCCTCGCAGCAAAACGCCGTCAGGGAACAACTATAATGTTATTGTCTTCTAAATGTTATATGTGGCATGTTCTTGATAATTTTTGTGTTTTCTTGGGAATAAAACCACAATTGAAACGAAAATCTGTATATTGAAAGAAAATACCAAACGTTTCAAAGTCGATTCTGACTTCGTTGTCATCTCATTTTGAACAATTCAGTATCGGGATAGTTCATAAGGTTTTTCCTAGGTTTTCCCTTATGACGTTAATGGGTTCACTGAAACAGCAGAATTCTTTGATCGCATCTTATAACAAAGTCGAACCTAGGAACGCCACTTAAAAATTCTAAAGACAACTCTTTCAAATTCTTCCAACTTGAAAGCTGTTAAACAAATACATGATCTTTAGAATTTTTGTGCTACCTGTATATTTAAAAACAACAACATTTTAAATCAAACTTCCAATTTGCAAACTACAAATTCAATACATAATTTAAAGCCATTGAAAACGAAGACAGAATTGACTTTGAAACGTTTGGTATTTTCTTTCAATATACAGGTTTTCGTTTCAATTGTGGTGTTATTCCTCATATCCTTTCTAACTACGATGTGCGCCTCAATTTTTCATCGATCTGCTTCTGGTTTCCAATACATATACGAAAAGGTGTGCAAAACTAGCAGCTCCTCTTTACTGCGCGAAAAATCACCAACCTATAAGCCTTTTCCTCACTCTTTTAGAAATAATTATCTTCGCTGGTCATATTTTCTTCACACAAGGTCTGGCTGTTGGGCAACAACAGCAGTGCGGTATGTGCCTATTTCTTGGCAGAGTACTCACAAAAGGTCACTTGTAACTGTGGAGACAATCTTCCATAGACATGTATAGAAGTTTTTCTTCTGACGGGCAGTTGCAAGACCCCTAATGCTCCTCCTCAAAACACCCAAAAAAGGCCAGTCATCCGTTTCCGAGTAATTCTAAGACTACAATCTTTTTAACAGCGAATGTTATTAAGTCTTGATCAGTCTTCTACTAGAGTTAACTGACGCCACCATTAGTTCATTTCCTAATACATCTTGAAATCATATAGTTTATGGTTTGGCATGTAGAGCACTTTTTTCCAATAAAGTCTAACCTATTGATTTCTTTGCAAATCGATCTAGAAGTTTACGTATTTAATATATATGCAATTATGCCAGCACTACTATTCAAATGGAATCACAAACTGGAATCGTAGTTGTCAACTCTCTACATAATAAAATACTCGAAAATGAAGAATTTGGTGTTGTGCAAATGGTGGTCATTGTTGGTTGAACCAGGAATTCTACTAGTAATTTTAGTGACACCATGGAGATTTACTGGTTATAAGTTATCATCAAACCTGATAACACAACTTCGTAATGGTGAGTTTCTATCCTTAGTTTCTAATTAAAGATTTGCAACAGGATATGGAAATGTACATTAGGAGGACCATTCAATGCTGAAGATTTTTAAGAACTGATGCACATTATAACCGAGGGTTTAACGAAATTATCCGAATATTTCCTGGACGATCACCGATATTATAGCAACTCTTTTATTGACTGAGGTTTTTCGTCAAGACATGAGTTGAAAACGCATCTGCACTTCTGCTCTTCTGGAAGATAGTGTTTGGTATCAAGGACTCATATGAAAGTCTTAGATTTCATTGTAAACTCTAACAGGGTCAACAGCAATCATAAACGGTTTTCCGGTTACATTTTCAAGGGGTGCTTAGACTGTAGTTCAAATACATACAGGAAGAAGACAAACTATGTAACAAGATTTTGTATATGCCAGTTTTGAAGAGCTCAGGAAATCTCAGTCAAGTTTCCATGAATTTATGAAATTTCATAAATAACGGAGGGACAGATTGTCAAAAAAAATTACTGTTATGAGGACCTTCTGGTTTTAGAATCCAAACGTTAGAAAAATAAAATTTTATCTGATATAAGTTATGATTCTATTGAATATTTTAGCATATTCTTATCTCTCCCTCTCTCTGTCTAATTTGTATTTTTTTATAATATCCACATTTTTTAAACTTTTTTATTTGTGTTACTATTTGGCCCACATTCTATAAGTGTATCTCTAATTCAGCCTATATTGCAACCACCCTGTATATGTTTCTGTGTATTGGTCACATCTTATGAATTACTTGTCTATTATTTTCTGAATCACCCTGTGCAACTTTAATCCAACTATACACGATCTTGAAACCGCCCTATATTAGTATTAATCCTCTCCACCTTATTGAAGGTTTCTATTTTTCTATTATTTAAATCATCCTGTATACCTATAACTTTACATTACCCAAGTATAAGCAACTGCTTATGTTCCACACTATATAATATTTTTTTAACAACCCTGTATAACTATAATTCCACTTCATCTTATATATGCAACTGCTTCTAACATGTTTTGAACCCTCCGTCAGATGCATTTTGATTTTGATGCATGCACACACCTACCACTGTATACCATATAGAAAACATTGCTCACGTAAAATATTTTCTTTTCGATACACTAATGGAATATTTTGTGCAATTTCAGTCGACTGCAATGAAAACCGTTGCAAACACCCTGTACGATATACTTTTATGGCATATCTTGACATTAAAGCTAGATATTTATGATGAAAATTTGACACATGGATGTTTACCGTGTTTTTGCAAATATTTTTACGATTTTCGGAAAAACGCTATATTTTACGTTATAGATAATTATGCGGAATCAAGCTGGTACATCTCTTTGGAGAATACAAATTAAAACATTCAAATTGGTTGACCCGGTTTACAGAAAACTGTATAGATTTATTCACTCAAATAACCTAATTAACTGTTTTTTTTTCCGGTTTTCTCACGTTATAGAAAATTATACCTTACTTTTCTAAATTATTCCTTAATATAATGCCGTTTAAATTATCAAATTTGCCCAAGCCGTATTTGAATAATCACTGAGCATACATAAAAAAACGAGACGACGAATTGATAAACTCCTCCTTTTTGGAAGTCTGTTACAAAGTCTTCAAAATAGTGTTCATGTGGAAAGATGCAAATGCCCACAAAAAATATTTTCATCATTTTTGAATTAATTAATTTTTTGCCGATTCCTGCTATTTATTTAAAGTGATGTTAATATTCTCCCGTGATCGAATTGGTGTCGAAAGTGAAGTCAATGTGCCTTCATAATTTCATAAAGATCACAAAGTAAGATCGCTTCGTTGTATATTTTCACATCATTAGAATCTCAGCATCTCAAAGACAAATTTTAAGTTTGTTTATGAGCCTTGATTTCTGTTTATGAGCTGTAAAGTGAGATAGACTTCTATAACCGCAACAGCCGGAAGCTGAAAGCTGCCAAACTATCTTAATTGAATTCACTGTAGCGGCAAACTTCAACAGAAAGCCTCTAATGCTAAGTTATTTCTGGCAGCAGCACCTGCATTAAAAAACATAATATCCGTTTTCCGGGACAATATCTTTAACCAAAAGTTTATGCTTCAAGAAAATCCTTTATTTATATTTTTGTTCAAAGTACTATAATTAATTAGAACTTGAAGTTGCCGTAGGTCGAAATATCTCAGTAAGACTCGTCTAATTTAGTTTACTATTTGTTCCTAGTTGTGTACTAATTACTGACTTCCTTATAGAGTTACAAAGTCAACAAAAGTGAGCAAGTTCTCGAAATATCCAAGAAAGGAGTATATGAATAACGTTTGATATTGTCAAACTCATAAAACGTAAGATAGTGTTTTTTCTAAATAATACTTTCTCAAACTAAACTAAATATATAGATCATTATTATTATCTGGTTAGATTATTATTTAATATGAAAAAACAATTAAAATAATTTTATACAATCTAAAATAAAAATTTTAAGTAATGAGATAATTTACTCCAATTTTTTAACCGCTATTTCATTTTATTAAAATATATTTGGTAGATACTAGTTCCTTTTCCAGTTATTTAAATAAAAATTCGGAAATTCGGAAAAACATAGAGAAATCTTAAGAATACTTGATTAACAATTTTTGAGAAATCTAGATTAAACACATCTTAACACAGAGAGAGTGAGGAAAAAGTACTGGGTACGAAAATTCATTTTATAAGAATGGAGATACGAATTTTAATATAGTTGTTAACAATAAATATATTTGAAAAAACAAAAACCAACTACAAAAGAAAATTAACTAAAAAGCATGAAATAATTTTTTGCTTCAACAATTAGGTACTTTTTATTAAGTTAAACTGAAACTATTTTGGACAGTAGGACTTCAGAAAAAGGATTTAATTGTTGTAGCAAAAAATTATTTGATGATCTTACTTATTTTTTTTAAAAAGTCTTTTTTTTAAATGCATTTATTTAACAATTTTTAGTGATGCAATGGTTTAATTTAATGCAGTTTTCAAATCTAATTAACTCTCTCGATATTGCCTAACATAAGGCATTTTACTTTCATTTATTAATTTGACCAACTCGTCTACTGTTGAAAAGAATATTTTTGTAGATATGTATATATATATATATATATATATATATATATATATATATATATATATATATAAAGAAAATTTTGTATATGAATATAACTTAGGTGGATCCACTATATGGTAGACGATCTGAGTATCATCATTCTTTTTTCTGTTAATTATACTGACATTGATTTAATAGTCTCCCCTCCGCGGAATCCTATAATAAATCGTTATACAATTTTAATTGATGTAACATAATAGGGCGTAGTTTTTAATTATAATTAACTTTGTCTGATAACAATTTGAGTTTTATTGAAATTAAAGGTACTTAACTTAAACATAATTTATATTCTGTATCAAACATAGTACACAATTTGGAAGAGTGACATGAAGATCTATTATAGAATTTTTAATGATGCGGCATAATTAGATGCATTTTATATTTCTTGTTATCTCTGTTTAATAAGATTTTTATATATTATGAAAAATAAAGCTATTTTACTTTAAAGCAAATTTGCTGACAAACTTCGTGTACAGTTAAAAAAGTGACATCTACTGATTACAGTATATGTTTCCGACCATAAAAGCAATAAACATAAAAATAATTCAATAATATATCTTTTGAGGTAAGAAGTAAAAAGAAACAGTTTGTCTTTGAATAAATATTCATATAGAAATATAAACAATTTCTTGTTTCCCAGTATAACTCGATTATATTACTTTATATTACTTATCAAGGAACAAGACCTAAAGATTCACTATTGAATCAAAGATACTACGATATTGAATAAATGTTTTGTTTTACACATCTTAAAAATTCATTGAAATCCCTAATATAGGTACAAAAGAACGCTTCAGGCTGCAACTTCGCAACTGCTAAACTCAGTATTTTTTAAGAGTACGGTACGACGGCTTTGGAATTGCAAAACCCTCCTTATACGTAAAGAAATAGGGAATTGAGGGCAATCACATGTATTGGATATTCGCTTTTGAGGTTTCCGTTTCTTACAGGAAAAACATCGTCGGAACGAATTTCTAACACATCTTCTTTAGATGTGTAGATGTGAGTGGAAACGATAAAAGAATATTGTATATCGATGTTTTTTTCAATATTTTTATAGTTGAACGCAAGTTTTTGTCACTTAACTGGGTTGGAAAAGTTTGATATATTGATATTATCAACAAGGTAGACATAGATTCTACCTCTAAAAAATGATATTTTACAGGAAAATTTTATATAATGTATATTTGTTCAATTGAAAATATATTAGCGCTATATTTTATATGCACTACATAGCTGATTCTGCTTTTACCGGATTTGCACCGCTTTATATTTTCGAATTAATTTATTTATATGTCTGAACTAATATAAATGAAAGTTTTCCGACGTTTCGCCCACAGTTATGTGGGACTTTTTCAAGGATGTGAATTTCAAATTTTACTTACTGCCGCGACTACATTCGTTTAGTCTTTTTCTCACAAACACACTTTGAAACTTAGTTATATTAAACTTCTCACACTGAAGCACAAATTGTAGTTTGAAATTTTACAACTTGTACATCAGTGCGAGAAGTTTATTTAATAAAGTGTAAACTCAGAGTGTGTTTGTGAGAAAAAGACTAAACGAATGTAGCCGGTTCAAGGCATTTAACATTTGTATTTCTCATCCTTAAAAAAGCGCCATATAATTGTGGGCGAAACGTCGGAAATAATTTTTTTTCTTCTATGTGTGTCATAAAAATCTCTGCCAACAATGGACTCAGTGGGGAGCCCATTGCGAAAGCAGTGTTTTGGGTGTAAAATTTATTTTTAAATGTGCAATAATTTTTTTTTTGGCGAGATTTTTATGGCACATTTTCTCTCAAAAATATATATAGTTCTGGTACAGATATGTAGATGACGGCTTAGCCTTTTTCACAGGTACTAAGAGACAATTACATTCTTTCCTATCATTCCTTAACAATTTACATCCCAATATAACCATTACCGTGGAAACCAAAAACTGACAATAAAATCAGTTTTCTAGGCTTAACCCTAAGGCGACAAAATAATACCATAGAAGTCAACATATACAGGAAACCCACATTTACGGATACCACAGTTCCATTCTCATTATTAACCTCCTACAGTCACAAACTATCAGCGTATAGATCCATGCTTCAAAGAGCTTACACACTGCCTCTCTCTGAGAATAATTTAAAAATTGAACTTGAAAATATTAAATTAATAGCCCGTAACAATGGCTATGACCAAAAGATAATTAATAAACTTATCTATCATAAAGAACAACACTTAGTTCAACGTTTAATTTATCCCACTGTATCGGCTGTGGACAAGCCATCAAAATACGTCTTCCTTACATATTTTGGAAACGTGAGCGACAAAATTGCCAACATTTTGTCCAAACACAACATCCAAGTCAGTTTTAAATGACAACACAAACTTAATAAACTTTTATTCAATGCCAAAGACAAAACAGTTAACAAATATTTAAATTCTAGAGTTTGTAGGCTTTCATATACGGATTGCAACAGTTTTTACATTGGTATGACATGCAGAAATTTCAACACCCGCTACGATGAACATTTTCGATCATTTAGATATAATAAAACAAACTCAATATTTGCAAATCACCGTTTACAAACAGGTCATCCCTTCCCATAATTAGAAGATACAGAAATTATTCACGTACATAGTTTTAAACCGATAATCACCAATTTAGAATCAGTTCAAATTTTCAAGAGTATTAACGACTCTTTATCATCGAGTTTAATTTTAGATGACCAGGTAGAGTTGCAAAAAAGTGTCCTCTTCGAAGTATTCAAATAAGATCTTTGTGGGTTTTCCCAAAATTTCGGGCTATCATACTTTAATCCACTGTTATTTTTAAGTGGTATGTCTGTATTCTAAAAATTTAATAACCTTTTTACAATGTAATAAAATAATACCTTCATGGGTTTTCCCAATTTTCATGTCATAAATATAATTCATCATAATACTTAAGTAACACCCATTGTATATTTGTGTATAAATTGTAACATTGTAACAATCTGTAATCAATTCATCAGTTCGCTCTTGTTTGAAAATGGCATAGCCTCTTGCTGAAACTAGTCACAGTAAAGTGAAAATAAAAAGTGATATAAAAACTAAGTTAAATTCTGTTTTCTTTCATTATGAACAGTCAACAAACTTACGCAGAGAACAACCATCGAAATTTTGCAGAGGAATAAACAGTAGAATCTTCCTCAAAAACAATTAAGTCAGATATAGTAAAGGCAACGTAGTAATAAAGAAAAAGCTGCAGTACCAGCTGACGTATACGTTGAGGTGATAAAACTCCTGAATGACGAAAATATAGACCTACCCTGAAAAAAACCTAATGTAAATCGCTTTGACCAGTTCCAAATGACTAGTTTATTGAGTAAATTTCTATGGCCACATTCCGACATAAACTTTGTACAGTTGCAGCTAGTAACATCAAAATAATAAAATTTAAAATATAAAGAATATAAATGGGTTATAAAGGGTATTGGGTAAAAATTTGTGTTAGAGCTGAATAAATCAATATTGTCTTACGTATTTGTTAAGTTACCTGTACCTGTAAAATAATGCTGAATACACTGCATTGGGGATCAAATGTATAATATTTTATCTACATACAGCATTAAAAAAACGTAAGATAATTTTTAGACCTTGCTTTTTTCAGAAGTTGAGAGAAAATTTCAAAAACGTATCTCAGTTCCATACTAGTCTTTTCTTATATGTATAATTAAAGGAAATTCCGTTTAGCTAATTAATAAATGTAATGATGAATTTATCACTGCTGTCAAACGCTGTCAAAACGTTATACCACTGGTAGTTCATTAAGACCTCACTTACCACAGATCTTTGCCGTTTGTTCCGTTTCCTCTCGTTCCCCCTCCATTAGGGCAAAGAAGCAAACATTACAAAGAGCCATTTTACTAACAATAGATAATGGAACAGATTGAACAATGCAAGTGCGCCACAATGACTAATTGAATACCAATGTTTGATAGAGTAGGAAATTATGCCTTCAGTTTGTAGTAGATATATTATCATCTCCAACAGGAGTAGGTTTCAGAATTGAAAAATAGTTCTAAAAAATGGAGAGCGATTAAAAATAAACGTTTGCAGGTTTGGAGTATTTGAGCCTTATAGCTTGGGAATTCTGCAGAAAATAAGAAATTTTAGAAGTCAAACAGAGGTTTAAACATTTTTTAAATGAAATAAATTAGTAAATTAAAAGTTTCCAATAAAAAAATACAGGTAACATTGACATTTTATTTTTTTTTTTTTTGAAATTCATGGAAAATTCAGTATCTATATATAAATAGGCTAAGACAAAATGATTAGGTACCATTTTCTCCTCTGTCTCTCAACCGATTTTTTTCATTTTTATTTTGTTTCGTAGCTACTGACGACCTTCAGTGCATAATGCTAAATTAATTTATAATAATGGTTCATTCATTAAATAAAATATAATAAAAAATCATTATTTACGTCATAATGTCAACGCCAAACAACTGAATGTGCCGCGTGCCGCCGCCGCCAGACTCAAAACATTGAATAATTATATATAGAGGGACCAATGCTGTTTATACTTAGAGCATGTACTACTGGAAGTGGCATGCAAGCGTTGTTATTGTTTAGTGGTAAATTAATCGTTGTATATTATAATTATACAGGCGATTCCAGATATGTTGAAACTCATTTTCTTCGTGGGTGGCACATAAGCAGTTGCATATATAGGGTGTATAAAATACAGAGTAGAGTGCAATTATAACTAATAAAATAATTATATAGAGAAGCCCATTAGCGGTTGAATTTACAGGGTTCTTGGAATAGAAGGTGCAGTAGAATTACTGTTATACAGGGTGGTGCAAAGAATATGATACAGAGATGCATATACAGGGTGGCGGATATGGAAATGCAACATTTCGTAACCCATAAGCAGTCGTATATATAGGGAAGATGAAATATAGGGTGAGAGGAATTTTACATATACAGGATGATGATAAAAAATGTTAGAAACGATTTATAGAGTAGCCCACGAAGAGTTCCATATATATGAAGATTGAAATATCTGTCAGAGTAGAATTATAGTTACAGAAAATAGTTACAAATTCCATAAACAAAAAGGGTAAATACGGTGGCTGATAGGCAGTGGCATATATAGAATGGTTTACCGGGTGGTTTAAAAATGTTAAAAAATATTATGCGTGGTCCATGAGCAGTTGCATATACAGAGTGGTGGAAATATATAATGAGATGGAATTATTATAATGAGGATTTTAATAAATGTTAGAGAATTGAGTGCAATTATAGCTATACAGGGAGGTTAGAAAAAATAAATATGTAGGGTAGCCCATTAGCGGTTGCTTTATTGTCATATTAAATTAAGAATTACGAATTTGAACACAAATAAAGTCCTATGAATTATATCTGGAAAAAACTTGAATTTCTTTACTTATTTGTAGAAGTAAAACCGACATCTAGGATTTCCGAGGAAACTATCACACAGAGGTTCCGAATCTGGATCCGTTCCGTGTAATTGCTGTTCTCCCTAAAGTCCTGGAATAGAATGTCACGATAAGATTTTCAGGTTACTTATCCTGCCAGAGATATTGACACAATTGGTCGAATTTCGACCACTGGTCGACAGCTAGTATCTTTTAAATTATAATATAATATTGATAACAGCATTTATTTTAACGTGCTTCACAGTAATGATGTAATTATTCTCTATAATCATGCTACCGATATGCTACAAATTCTTCAAATACTATAATTAATTCTTGATAGATTTTGAAAATATCGAAACGTGTCCAACAGTCTTATACAAAAAACGCGAATTTGTGGAAATTACAGTTAACGAAATCACTTCAAGTGAATAGTACAATTTATTAACATTTTGGAAAATCCTGTGCAACTAGTATCTTCTCAAAAGGTAGTAAAACACGAGTTTTAACATACTCAAAATTTATTTTTAATATGTATTTTTTACATGTGCAAACAGGACATGAATAAGTCTAAATAATAAAATAAAACAAATCAAATTGCAGTTCTATTTGATATATGATAATCTTTTAAAGTAATTGCTGAATAGAATAAAACAGTTTATTCTGCAGTCTGTAGATCGACGAACTCTACTTCATAACTCTTCATTTATTTTAAACGAAGTTTTCAGTTACCCTTATTTGTTTATTATACTACTCTACCATTTGATTGAAGAATAATTTGCTTTTAGGAAATTTCATAATTTTTTTAAATTAATACCCACGAGTTTGCATACAAATAAATTCATAAAACATATGAAAAACAATTAGCATTTCATTACCTTATACATATAATAAAGAATCTATATGAAAAAACACAATTGTAAAATTTATAATTTATATTTAAAAAAGAACCATTTTGAAACCGTGTGCAATCAATCACTATTTTCTAAAATATATTCTTATCTCATCGGATTTAAAGTACAATTCTATTGATTATGTTAGCGTATTTTATCTCCCTCTCTCTCCCTTTGCCCCTCTCTCTTTAATTTGTATTTTTTACAACTTTTTTATTTGTTTTATTATTTATATGAATTTCTATATGTGTAAACCTATTTCACCCTATATTGCAACCACCCTGTATATATTTTTGTGTATTGGTCACGCAATATAAATTAATTGTCTATCGTTTTCTGAATCACCCTGTACAACTACAATTCAACCCTACATGATGTTACAACCGCCCTGTATAAGTATTAATCCTCTCTACCCTATTGACTGTTTCTTATGTTCAATTGTTTAAATCACCCTGTAACCTGTATTTTTCACCCTATATGTCAAGTATAAGCAACTACTTATGTTCCACACGATATAACATTTTTTTAACCACTCTGTGTACCTATAATTCCACTCCACCGTATATTTCAATCTTCCTGTATATGCAAATGCTTCTAACATTATTTGAAACCTCCGCCGTATAACTGACATATCCTTACTGCAAATGTTTATTTATTATTTCAACCACCTAATATAGGCAATAACTTATACAACATTTTTTGAACCACTCTGTATAACTTTAGTTCTATTACGCCTTATGTTTCAACCATCCTATATATGCAACTACTTATGTACCACCCAATATCACATTTACTTGAAAGGTTTTTTGAACCCACATGTATAACTGTAATTTTACTTGGCACTATATTTCAACTGGGCACATTGCTTGCTGTTTGAATTTCCATGCACAACCACAAACTTCAAGACCCTTAAAAAGAAAACCGTTAGAAACACCCTGTATATCTTGATATTTAAGCTAGATATTTGTGATGAAAATTTGACATTTACATTAATTTTTACACATATGTTTCCGATTTTCAGAAAAATGGTATATTTTACTTTATAGAAAATTATACGGAATCAAGCTGGAACATCTTTGTAGAAGACAATTTAAATTATTCAAATTGATTGAGCCGTTTTAGAGAAAACACTGTAGATTCATTGACATTCACTAAAATGTTGTCCCTTAATTACTGTTTTTTCTGATTTTTTCGAAAACCTTAAATCTCACAGATTTTTTGAATAATCACTGAGCATACAAAAAAAAACGTGACAACAAATTGATAAACTCCTCCTTTTTGGAAATCGGTTAATAAAACAACACTGGCTATTTTAGCTCATTCACACCATCAGTTGAAATATTTGGTTGTACCGCTAGATGCTAAAGGACACTATCTCCCACAGACCAATGATATATTTTGAACTGTTTTACGCAAAACAAATTCTTGAACCGTCTTTCAGAAAAGCAGGTAATTAATTTGTCTTTTTACGTATGCCCAGTCATATCTCAAAACCGGCTTAAAAAATTATGATCATTTAAAATTAATTGTATTTAGGAATAATACGGTACTATATAATTTTCTGTAACGTGAAATTCATCGTTTACCAACACATCGGAAAAAGTTTCGAAAGGACTGAAGTTCAATTATTTTTCACTGACTTCTCTACAATGGCTCAATCAGTTTCAATATTTCAAATTGTGTTCTATAAAGATATATTCTGACATGATTTCGTACATTTTTGCAATGGAAAACCTACCGTTTTTCAGAAAATCGAAAAAGTCTGAGCAAAAACAGTAAACTTTAAAGCAAATGTCAAAAAATGGTTTTTCACAAATTTTAAATCATCATATGTCTTAAAAGTATATTGATCGAAGTGGATATAACAGATACATTAACATAACAAACTATTTTTCAGAAAATCGAAAAAGTAAATACAAGTCCATAAATGTTAAACTAAATATCCATAAATTAATGTCAAGACAATAAGATAATAATTATTGATTGCAAAGTGTGCCTAAACTGTTTTCATTTTGATTAATTTGATGTTGATCCTTTGTAAAATATAAATTATAAGTAAAAATATTATGTACTATAGCTCATAAATGGACATAGCCTACAGATGCATCAGTGCACTGAATGGATCGACTTGCTGACTCAACATTCACTAGTAATTTTCTAGGAAAAGCTATTTTGATTGATAACTTTGTTTTGTTTAGATTTATATTTTAAAATACATCATATAAAGTTATAATTTATTATATGCACATTACATGCAGTGTTTCTGGTTTAGTTTTAACATAACCAACAAACAAAAAGTCAGAACCTGATGCCCTGAGTCATAACTGTGGCTGATAGATATCTTCCTGTAGACTACTAATACAAATGCAATTGAAACATGAATGTAGCTTATCATGCAAAATATGAGTCGTTGTTGTAAAGTCGTATGGCTCAAATATGAGCCGTTTGGTACCGAGCGAATTAACACGTTCGCGGACACCTACCCATCACAAGGGGTTCACATAAACGCACCATTTTTTTAATCTTTTTGTCAGAAGTAACTCTAATTCATGTCTACATGTTTTTTTTTTTTCTATTTTTATGGTATATTTATCCAAAAAACAGTGAGTAGGATTTGCCGTCTTGGCCCTGAAAACAATTTATGAAATCATCTAGGACAAAGCGGTATATCCCGTTGATCTTTAAAACAAATGAAAATATTTATTTTATTCTTTTATTGTATGATACAGATCAAAACAAGGTGTGATACAAAGAACAGGTTTGTTCGAACAAGTTTTACATTGATATCTTGATTCTTTTCTTATTTTGCTCTTTGCACACTGCCGACACCTCATATGGTACGATTGGCCAGGATGTTTAAGGTTCGGAATATTTTCAGGAAAGTGCATTTCTGTAAAGGGAAACCGTTCGTCACTAGGTCCTTGTTTGTCTTCCGTTTTATGACGTTTACCGCCATGTAAAGCCCCAGACCTCACAAGTTTTCTCCCATCGACCACATTGGATGATATTTCAAGTAAGTTTTTCACTAGATTCTCCCTAAAACCCAGAAGTGTCAGCTTATTGTCAGACTTTTTTGCTAAGAAATGTGCATTCCATATTGTCACATCCAATAGGTGGAATATTACTTTTTTGTACCATCTTACAGATTTTCTTGGGGATGAATAATAACTTATCATTTGGTCACTTCTGTCAGACATATAATCATTATAGCGAGCAATTTCTTCGGGTTTTATTTTTTCTTTTCCAAATCGATTATTAACCTTGATAAGTTTAGGATGATATTTGGTGGTTATAAAGAGAACATCTGTTTTATCTGTCCATTTGGATATGTATATACCACAATTTCGTCTCCATATACGTTCCCTTTCTTTAATTTTATTGATGTAACACATTTGGGATTCCCTCGTCTGTTGAATCGCAGAGTACCCGTAGAATGTGTTTTTTTCTTCGGTAGCTCTTTTGACAACTGAACACTATTATAAAAGTTGTCCATAAATAGATGATGCCCCTTATCATAATAGGGCTCTAATAAAGAAAATACTATTTGTTGCAGTTTCGATGTGCCGTTATCTATTTCCGTTTTTCCTTTGCAAATCTGCATCGAAACTACATAGTGAATAAAACTTTATTCCGTACTTGGCACTTGTACCTTTTATATATTGCCGGAAGCTGAGCCGACCCTTAAAAAAAAAGTAACGATTCGTCTAGGGACAATTGTTCTGGCGGGTAATAAGCATTCCTGTAATTTGATAATAATTTGTTTAGTAAAGGATTGTTTTCAATTTATCCGTAGGATCGTCCTCCTGTACATAGCAAGAACTGAAACATCTTAGTAATTCTTCAAATCTTCTACCGGACAAAGTATGATGCAAAATAGTAGAGTGGATCCATGGAAAACAGTTTTCTAACTGACGGACATTTATTTTGTCCTTGTAAAATACAAATTGCAAGAAATTGTTTCAATTCAGACATTGTGATATTTTTTATAAGTTTATACCGGGGTTGGTTCTTATTTTGTAGAAGTAAGGCATATGTATTCATGGAGCTAAGAAGCATTTGCATAACGTCTTCGTTCCATAATTTCTCGAAGTAAAACTTGCTTATATCGCTCCTTCCCTCACACTTTATTTTTACACCCAGAAGTGGAATCATCGAAACCGAAGTTTGGAATTTCTGCATTCTCAACGCCGCTGGCTGAAGATTCATCAGATACACTGTTTTGAAATTCACAGTCTGGCTCGTCAAAATCAGAACTAAGTTGTTCGTCCGAATTTTCTGATGATGTTGAAGAAGGAATTTCTTCATAAATACGAAGCAATCTGGCTTATTCCTCGGCATCCATAGTCTAAAATAATTACTAATGCACCATGTGTAATTGCACATTTCAACGATAAACACATACGTTTTCTTATTATACAACATGCACACATACAAACTTAATAAGTGCTAATGAAATAAAATATATATTTGTTTACTTACCTTAGACGTGACACTATCTTGAGATATATATGTTTTTAAATTAGAACAATAAAAAACAACAGACAAACCCTTATTCTATTGGTAAAAAATACGAGCGAAAACGAAATTTTTAGGTTACGCTACGAATTTATGCTCTGGTATTCACAGAGACATTTCACAATCTCAGTCGACTTCTGCTGGGACACCTGAGCATAAGCCATATGAAAAAGCATTACTAGCCGTCGGCACATAATGTCTTGACTTTCCACAAGCAAATGAACTATGACGGTAGAAGCCGCTTTGTCCCTTTACATAGAGCAGCATTTGCCGCCTTGTCTGCGAACGTGTTAAACTAATTTTTGATTTGTGGATAATCAAACATTACACAAAATGCAGCTTGCCAATTTACTAACGAAAACTGAAATATTAAGCTTAAAATCTAAAGTTTTTTGAAAAGAAAATACAGTGAAATAAAAACATTTAATTTTTGAGCACATGCCATATCTTTGTCCATTTCCGGGAATGTTTCGAGTTTACTGTCATCCGGTACAAAACATTAGAAACTCCCAGAAGTACAGTAACAATTCAAGTAAATTTCCTTATAGTCCGCTTAATAGCGTAGGTAGCTAGATACCTTTGAAAAGATTACGATATATTAAATTCAGTGTCAGACTTGGCAGGCGAGGCTTTCTGTTTAAGGGGAACTTTCCGCCTAATTTCACCTTAATACTAGAATTATTTTTCCTAAGTCTGACGGTGTTTGGATGCAAGCCTGTTGTTGGCGGTTGTGGCGCAAAATTGATTCTACTTACCAATCTTAGACACACCTGCATTGCCACCTGTACACCTGTTGAATACTGAGAGCGAGTTTACTAAGATTTGTATAGAAAATAAGGTCCCTAACAGTTGAAAATTATCTATTTCATGGTTCTATTTGCTAGCTGTCCAAAAGAAGTGGTAACTGGATTTGACCAATATCACAGAAATTTATATGTAAGGGTTAACAAATTTACAATCCAACAAATTCAAAATAATTTTATTAATTCGGATTAATAATGATTACCTACCAATATTCGGTCATGAATAAGTCCTGATCCAACTGACGACAGGCGTTTTTAATTAATTTACAAAGTAATGAGTTCCATGAGGGATCTTTAAGCATTTAAAACTATACACAAGACAAACGAGTTGGTGAATTTTGGTAAAGGATATATTAATGGATATTTTAGAGCATGAGTTGGTGACAGATTTTGGTCCACCATTTTCATGGTTATGCCTCGAAGCAAGTTTGTTATTGTCATAAAATGAGGCGAAATTCGCCAGAACACCACCTGGCTAACATAAGAAAAACTATAGGCATAAGTGTCGCCAAATGGTTGAGAAAAGCACTTGCTTCTGTAAGTAAACATAACAATATGGCCCGATTTTCTGGCTTCTGTAACTTTTCTTTTATTAATAATTTACAATTTTAAATTACATTAATTTCAAAACATAGTACAGTAGAAGATGGTAACAAACAGGTTTCTCAGAAAAGACTCCCGAAAGATACGTTAGTTCCAGTAATGAACTTCGGACACGTGAATAAATGTTGATTTCATTTGCACATAATACAAGGATAATGCAATTTTTAAAGTGCATTTTCAATTATTTTAATGACAATCATGTTTACCTTTTTGCATGTAATTTTTATGTTAACACGTCTACTGCTGAAATAATATAATGCTATATAGTGTACAGGAGTTTTTCATCTTTTTTTGTCGAATATTGTCTCCTGCATATATTACTAGCACGCACGCACGCACATGGAAAAACAATTTGAATTATTAAATGAACCAATTACTTAAGACAGACAATTTTAATTTTACTAGGCATATACCTACAAAATACGTCAAAAGCCTTCACCCACGGGTTCTCGAAAGTTATCGTAATTAAGACCTGAACGTTTGAAAGCATACATAAAATAATAAAATAATTTGTACATTATTTAGTTAGCTAGTATTAAGTCATAAGCATTAATAACTTTGTTATACGAGGGTGAATCAAATATGAACCGGACTTTTGTTTTAAAAATTTTATTGGTACGATCAATACAAATTTTAATACATATTATTTTTCAACATAGTCTCCTCTCTTATATATACATTTTCCCACCGAATTGGAAGTTTTTTAATACCTTTCTCAAAGAATGAAACTGGTCGTGTCGATAACCAATTGCGCACAAACGTTTCTACACCTTCGTTGTCCTCAAAGTGGTGGCCTCCCAGTTCTTCTTTAAGTGGTTGTCGCCATGTGGTAGTCACATGGCGACAAACCAGGACAGTAAGGCGGGTGTTCAAGGGTTTCCCAATGCATTTTGTTCAATTTTCCTTGAGTCAATGCAGCTGAATGTGGCCGAGCGCTGTCATGCAACAGAATCACACTTCGGATAGACATATCCCGCCTCTTTTGCCGATAGGCAAGTTTCACTTGTTGGAGTAGTTCGCAATAATACTCAGCATTAATTGTACGGCGTTCGTGCAGAAAATCGATCAGCAGTACGCCTTTCGAATCCCAAAAAACTGTTGCAAGAATTTTCCCTGCAAAAAGACTGGTCTTGGCTTTCCGCGGTGCTGCCTTTCCAGGTTTTCGCCACTCCATGCTTGCACATTTGGACTCCGGGGTATAATGATGCACCCTTGTCTCATCACAGGTACAATATGTCTCAAAAACTCATCCCACTCTGCTCGATATCTTGTTAACAGCCTTTCACATACGGCAAGACGGTTTGCTTTCTGATATTCCCTTAGAAGACAAAGAACTTGCACACACTTTTCGGTAACCCAACTCATCTGAAATGGTTGATTGAGCACTCCCGTATGATATTCCAACGTGTTCAGCAATTGCCAACACTGTAAGATGGCGGTCACCTTCCGTCAGCTCACGAATTGCGTAGATATTCGCCTTAATGATACTTGTCGTGGGACGGCGTGCATGGGGCTCATTTTCCACTGTCTCTCGGCCATCTGAAAACTTTTTGTGCCAGTCGTACACTTGGGTCCTTGAAAGTGTTTCATTGCCAAACTGTGCAGATAGTCGACGCAAAATTTCAGACGGTCTAACGCCCTCCCGCGCCAAAAATTTGATAAGAACACATTGCGCAACAGACGTATGCAGCTCTTGCTCTGGCATGTTGCTACTAACAGCGCATCGACTACGCCTCGCCAAACCGATGAACTCCCCTCTTCTTAACATCCCTACCTAACATATATCGAAACGTCACGCCACTCGAATTACCTACAGGGCGAGAAACAGAAAAGTCCGGTTCATATTTGATTCACCCTCGTATTTGTTTGAAAAGAGAGTAGGGAATGCCATATTTGTCTAGAAACGAATCATGTAAGCATATTGGTGTTAAAGTAGATAAAGCAATTTTACCCTTTTACAATTTGCATTATATATGTCTGTTCCATACATGAGTTGTGAGTATTGACGTAAATTCTGCCGAAATAATTTACAATACTTATTTATAAACAATAAGGAGCCATAATTCACAGCGGTTCGCTTCGATGCGTTTATTCAATTCAACTCAGCCACTACTCTCACGGGCCGTATTTCCGTCCCCTTCTTATACCCTCGTCGTCTTCAAGATGCTTCTCTTTCTGTTCTGGCACGTTAATCGTATATAATTTCTGTTTCCGAAATAACGTTGAACTAATTTCTTTATCATCAAGGTATTTCCTGAAACCCCTTCTTGTTACTCTTATTATGTGACCCGTTTTTATCGTATTCGCAAGTTCAGTGTCTGTTTACAATAACAAATTTCTCAAAGTGATGTAATAGACCATCAGATGATAACAGATTTGGTCCACCATTTCCTCGTTTACTCCTTGAAGGAGATGGAAAAGTGGGTTATTGTTGAGTACAATGATATGTAATTTGCGACAGATAAACTCATTTCCATTTCCCAAAAAAAATTACTATTTTATCTGCTATGTTTGCAAAATGACGCAACCAAGCACTGTGATACGCATAGGTGTCGCTTGTTTCCAAACAGATGAGATAAGGTCATGATCCTGTCAGAAACCTAGCAATATGCCACGATTATGTCGAGATATATCGAGAGTAATTCATTGGAGTTTTCCTATATTATCCACGCGGTTATCTCGCAAATTTCGCCACAACAATAATGGGTTGGTTTCCTATAGACGGCATGTGAGAATCTGTCATTGTTGGTTTTTGTTATGAGGGCATCAAGAAACGGGAGAGAAGAATCGGACTCTATTTCCATTGTAAACCTGAGTAGATCTTCTTTCATAAATACGTCGACTCACCTCCAGCTTTGTACCATTCTTTCCTGAAATAGTTCGTGAAGAGAGGTTTAAACCCTCTTTGAGGCATAAGCGAAAAGATAGTGGACCCAAATATGTCATTAGCTGATGGTCTATAACCAGTATTTGTTGATGTTTAGCAAATAATTATGTTCTATTATAGATGTTAACCTTAAAATCATATTCCAAGCGTTACCCGTTTAAGCACTGTAGAAATACCCCATCTCAAACGGTCTTTGACTTCCAAAATACTGATGCTATATGTTTAAAATTCAGCTCAAATGTTCCTATTTTATTATATGTCTAAATGTTCCTAATACACATCCCGAAAAAGGCAAAAGTCGCATTGTATTATTGACGCAATTTTCGCAAATGTTAGCCAATAACCTCTATCGAAATGTTATCATCATTCTAAATGTTATCTAACCATTTGCTTATTGCAAATGGTGGGGTAACATCAAGGTAGTGGGTAACGTCTTACATACCTTTTCTTATGGGGTCATCCAAAGCACTCAAATACAGTAACAGGAGAGACCACACTACGCTACATTGAAATAGCAATATGTTTTCAATGTCAGCAAAGTGGTTATCTAAGCTATTAGCTAAGGTGCCATTTTCAAGTAAATCAAGGAGGAAGTGTAATGACAGTTATAACTATTAACTCATTATGTGACCTTTCGCAACCTTATATGCGGGGAGCAAAATCATCATTATTCAGTTCCTACATTAAATCTTATAGTACGAGATCCGGCTGCAGAATTAGTGCACGCATCGAGTGTTTGCTAAAAACCAAATTTTACGCATATTTATGATTAGAAGAATATTTATCTACCAGGTTGCCTATCAAAATGTGCCCGCTAATATTTTTAATTAAATTATTATTAATTGATGTTTGGTACATAATTTCATTTGTTTTTTTCAATAAAATATCGTCCACTTCACGGCAATATATATAAAGACTCTGAAAAATCACGGTTGCCGTTGCGCACTTGGCCACACCTCTTCGCAGCCAGGTTAACATAGTCTAGTTCCTTGACAAAGACATTAGTCGAAACGTGTCGGACAGTTTTCAAAAAACGTAATTTGTGAAAATTGCAATTGTAGTATCAGTTAATTATCTCTACTTTAGCCCAACCTTCTCCTATAGATATAACCGCTGTTTCATCCGCGAATGATGTTATTGCGTCATCAGGCATAGTAGTTAGTAAGTCATCAACGTACAGGATGAATAACAATAGTCCCAGTACTGTCCCTTGTGGAACACCTGTTCGAACTTCACAATATTCACTTACAACCTCATTTACTTTAACACGCTATTTCCTGTCATGCAAGTAAGAAGTCATGAGCTTATAAGCTTTGCCTCTTATTCCATAACAGTATAATTTTTCTAATAATATCTTGTGATTGTCAATATCAAATGCTTTCGCTAAGTCAAGAAATGTAACTGCAATTGGGGTACTTTTATCCAGCCTTTCATAAATAGAAGAACAAAAATCAACAAATTTAGAAATATAATATATCAATATAATAATATCAAGAACGATACAACTACAATACCGCTGCAGTACGTATATTATACTTATGGATTTCTTGTTTCTAAAACAGCAGAAAATTTGGAAGAAAAGATCACGACTTGCTACTCCGCATTGAAAATTCAAAACTCTCGATTGTGTTGCAGCATAAGGTAGTATTACGGGTAATTTTAAGATACAGCTAAATTGAATTTTGATATACCTGCAAGTAAAAACACCCTCAAAGTAGAATCAACTGAGATTTGAGAGAACAAGTGGAGACAAACTTAGGAAAATGCAGTATGGACCAAAAGATTAATCCAGAAATATGGAAATCGGTAAATAAAAAAACATGCTACACCGACTACCGACTCAGGCAATTTCTATCGTCTCACGGGAAGTTCAGAGAATACATAACCGGATAGAAAAACAATAGAAAATGGATATTATAATATGCCCAAACACTGCTGAGCAAATATAGCTGAATACAAAATCGGGGAGTCAGATAATAAAGTAAACGTTATATATAATGATGTTATAAACCATGAGAATTGGATGAGTATAATGCTGGGCTAAGGAAACACAATCATCGATATAAACCATAAAGAACAAAGACTCTGCTCGTGCAAAATAAATAAATAATCTAGCCATGAAGTGAGCAAATGGGTGGATTTATTAATTAACGGTCTAACATGTTGATACGATGTACACAAGCATGCAAGTGCGACTTACCCATAATCTGTTTACCCTAGAAAAAAATTGTTGGTCTGCATTTTCTATGGCATAACATCAAACCTAGGTAGGTGCTTGTAAAATTGTAGTAATATTTGCGAAAATAGAGAAATTCCATCAACGCCATGCATTTTATAATATGTTGACTGTCTAGAATTAAATCCTAAATTAGTTCCAGCACTTCAAAAACAGTGACTAATACACTAAATATTCAGAAGTTAGTAAAATATTTAATGCAATAAAATATTTTCTTTCATGTGTAAGAAAGTAGATATACAATTTTATGTCTTCAAACGTAATTGTTCACCTTTAATATCTCTTTGAAGAAAACGATAAAAATTGGTCTATAAATACATTAACTTAAACCAGTTTATTTCCCTTTTCATTTGCTTAATAAATCAGATTATTTGCTTTTTACTCTAACAGTAATTTATCAAAGAATCTAGGTCAAGAATAATCAACAAAAATTAATCAAATAAAGTCAACCCGGGTGGCATTTTATGAGCTTGTTTGTACATATTTTTTCATATGCTGGTTTATTAACACTACGGTCCAATTTAAGTTGAAGCCTAGAGCATCATTACTAAGATTGGGGCAGTTTGTTTTCCTTGACAATCCTGGTATGTGCGAACAATTTTGTGTTTGTATCTGAAAAAAGTGTTCATGTAGAGTTCTCTGCCCTGTTAATACGAGTATAATATCAAAATATCATTGCTGAATTTCACAATCAAACACAAATATTGTAACAATAATTTTAGTGAGAATATACCTTGTGTGTTGTAAAAATTCAACTAACAACAAATTTCAAAACTAAATTCAACCTCCCTTAGGTCTGGTGGGAAGTTAGGATAAAAATCTATAGATAACACCACGAGCGAGACTTTTTGAAAAATATGTGTAGGTTCATCAAGTTTATTTTTACGCATTTGTCAACAGGAAAAAGAGTCATGTATTGAATTGTTTTAAAATATATTTATTCAACAATTATTGCTTAGTCTCAAAAACTGCAATCTCCGTTTCCCCTAGTAAATAAAAAAATCTAAGTATAATTTCTTTTTATATATGTCCAGATTAACAAAGAAAATGGAGTTAGCTCTGCAAGTCATTCATTAGTATTGAAGACAGATATAATTGTCAGTGGAGGCTTCTTAAAGGATAATCAAACTGTGCTAATTTCAGTTTCAGACTTTAACAATTATATAACTCCTACCCAAGAAAACCGAATAATTATATAATAATTATATAACCAAAAACCAACTAGTAGTGAAAAATATCTTTTATTTTCTGTTGAGCGCTATGCAAACTAAAATTTCTCAAATTTCTTTTACTAAAATAGTTTTTGAGTTCATATTTGAACTTAGAAGTGACAGATGTGTTGTGTTTCTTTACTTTCGTTATTATAGGTACCGGGTGTCAATTAAGTCCCGAGACGGCTGAGTATTTGCTTGAGTACTTCATGTCTAGAAAAGCTCAAGGTCTTTCGTTTAGTAACTTTCACCAAGGAAGCCGACAGTCACCTTGGATGTGACCTCGAACCCCATTTTTGAGGTTGTTTTGCGACCAATCTCATTTTTTAGGGTTCCGTATGTACAATATACGGATCCCCTTATAACATCACTCAGGATTTCTACCTCTGTCACATTACAGCCATTTTCTCCTAAACTACTGGACGGAAGAGGTTGAAATTTGGCATCAATGTATAGCTTGGTGACCCGATCGGGGGTACATATCGTAAAAGAAAAAAATTTGATTATAGGGGTATTCTGGGGGGAAAAACTAAGAAAATCGACCGTATACCCCCCCTGATCTCCGAAACTACTGAGCCTAAGATTTTGAAAAAATAGGAAATATAGAGCGTTGCCCGAACTTTACAGGAAAATTAAGGAGAAAACACTAATGTTAATTTTGGGGGGCAAATTATAGAATTAAATAAAAATTTAAAAATAAAAAAAAATTCAAACGCATCATATAATATATCAAATGAAAGGTCTCATTCTGAGGAACACAGATATATTTTTTTCATATTAAAAAATATATATTTAAAAAGATATTAACGAAAATATACCAATTTACCCATTTCCCCCCCCCCTTATTTCCGAAACTATAAAACGTAAAGTTTTGAAAAAAAAATAGATTTATAGGTTCTGACCTGAAGTTTACTGGAAAAATAAGGAGAAATTACTACTTTTAATTTTGGGGGGTCAATTACACAATTAAATGGAAATATGAAATTAAAATTCTTTCTAACCCATCATGTTATATATCAAATGAAAGGGCTCATTACGACGAAAACAAATATATATTTTTAATATTAATTAATAAATAAATTAAAAGATATTAACAAAATTATAAAAAAATTTACCCATCCCCCCCTTATCTCCGAAACCATAAGCTGGGAATTTTGAAAAAAATGGAGGTATAGCCCCTCACCTGAACTTTACTGGAAAATTAAGGAGAAACCCCTAATATTTATTTGGGGGAGGCAAATTATATAATTAAATGGAAAATTAAAATTAAAATTGTTTTTAACCCATCATGTTATATATCAAATGAAAGGGCTCATTATAACGAAAACAAATATATTTTTTTCATATTTTTTAAATAAATTAATTAAAAGATATTAACAAAAATATAAAAAAATTACCCATTCCCCCCGTATCGCCGAAACCATAAGCTGGAAAATTTTGAAAAAAATGGAGGTATAGCCCCTCATCTGAACTTTACAGGAAAATTAAGGAGAAACCCCTAATATTTATTTGAGGGGGGGCAAATTATAGAATTAAACGGAAAATTATTTCTAACCCATCATGCTGTATATCAAATGAAAGGGCTCATTATGACGAAAACAAATATATTTTTTTCATATTTTTAAATAAATTAATTAAAAGATATTAACAAATATATAAAAAATTTTACCCATTCCCTTCCCCTCCCCTCCCCCTTATCACCGAAACCATAAGCTGAAAAATTTTGAGAATAATGGAAGTAAAGTCACCTGAACTTTAATCGAAAAGTAAGGAGAAACCCCTCATATTTATTTTGGGGGGCAAATTAAAGAATTAAATGGAAAATAAAAAATTATAATTGTTTCTAACGGGTCATGTAATATATCAAATCACAGGGTTAATTTTTGGGGGCCGAATTAGAAAATTAAATACATATGTATTCTCATAAAAATCAAGCGAATCCTGAAGAAGATAAAATAAAAAGTCTATGTGTGGAAACTCAAAGTCTATATTTTTTATAAATTTAAAACACCTCCTTTAAAGGATATAAGGGAAAATGTAAGAAAATGCACTCATTCCCTGCTTGCCAGAAACTGGAATATTAGAATCTTGAAGGTGGTACGGAACCCTAAGTATGCGAGTCCAACTCGCCCTTGACCAAATTATTTAAATGAGAAATCCTATTTCTTATTGTGGATTCTGAAAGAACGGGAAATTTTACGTCCGTACATGTATTGAGGTATGAGGTCGAGGTCACTACTAGAGGTCAAATGGAGGTCAAATAATGACTTGTTAAAAATCTCGCGAGTTCAGTGGTAAAACAAAACAAACAAACAAAATGAGGTGTAAGATCAAATCCAAGGTCACCGTTGAGTTCCTCATTAAGACTTACCTAGGGTATGACCTTTGTTTGATTTTGTTTTACCATTGAATTGGTGCGAAATTTAACAAGTCATTATTTGACCTCTATTTGACCTCTAGGGGTTACCTTAACGTCATATCTCACTACATGTCCGGACATAAAATTTCTAGCTTTTTCCGAGTGCGTAATAATAAATAGGATTTCTCATTAAAAAAAATGAGGTTGACCAAAAATAATCTTAAAAATGGGGTTTAAGGTAAAATCATTTGTCACCATCGGATTCCTTAGTCACTGCTTATAATGAAATGACCTTGACATTTTCTGAAATGTATAACGCGTCTTCCAGCGTAATGTGGATTATTTCGTGCTTGATTTGCATCATTTCTTTCGCACTCTGATGCTAAGACCAAAATAACTGAATGAAAAACTGTAATGTGAAATATTCCAGTTCGAAATGATACGTTTGTACCGACGTTGGTTGATATAACTCAAATCTCGTGGAGCAGTTTGATGATATGGAACAACGAATCGTTTCAGTAAAAATCTACAAATCCCCAGTTCGTAGGTAAGTTACAGTCTGTTAGGTGGTGGTTTACGGATGTCAGTGATCAGACAACTTGTGAACAGCTTGATCACCTGTAGTCATATCTAAACAATATATTCTTTCTAGGAGTGACAATGGTTTATATCTATGTTAGGTTGCGATAGTGGCACCGTACTGATTTTCGTTATCATATAATTATGTCACGGATTGACCAATTGAGTTCATATTCAAACAACATATTAGTTATAGCGATGCTGGGGTTCACAGCTACGCTAAGGTTCTACAGATAGTCCTGTGCAGATGTCAATGATCGTTTAATTTTTAAACGTCTGGACAGATAGAAGTCATATACAGCAGACAACACTGTATAATGCTGTGTTTGTCCACATCTGCTAAAATTACTTATTTTTGATAATTTAAGAAAGATCAACATACCAATATTTTCGATGTTTTTTGTTATTTAAAATTTATTTATATAATATGCTGTCAAGTTCTTTCTGTTAGTTATGATTGACGAGATACATAGATGGTTTGCTTTTGAATTCTATATCACTGAAAAATGTATTCTATATAGATTAATAATCAAATCATCAAATAAGTAACAATTTTGTACTTCTTATTAGGGAAAGCAAAGTTTAATCAAAATCATATAGATTTGAAGACGCGAGATGTAAGACCGGCATCTAGGATTTTCGAGAGAAATAGCACACAGAGGTTCCGAATCTGGAGCCGTTCCGTGTAATTGCTGTTCTCCCTTAACTCCTAGGATAGAATGTCACGATAAAATTTTTCAGGTTACTTCACCTGTCAGAGATATTGAATACTCTCTTCGAGGTGTCTTTTCTTTGTATATAGAGACAATATATCTAATATATATTATATATGCTATTTCTCTCGAAAATCCTAGATGTCGGTCTTACATCTCGCGTCTTCAAATTTAACGAAATGTATCAAATACATAAAGAAGTTTTCGAGAGGACATTCAATTGTGGGGAGCGTAACTGATGAAGGTTCCCTAACCAGAAACAATATATATTACATATATTGTCTTGCGTACAAAGGAATGACACCC
Organism: Octodonta nipae; assembly: GCA_034190945.1. Taxonomy (NCBI): domain Eukaryota; kingdom Metazoa; phylum Arthropoda; class Insecta; order Coleoptera; family Chrysomelidae; genus Octodonta; species Octodonta nipae. The sequence continues at coordinate 17,148,225 of CM067222.1, forward strand.
CGAAGAGATTATTCAAAATCACATAATTAGATTAAATTCAAATGACCATGTAAGAAGGCAATCTGCTGAAGAAATTTTCCCTTCTAATTACCGATACGAGAAAACATTTGTAAGATAATTTATCTCACCAGTTCAGGTTAATATTTCATGCAAATAAAAGATTTATAAGCAAAATCCCTTTTTTAAATCTAGCAATTCCGTCCCTTGCTCCCTAAATCATCAAGCGCAATATTGCGTAAAATAACAGCACGCTTAAAATTGGTAAAAACTTCTGCGAGAAATTTTCTCTCATAAATAATTGATGAATGGTGTTTGAATTTCCATGTCTAAACACAATTTTAATTTAAAGAGGAAATTACGTTATTTGGTGTATTTCGTTGAATTTAATAAGACGAATATTCCAAAAGTGAGCAACGAGGATAATCGTAAAAGTGTGAGAAAATTCTTGATTGGTTTTTATACAAGATGTTCGTTATCAAAATTTCACTTTTTATTAGAAATGTGAATAGATAATATCAAGTTGTGTTTATACACTTTTCAAATATACATTTTTATGATAGCACAAACACTAAAAACACTAGATACTGTATGATTTCTATAAAGGGATCTTTAATCAGATAGCATAAATTGAAGAAGACATTTAGACCGAAGCAGTCAATTTTCTCTATAGCCTCAATAAAGGGTTTCTGGTCTGTACACTTGTTTTCTAAGATTTTTCTAATCTTGAACAACACAGAGGCCTCTTTAACTTTAACGACCGTGGTAAACCCCATAAGGCCTAAATGACGTAAAGAATAGTTCAGCAGCAAATTTCTATATTTACAAATACTAGCTGTCGCCCAGTGGTCGAAATTCGACCAATTGTGTCAATATCTCTGGCAGGTTAAGTAACCTGAAAATCGTATCGGGACATTCTATCTAGGACTTTAGGGACAACAGCAATTACACGGAACGGATCCAGATTCGGAACCTCTGTGTGATAGTTTCCTCGAAAATCCTAGATGTCGGTCTTACATCTCGCTTCTACAAATAAGTAAAGAAGTTTTTTTCAGATATAATAATTCCATCTCATTATGTATTTCCACCACCCGGTATATGCAACTGCTCATGGACCAAGCATAATATTTTTTAACATTTTTGAACCACTCGGTAAACCATTCTGTATATGATTCTGCCTATGAGCCACGGTATTTACTCTTTTTGTTTATGAAATTTTTAACTATCTTCTGTAACTATAATTCTACTCTGACCTATATTTCAATCATCATATATATGGAACTCTTCCTGGGCTACTCTATAAATCATTTCCGTTTCTAACATTTTTTATCATCATCCTGTATATCTATAATTCCTCTCACCCTATATTTCATCTTCCCTATATATACAACTGCTTATGGGTTAGGAAATGTTGCATTTCCATTTCCGCCACCCTGTATATGCATCTCTGTATAATATTATTTGCACCACCCTATATAACCGTAATTCTACTGCACCTTCTATTCCAAGAACCCTGTAAATTCAACCGCTAATGGGCTTCCTTATATAATTATTTTATTAGTTATAATTGCACTCTACACTGTATTTTAAACACCCTATATATGCAACTGCTTATGTGCCACCCACGAAAAAAACGATTTTGAACATATCTGAAATCGCCCTGTATAATTAAAATATACGATTACTTTACCACTAAACAATAACAACGCTTGCATGCCACTTCCAGTAGTACATGCTCTAAGTATAAACAGCATTGGTCCCTCTATATATAATTACTCAATGTTTTGAGTCTGGCGGTGGCGGCACGCGGCACATTCAGTTGTTTGGCGTTGACATTATGACGTAAATAATGAATTTTTATTATATTTGATTTAATGAATGAACCATTATTATAAATTAATATTAGCATTCTGCACTGAAGGTCGTCAGTAGCTACTAAACAAAACAAAAATGAAGAAAATCGGAGAGACAGAGGAGAAAATGGTACCTAATCGTTTTGTCTTAGCCTATTTATATATAGATATGAAACCTTAAAATAAATTTTGCACGTACAAAATAATACAAAAAGTTGTAACAAAACAAATAATGGGTGTCAGATTGACACTCGGTATGTTGCCTAAACTTATAACCTTAAAATTTATTATAGACTTATATGGACTTTTAAAGTCACCCCGATTTCACAGTCTTCATTTTTTAATGCCACGTGAACAATAATCGGTTCAATTTACATGTTACATTAACTTATAGAAAACACAAATTCCGTGTACCTGGGTGGCCAATCATGGGTTACAAAGCTCTATGATATCGAGATGTTTCTGCACAAATTATTGTTATTTATTTATTTATTTAAACAACATATCGTCGAACAGAATTTCACAGCTTTCTATCTAACTGACAACACAATATTGCAGTGACTTTAGTTGCGAAAAAAATCAACAGTTTTTTAACCTATACAGTGATTCGTTGTAGACTAAAAAATAATATCAACAGTAATTTTGGAACATTGAAAATATAAAGAACAGTGAAAGTTAACAAATAAATCAATAGCGAGAAAAAAGAAACAGCACAGACTACAACTCAAAAACAATTTAAAGCTTTTAATTTTAATGTATGAAATAATTAAATAAAATATTCGAAGTGCTCCAAATAAAGGTTATATAGTTTTACCATTTGGTGATCACTTGATACTGAGGGTAAAGTTGTTTTGCTTTTCTAGCAATAGATTTATCCAGCCCAAATCTAAGTTGATTGAAGCTGCCCTGAATTTTAGCGTTGTTTTCTGTCATACAGCCGGCTTAGTTAAGTTTTATGTTTTTTGATTTTTTTGTCAACAAGATCTTTGTTTTATCCCACTCTCTCCAATGGTTGCCGGTGATGATTAATACATGGCCAAATTTGATTTGTATACACAATTTTTCGAATTTTTTTGTATTTGTAAGGATGAAGCGTAATGTATTTTTTATTTTAAAAACAGTTTTAACATGTTTTTTATTTCCTAACCGATTATTTTTTTCCGATACACCTGGAAACACATGGAATCGTGGCACCTTCAATCAACCTGGATTTGAGATGGAGATTTCTAATGCCAGAAGACCGAAATGTGGTGCCCTCACTATCAAGTGATGACTAAAGGCCAAATTGTCACAGTTTCTCACAGACTAGCTGTGCGCACAATTTCTGTACAGACCGCCAGTAATCCGGGCAGATTTTCAAAATTGCCATACTACATTTTGTTGTCTATATAAAATTTTCAAATATTTACTTTTGAACAATAAATCTAAGGAAAGAAAACTCAAAAGAATAGACAAAATAATATAAGACCTCCTCAACAATCTAGTCAAAATTACCTATCAAATCGTTGTTAGACCATTTGTTGGTAATCTTTGCACCTTAAAAGGTTTCGTAGACCTGTACGTAAAAGAACTAGTGTCCCAGTATACGCGCCTGACCAGATGAAATTTAGTTTAATGAAGGTTAGGCAAACTACATATTCAGCATACATTTCAATAATTAATTTACATGGAGAAATAAAAGTTTCTGGCAATGACAAATAAAATCAAATTTAATACATAAGAATCCAGTACCCTGGTGTTTGTGGTGGAACTCCTCCTAAACGGTTCAACCAATTTTTATGAAATTGTTTATGTAGATTTGATAGGTATGAGAATAGGTCGTAAACTATATTTATGTAGTGCTAGGTTATTAGGATGCCTTATCCAGAATTTTTTTCTCGTTGATTGTCATACAACTCGAAAACCATTCCTTTAATGTCCTGACGATGTTCCCTGTATGCTAGTGGACCTGCTCAACACACTGCGACTAGCACGGTTTTGGGGGTGTAGGTGTGGACTAACGTAGCGTTTTCCTCGGATACTAGACAGGTCATTCCCACCAGGGACGGGACCTCCAGTCCGACACTTCAAATGGCCATCGTCTACCATCCCACACTACAAGGGTGAAAGCATTGTAGGACCAATGAACGAGAATCGACCATCCACCCAGGGGGTACAATCTAGCTAAACCCACTGCCCGTGCGAGGCCAATCTAGAATGTAGAGCCACAGGTAACCTCACCCAGTGGGCACTTCTCTCCATCCCTACTTCCCATTTGGGAATCTTACGAACACTTCCGTTCGTTTAAGATAATCCACGCCGATAGGTGATACGTTCGACTTCCTACAAGTCTACTTCTTTTACTTTTCTGGACGAGACTGACATCCGCTTTCGAGGTATAGGTGCCTCTACTTTCGGGATCCTTTGGCCTAGTTTTCTGAATAATAGGCAAGAGCCACGGTCTCACTGTTATCCGTCAGCTTGTCTCATCGCCATAATCCCGAAGGAAAGCAGGTCTGACGACTACTTGGATTAAAGGCTTAATAAGTCGGCCTCGTTCCCTTGCGCCAATCCCGAAGGAAAGTGTGTTCGGCGAACTAGTTGTGTAAAGTCACACTAGAGGGCCGGGGACCCTCTTCTTCCCTAGTTATTAATGGGACCGCCTTGTCGCCAGAAACGAGGTCTGGAATCGACTGTCACGAAAGTTTTATGGGTTCCACCGGGAAGTGGATTTGACTACCTGCCTACCCGCCTATAAGCAGTTGCATACATAAGATAGCTGAAATATAGGGTGTAGTAATGTTATAGTTAGGATTTTTGCACTATAGGTTGAAATCAAGTTACAGTTTTGCAATGTTGTCAAAACATGTGAATAAATTTGTTATATCGTTTGGACCATAAGCACTTCTAGTTTGGGAAAATATATTGGGAAATGGTGGGTTTACAGTTATGTAAGGGAGTTCAAAGCTAGAAAAAAATGAATATATAATGGCTTATATGTTTCATAAGCTGCTTTTTGTAAATAATTGTACATTCCATACCCGGAAGGTAACGGAGGTAACGGAGGGTAACGGTTAGTAGTGTCATAAAAACAATAGTTTACTCATAAAATTTACTGCGTAAATTATATGAGGATTCACCTTTTTTCGATTAATTTGTATATGAAAGGCAGTAGTAGTGGTAAATGCTAAAATTTTAGTTTACTTTACAAATGTATTTTCAAATCAATGCAGCAAACTTAATTGAGATCATCTTGTTACGAATACCATTACAAACGATAGCTTAATGTACTGAGAACAATAATTCACTACACTTGAAAAACCTTTCTTCCATTGAAGTAATTCCTATTAAGTGACAGCTGTAGAAACGATTTTTATCAGTCGGTTTTAACAGCTTTTTTGAAAGAACAGTTGCCATTTAAGCCATTGTCTGCGTTACAGCGCAGCTATTATAAGAGGAAAATTTAAATTGTTTGGCGACACGTTATTTATCAGCTGAGGAAATGAACTGAAAGTGATCTTAAGAATGATGAAAATTGTGTAATAAATTTTCTTTAGAATTCACGTTCGGCTGATTTATGACTAGTTTGGTGAAATATATGCATCTTGTGTTTTGTATTTTCTTCGAAAATAAGACATTTTCATTGAACTGCCGATGGAAATCCAATACATGGACACGTTTGTGGATGACATGTGTAATTTATTGAGCTTGTGATAAATAGTCTTTCAGCTGTTGGAATATTGTGTTCACAATCATTATTATACCGCAGAAACTTTTTAATTGGCATATATTAAGCTAGAAACTCGTTGAAATAGGAATAAAGGGTTTGATGTAACTTGATGTAATTTTCATATTGGACAAATTCCAACCAATTTGTATATTTTGTTGATTTCTGCTATGTGAAGTTGGCTTACTTTATTAGGGTTCAGGTTCAGTTGAATTATGAGTGACAAAAAAGTGTAGTCTATTAGGTTCTGGATTTGCAAGAGGAGTAATTAAATATCCATCAACTCTGAATGAGATGGCACAGCAAAATGTTTGTCTGGAAACGTATCCCTGCAATGAATGTAAATCTACAGAATCTTCTTTGTGTCTTCACTAGTTCAGCACTTACTTAAATTAACTATATGGGGTGATTCAGCTAAGTTTTCACTATACCAAAATTGATGAACATGTATTTGGAGCATGTAATTATATAGACAACACCCAGATAAGAATTTTGTATACGAACAAATTGATGAATATGAAATAAAGTCAAAAATGGACACGAGGAAATCCACATTGCAAGATTAGATAGTTCATATCATACCGATGAACGATGTGAATCAGAATACAAAATCAAAAGATAAAATTAGATAATGGCAACAATCTGTCAAAACAGACCGAAAAAACAGAGAAAAGTAACAGTCTAGAATTATTGAAAAAAGAAAACCTGGAAAATGAGGAAACCATTTCACTAGAAGGAAATAGTAACTAAGAATTTACTGCCCGACCATATGGATTAATATAGGAAATTATAATACATATGAAGTGTAGAAACTAATTACTGAAGATTTATAAAAGCTGTCAAGTAATAGAAAACATTTCAGAAACCTGAACAGAAGCTGAGTACATCTTGACTCAAAAAGGGGACACAAAAAAACTACAGACACATATATCTGCTGCCCAAATGTTCATATTACTGTCAAGTTTGAACATCACCGTTAACCTACACACAAAAAACCTTAATGGAAAATTGTAAGTAATACAAACAAAATCTTCACATGGCTTATTTAGAATACAAAGAAAACAAGAAAGCACTACAAAGTTTGTAATAAACAGCAGGTATAGAACATGCATAAACAAACTACGTTAATCTCAATAATGTAAAGAAAATGCCTAAGATATATCATTTCTCCTAAGTTAACCATGGTAGATTTTGGGAGCAGAGGACAGAGAACCATTTGAAATTCGCCTATAATATTCTCCTGATTAGCCAATATACTACAGTACCTACTGCAATAGATGATCATATCATCATACATCATCATTGTAATATAGTAATCAAGCAAATCTGGTCTCAAATAAAAACAACGTAAAACTCATTGTGTAAAACCAAAATACAAAACTCAATGTACCTTGGAAAAACAATCCCCACCAACCAAGACAGAACCAATGAAGAAACGTAACATGGAATTAAATGATCATGTGTAGTCTTAGACATACTAAATAATTTGACATCACATGTACCTAAAACCCTATAAAAAAACACTTAGATTTTTCTTGAAATCAAGACATTCTGTACCAGAATGTAACATAGGCAAAGAATAAATAGCCAGGGCGAAAAGCGCATGCGGACGAAATATATTTGATTCTAAACAATTAAAAAACTTATAATGGACCCAAGAACAAACAATAATTATGTACGTGTAGGAAGTAGAGGCTTAACTCAACATTTATGATTTGTAACCTGTAGAGCTGATGATGAAGAACAGAGCTTTCCCTTGATTGAAGACAAAAAAGTGTAGGTCACCAAAGACGCCACGACAGGAAAAAAAAGAAGAGCAGTTGCTCAGATAATGAGAAATGGAAGTAACAATTGGCTTTGGAATTAACTGCACAAATTACACATCCATCAGCGGATTTATACAGGCAGATGGTAATCTTCATATTCATTAATAACCTCAAAATCTTACGCCATCTGTTAAGTCATAACAAGGCATAACTGACATAGTTTTAACAGCAAACGCATAGTATGAAAACCCATATATATGTTAATTTTTGTGTTTTATGCTTATATTGAGAAAAGTGAAGAAGCTGTCAAAACGCCGGCAATAGAAAAACTGGAGACAATCAAAAAATCTTTTAAATGTGTAAAAGAAAAAGATTAAGAGGGGATTTGGAAAGAAATATGCTTCAAACCTACGTGAGGGCTATCAAGCATGTTTGAAGCATATATGTTTTAAATAATAGGAATCATTTTCAACACCATTTAAGCATTGCTCAAACTCATTCATTGCCTCACAAAAGCTCCATTATTTGTGGGAATACAAATGTATATTCTTCTATTTTTTAGACAGTAAAAAGGTACATCCTTTAAGAAATTCATTGAAAATTTCATTCTCATTTAGATTAATATAAATAGGTAAATTAAATTAACGTAATCACTTAATACCATTATGAACTTTTTAATTTTGTATTTAACAAAATAAAGTATTCTATGAAAATAATGCTATAGAACTCAAGAACTAGAATAAAATAGTTGAAAATACCCACCAATCGATAGAATTATATTTTTAAAATTGAAGTTTTTGATTTAGTGACATTTTCCAATTCAAAAAAAAAAATAACGATTTTACGTTTGTTCACAACAAGTTTTTGTACGTGTTATGGTCGATTTTATACTTGCAACAAACTGCAGCTTAAATTGAAGGTAATTCTTCTAATAATAGAATTCCTAAAGATCGTTTCAAATAGAAACGTCACTTACTTTTATTACTCTGCGTGTAGTTAAATTCCCGTTATATATGCATGTCGTAAACCTAGGAAAACATTAATTCTAAACTGTGACGGTTTTGGCGTACAGGTGGCAACAAGGAAACAAGCTAAGAAAAGCGTTGTAATCAAGTTAGAGAAATAAACATTGAAACAAAAGAAAAAAATATTATATACCAATTTACTAAGGCATTTACATGTTTAGTTTCTAAAGTCTATTTCAAATACAATTTTTCCGTTTCCAAAGGATAATACAGGCGTATATCTTTAACCTCTACTCGTCCAATAGTTTTATAGTGCACCCGATTCTCCAAAAGTGTTGTCGGGCTCTATAACAATTTGTCTGGTTTTGGATTACACTGTCTTCCAATTAATATTATATAAGGATAGCAACTTAGTAAATTCAATTCATAAAACTATACTACAGAACGAGAACCAGTTTGGAATGCACTTCACAACTCAACCAAAAGCTGATCTGATCAGTCTCGGATCAATCTCTTTATATAATTTAGTTTTTCTTTAGGAAATATGACGAACTCTTTTATATGAGCTTGCCAATTATTAAATTTCTTTTCTTTTCCAGCCTTTGGCGTGACGTAAATGTGGTGTCGGTACTCCTAATCAATATGCGTTCTTGACTAGAAACTTGATACCTTTTGCATATTCTTTAATATCTGTCCATTAAAAAGTTGACCCAGCGGCATCTCTTAGAAATGCACTAAGTGTTGGAACTACCATTTTTCATCCCTAACTGCATATATCCTAGAGCAGTAAAGACGATTAGCTGAAAATTATTTTCAGATTGCTTTTGAGCTCGCTGAGAGCGGATATGGTACTAAAATCATCGCCGGGACCCTTGGAGGGTTGTATCCACTCCTCATATAAAACTATTTTTATATAACTTGTGAAATTAACACTCAAATTTAATAAAATGAAAAGTTGAGTATTTTTTAGCTTCTTAGTGAAAATTTAAAAGTTAAACATTTTTTTAGTCATCAAAATTGACGCTAGAGCTCTTAGAAGGCTGGTATTCACCCCTATAAGTAGCTCTAGTGTAGCAATGCACATGTTGTGTTCGATTGGACGGTATGCTCATTCTGATTAACTTTACTTTATTAAAAAATAGGCATTACAGACGTTGTCAGTCCTTTTTAAAAGTTGAAAGTTTCGGGAATGAAATTCAAAGTTTATGATATATTTTATGTTCTTTTCCCCAAATGACTTATCTGAATTAGTGAAATATTAAAGAAAATCAATTCCTTATCGATATTGAAGTTAATTATTACAAATAACAATCATATATAATAACAATCTGATACTAGAAAAGTAATTAGTAAAATGTGTAGCAATTGTTCAAGTTAAATTTAAAATATCAGTGAAAGAAATGGTGCAAGGTTAAAATTTTCGCCCAATAAATTTGTTTGAAATTAGTATTCTTTTGAGAAAATAACACCAATATCTTGCAACTTGGCGTTTTTCAGTATCTAATTTAAAAATATTTGACGTGTCAGCAACAATTTCAAACCTGCCGCTTATTATACGTATCTGTTTGGGATGACAGTAGTACAGAAATGTTAAGAACTTTCTTGAAAGTTCTATAAATTCTTATATGCCGACTCTGCCGTCGGGCATATAAACATAACTTCCCGTTAAAGTATTTAAAACAATATAATTTTCCAATTTTACTGAAAAAAAGGTCTTCAGAATCTTTATTATCCCAGTGTGGCAAAACCTACATTGATCATAATGATAGTCAAAATAACAATTTGTCTGAAAACAAACAAAATGATAAAACGTCTCCTAAATATAGAGCATCCAAATAATTTTTTTCCATAAGTTAAGCTAATAGACAGTAGAAATTCACGCTTATATAAAGAGATCTTTAACAAAGGAGCTCAGGTCTAAATTGATTTTTTGTTTTTGGGTATAGAAGATAATATCTCTACCCTGATGATATTGACCTACTCGCAAAAACCACATTCAAACCAGATCATTGTATGAATAAACTCGAAGAAGGTATTGAACATTGTTTTCACACAGAAATTAGGGTAAAGGAATTAAATTTAAAAAAATTATTCATTATTATCGTTCAAGGGACAATTTAAAGTGGTGAAGTATCATACTTCGAAATGACAACAAAGTAAAAACTCTCCTGCAAGTCAGGGTGTTTCTAAAATAGGGTCCCAAACTTCTGCTGTGTATAAAACTCATTAAAATAAGGCAAAAATTGCCTATTAATATGTGGCCTAAAAAGCACCTCAAACAAAACTTTATATTTTTGTCATTGACGAAACGGTCGAAAATAAATAGAAAAAATTGTATGGATCTTACATAACTTTTTACATTAAATATGTTAGGTTTAATGAAGGGTCCATAACTTTTTTCCTTTCAATTTATTTCACAATTTTCTCTACAGATATATAAAAACTTAACAAACAAACTCCCTTCACCAACATAAACACATGTTATTTAACCTAAAAAGTTATGTAATACCCATATTTTTTTTCTATTTATTTTCGACCCTATGGGAATAATAGGGAAAAAACAGTTTTCTATGTGCCCTTTTGAGAGCACATAACTTCATAAGGGTGCGTTTTAGGACATATGTTAATAGGAACTTTTTGACTTATTTGTATGAGTTATATACACATCATAAGTTTGGAACGCTATTTTTGAAACACCATGTATGTAGCTGACTCTCGTGGGCCTTAACAAATATATGGTTGGGCAACTAAACGTGGTAGAGATTTAGAAATGTATAGGATATCCTGCATAGTATAATAAGCTGCCTCCATATAAATTAAGTTCGATGGAGACTAAATACTATCTCCAGAGCAACAGCTGTCCATTGTCCACAACATCGCTTCAATAGACTTCTTGAGGTCCGGGTTCTTTCCATATTCATATGTATGAATTCAAATTGTATTGTCGATGATGAACCGCAGATTTGCTTGTCTTTAGTGCCGGTAAGTATTTCATGTGTTTGAGCATTTTTTGGGAGAACGGTTTGCCAGTGACACAACCGAGGTACTAACACCCAAACAACATAAACACAACCGCAGTTACATCAGTGTATATTTTTCATAATTATAGATTCCTTAGGTCTAAATACGTTAACAAGTTAAAAAAATAAAAAAAGGACCCAGAACTGAAGTACCCACAATTCCGGTCCATATGTTAACTTTCTTGGAAAACTGTGTATGACTTTCCATAATCCAATGTGGGTTTTTTGATGCTTAATTTTGCCTGTTTACTGAACCATTTAAACAAAATGTGGCCTCGTCGGAAAAAACTATCTTACTTGAAAAACTGCGTGTTGGCTTTCATCTATCCATCATTATTTCGCAAAATTCTACTCTTCGGTCCAAATCATCTTCACTAAGTTCCTGAACTAAATGAACTTTGTATGGGTGACGTTTATTTCTATGCATGCATATTAGAACAGAAGATGTACATATTGAATGTTCTGCGGCTATTTGTCTAGTGTATTTGTGAGGATTTTCTTGTAAATCGAGTAAAATATTTAATTGTGTATCTTCTGGAAGATGCTGGGTTTTGTAATTGTCTCTCACGCGGCCAAATTCTAAAAACTTTTGTTGTATTTTACTAACTACCGATCGTGTAAGAGGCCACTCCGTGTACTTCATATTAAACAATTCGCAAACTTCAGCTTGTGTTCGAGTCCTGTCGCCATATCCTACCATCGTCAAAATTTGTATTCGCTGCTTTCAGTTAAACGCGTCATACTTTGAAACTTTGCAACGGCACTTGACAACTACTTATTTGAAGTACACTTTCTATGGAAACGAACAGGTGTTAAAAACTCCAGCATTAAAAAAGGGTTTCCATTCACGCCACTAAAATACCGCCAACAATGATAAAAACCAGACATAAATAAATAGGTTCAAACCAACAAACACGTTGTCTATATGTTTGTTAGAAATAAATGTAATTTTTTTTAATAACTGTAAATTTTCCGTATAGGACATTGTACATGATAAATACTTAGAATTCAATGCTGAATTCAAAACCAAAATAAAAACAAATAATTCCATTTGAAAATATTAAGTGATGGTCGCAATTTAATTCTGGCCCACTCTGTATAAATGAGTTTATCATCACAAAAAACACAGTCTAAAAAAAAACCGACGTGTCCAAGTGTTTTTCCAAAAAACCAACACCTGAATTTTAAATGAATTTGTTCCAACCCACGCGTCCTCACTGTATATGTCGAGTAATCGAAAAAATTATTGGAGCTATTAAAATTGTTTGTATTGTTAAAATAGTTGAGATATGTTAGTTTGAAGTTGGTAGACAATGTAACTCCTTCCTCGAAGTTTCCTTGGACTTCCATCGTCTTGAAGTGGTTGATCTCACAACGTTTCAATAGCTGTGTATCTGCTATCGTCATCAGGTGAATGATAGGAAATTCCGAGTATCCGTCGTATTTATATTATACCCTTAACCGGTCATGCGTCACAGGTCATGGTCATTGGGTCTTATCTGGTCCAATCAGCTTCGTCGTCCCTGAGGGTTGGTTGCCGGTGATGCGTAGCGGCAGAGGCCGAAGAAGAGCTCTCCAAATATTTTTAATTTGGACGCTGGGCTCGCTAATTATATTTTCGTTCGAGTTTATATAGGCTGTCTCTATGAATTTTCTTTTGTACCAGTGCTCCTCCTTGTGAACCGCTCTAGCCTGGTCCCAGTTGACATTATGCTGCTCGGTCCATGCGTGATTAGCTAGCCCAGATTTCGTTACCTCTCCCCTTTGAGTAGCTGTGCGGTGTTCCTTAATCTTGGTTTCCAGCGGTCGCTTTGTCTCTCCAATGTAAAGATTGCCACATTCACACGGTATGCTGTATATACAGTTATGTGGTATTGCTGGTACGTCGGGCCACGTTCTTGTTCTCATACTCCTCAAGGTATCTTTGCTTTTGAAGAATATTCTGATTCCATAGCTGTGTGCAATTCTTCTAAGTTTCTCCGACAAGCCTTTAGTATACGGTAAAAGTAGAGTTGCTACCGTGGTGTCCTCTTCCTGCCTAGGTGGTTTGTCCAGCTCTTCAAATGCCTTGGTAATGATCCTTTCCGGATATCCATTCGCCAAAAGGTCTTCTCTAAGTTTTACTTGTTCTTCTTTGAGGGCTTCTGGTGTGCTGCAGATAGTTTTGGCTCTATGGATAAGTGTTTTGATGATGCCAGTTTTCGTTGCTGATGGGTGGTTCGAATTGTAGTGAAGGTATAATCCTGTATGCGTAGCCTTCCTGTAGACTGTTGTTTGGATTCCGGTCCTAGTCCTTTGACACTTTACATCAAGGAATGGTAGGCACCCACTCTCTTCCATCTCCATAGTGAATCTAATGAATGGTTGGGATTGGTTCAGGTGCTCCAGGAATGCCTGAAGTTCTGTCCTTCCATGTTGCCAAATAATAAAGGTGTCATCGACATGCCTCAACCATAGCTTGGGCTGCTTCTCGAAACTCCTCAGTGCATGTTCTTCGAACCATTCCATGTAGATGTTGGCGATGGTTGGTGATAACGGGGAACCCATAGGCAATCCATCTTCTTGCATGAAGAACCGGTCCTTCTCCTGAAAGTAGCAGTTCTTGAGGCAACATTCAAGCAAGTCTATGATTGAGTCTATTGGCAGCTCCGTCCTCTCCATCAGGGTTTCGTCTTCAGTAAGTTTCTTTCTCACTATGTTGAGAGATTCGTCTAGTGGTACGTTCGTGAAAAGGTTTTCAACGTCGAAACTTACTAAGCGATGTTCTGGCCCAAGTTCCATGGATCCTATGATTTCGACAAAGTGCTTTGAGTTCTTGACGTGCGATGATGTTTTCCCCTCCAAAGGCTGGATGATTGGTAGAAGGAATTTCGATAGTGCTGCTGTTGGTGAGTTGCGCGAACTTGTAATCGGTCTGAGAGGTACTCCAGCCTTGTGTATCTTGGGTAGTCCATAAAGATGTGGTGGTTTGCTGTGATGTGGCGTCAATTTTCTCCTTGTCTCGGGTAGAATGTATTCAGCATGATCTCTGATTATAGCGTGTTGTAAGTTTTCCTTTCTATTTTGGATGTTGGATCAGTAGGCAGTGGCCTGTATTTTCCCTTCGACAGTACTTCGTCGATTTTCTTGTTGTATTCCGTTCTGTCCATCAGGATGGTGGCATTTCCTTTGTCAGCTGGTAGAATGATGATAGATTTGTCGTCCTTAAGTGTTTTTATGATTCTCCTTTCGGATTCGTCCAAAATAGAAAGGAACACTTACAACACGCTCAGAGATCATGCTGAATACATTCTATCCGAGACAAGGAGAAAATTGACGCCACATCACAGCAAACCACCACATCTTTATGGACTACCCAAGATACACAAGGCTGGAGTACCTCTCAGACCGATTACAAGTTCGCGCAACTCACCAACAGCAGCACTATCGAAATTCCTTCTACCAATCATCCAGCCTTTGGAGGGGAAAACATCATCGCACGTCAAGAACTCAAAGCACTTTGTCGAAATCATAGGATCCATGGAACTTGGGCCAGAACATCGCTTAGTAAGTTTCGACGTTGAAAACCTTTTCACGAACGTACCACTAGACGAATCTCTCAACATAGTGAGAAAGAAACTTACTGAAGACGAAACCCTGATGGAGAGGACGGAGCTGCCAATAGACTCAATCATAGACTTGCTTGAATGTTGCCTCAAGAACTGCTACTTTCAGGAGAAGGACCGGTTCTTCATGCAAGAAGATGGATTGCCTATGGGTTCCCCGTTATCACCAACCATCGCCAACATCTACATGGAATGGTTCGAAGATCATGCACTCAGGAGTTTCGAGAAGCAGCCCAAGCTATGGTTGAGGCATGTCGATGACACCTTTATTATTTGGCAACATGGAAGGACAGAACTACAGGCATTCCTGGAGCACCTGAACCAATCCCAACCATCCATTAGATTCACTATGGAGATGGAAGAGAGTGGGTGCCTACCATTTCTTGATGTAAAGTGTCAAAGGACTAGGACCGGAATCCAAACAACAGTCTACAGGAAGGCTACGCATACAGGATTATACCTTCACTACAATTCGAACCACCCATCAGCAACGAAAACTGGCATCATCAAAACACTTATCCATAGAGCCAAAACTATCTGCAGCACACCAGAAGCCCTCAAAGAAGAACAAGTAAAACTTAGAGAAGACCTTTTGGCGAATGGATATCCGGAAAGGATCATTACCAAGGCATTTGAAGAGCTGACAAACCACCTAGGCAGGAAGAGGACACCACGGTAGCAACTCTACTTTTACCGTATACTAAAGGCTTGTCGGAGAAACTTAGAAGAATTGCACACAGCTATGGAATCAGAATATTCTTCAAAAGCAACGATACCTTGAGGAGCATGATAACAAGAACGTGGCCCGACGTACCAGCAATACCACATAACTGTATATACAGCATACCGTGTGAATGTGGCAATCTTTACATTGGAGAGACAAAGCGACCGCTGGAAACCAAGATTAAGGAACACCGCACAGCTACTCAAAGGGGAGAGGTAACGAAATCTGGGCTAGCTAATCACGCATGGACCGAGCAGCATAATGTCAACTGGGACCAGGCTAGAGCGGTTCACAAGGAGGAGCACTGGTACAAAAGAAAATTCATAGAGACAGCCTATATAATCTCGAACGAAAATATAATTAGCGAGCCCAGCGTCCAAATTAAAAATATTTGGAGAGCTCTTCTTCGGCCTCTGCCGCTACGCATCACCGGCAACCAACCTCCAGGGACGACGACGCTGATTGGACCAGATACGACCCAATGACCATGACCTGTGACGCATGACCGGTTAAGGGTATAATATAAATAAGACGGATACTCTGAATTTTCTATCATTCACCTGATGACGATAGCAGATACACAGCGATTGAAACGTTGTGAGATCAACCACTTCAAGACGATGAAAGTCCAAGGAAACTTCGAGGTAGTTGGGATATGTAGAACTATGTTGATGCTAGGTAGTTCAACAAACTAATTTTAGATATTTTCCAGTTTAATTTGAGTCTTCCTATATTAGTATGTTATCCAGCGGGTTTCTTTAAGGTAAGTGAACCACAAAATCTACCTGGAACCCAAAATTTTATTTAATACTTTGTTGCTACCTTTGTTTAAACTTTAAGGTTCTATCTGACTAGTGAAACTTTAATGCTACCATTTAATTTAAGCTATTTATTCAAACATATTGATTCACTTGGTCTTTATACAGCATACTTTAAATCAGAATCTATTGTTGCGTGCCTTAAAGGACAACTCTTTGCAACCTGAACTAATTTCAGTTAGTGTGCGCACAGCAGTAAATTTAAAGGGCGATGTAGAATAATTCGCCGGAGGCTAGCTCTATCCCGCGGCTGGTTCTAAACAAACCATCTGGCAATGAAGTATTAAAGACAATCGTACACAGAAAACTCAATTTAAATTTCCTGAATCTCGCGATGTTACAACACTGACGTTGAAGTATATCAGCAAATAGACTTCAAAAGGACTTATTTTCAACTGCGTCAAATATCGTTACGAGCTATCGGTTTCCTGCAGAAGTTATTCCCAACTATGATTTGCTTTACAAATTGATTGTACACCTTTCATTAAAGTTTGTACTCAGTACATGTGTGTGCTAGTAAAGTAGGAATGGTACAGCTGATATATAGAGGAACTTCTGATAGTATTGGCAATATTTTCCGTAATATGACGTCACAGAACGTCCGACAGATCCGAAGTTACGCTTCTGCGAAAACAAATATTTTATTTTAGTAGAAACTACTTTAAGAACGTATGAATTAACATAATTTATAGCCTCTGAAATATTAAAGAATAATATTTATTTTATTAAGTATATGTATATAAATTATTTACTTAGTGGGAAATCCGCAAAAGGTTGTCATGGACACTGTTGTTGTGTACATTGAAGTTTTCATGTTTGATTTGCCGTTGTCTTATGGAATTACTTCTGAAAGTTTCATCTGCATCTCTAGTACCCCGCTTCAGCGGCAAGGGCATAGTTCATAACTTTGTATGATCTGTGGTTCATATCTCGTATTGGTTTATAAAGTTGAATCAGACTAATTTATAACTCCTAGACCATGTTTTAATATTTGTTCCTTAATTTGTTTTCTATGTTTATGTTTCCCTCAGCTAGTACAATATTTTCCCTATTATTCCCTAAGATATGTTGTGTCATCCTTCGGTCTGCAGTATCTTCCTCCTAGGTCTGTGTTTCTTCTTGCTTCCTCATCTGTACTTGCTGCCGATTCCTCTTGTTCTTCGGTCCTTAATCTTCTGGATCCCTCACCGCTGGTCGTTTTCTCTGTCTTGGTGTACGGCTTATCTGTCCATCTGGCTACTATTATCGTCATTAGTTTGTGGTCTGATGACAGTTCCTCCGTTGTCTCTATGTCCGTGTTCTGTAGGACATAGAGAATCTCTTTGACCTCCTGTTGTCGTGTGATGGGTTGATTTTTTTGGTCTTCTTACGTCGTATCTCTCTCTTTCTGCGTGTTCCTGTAGTCTTCTCCTCGCATTATCTGCTTGACGTCCATTTTCGATGTTTTCTGTTTAGTGTGAGTCTTCCTGCTGGTGTTTTAGTCGGTTCTTAACGGCGATTATCACTTCTCCTCCTGGTTTCGTACCTGGCTTGTCCGCTCTGTGTACATTGTGATTCCTGATACTGAATTTGTTCTCTTCTTTGAGCCAGGTCTCTTGTATTGCTGCTATGTCGATGTTGTTATCCTCTACGTGTAGTTTCCATTCGTTCTTCAGCCCGTTGACGTTCCTCGTTATGATTTTCCATGCTGTTGAGGTCGTCTTATCCATGCACGAGGTTGAGTGTACTTGCTAGTCCCATAAAGGGCTAAAAAATTTTCTTCATCTCTTCCATCATTTGGAGTACGCCCTGTCCATTTGTCCGTGTTTCTCTTGAGTCTTCTACTATTGGTCATTCTGCCGATGCGCAGCTTATTCCCTAATTCCTTGTTCTTAGTTTTTGTTCGTTGTCTCGCTCCCTGGGGACTTTTCGCCTTTACTGTAGCTGCTTGGGTGTAATCGTCCGCAATTGGCGAATTTTGGTGGCTGTTTTCTCGGCCTTCTGCATTTCCTGGATTCACGTAATCCTCTGGATTTTACGATGAGCCTGGCCATCGGCGCTGTTTCTGTTACTCCCTTCTCTTTCCTGGTTTTTCTGATCATACTGGTGACTTCGAAGGCCTGGATGTCCTTTTGTAGTTGCTCTTTATGTGATGAAGTTGGGGATGCTCTTTATCACCACTCTAGCCGCCTTCTCTTCTTGCAGCGCGTACGTGTGGTCCGATATCTTCGTTGCGCTTAAGATTCTTGTGATGGTTCGGAAACCCTCATCTGTGTTTAGGTACAGACTTACGCCATCCTGTGTGTTTGTTGCTTTTGATACGTTTATCTTCTGTTCTTTCATGAGCCTAGTCACCTCAGCCAATTTTGTTCTTCAAGTATGAATATAGGTGGGATCCTATGTCTTTTCTCTCTCTCGGGTACTTTCACTGTGTGAGCATCGGTCTTTGTATGTGTAGCGGCGTCAGTATATTCCCTCGTCTTACCCTTTTTTTTAAATCTGTTAATAAATCAGAACATTCCATAATAAGTATATAATGTAGGTAGGTGCCTATTATACTCACACACAAAGTAATATATATTAACCTTAACAAGTGCTTTTTATTCTAATTACCCACCTATATGGAGTCAAGAGAAACTATTCTTGCTTTGTTTTCGTATCTACTACATTCTCAATCTTAATTGTTGCTTGGCATTGGAAATACAAATCTAAATGCAGTAGCTGTGATGTTTGTTTATTCACCAGTAGAATACGAAAATGTTGCAAAAATTACAATGAAATTTTAAAAAATTTTGTTGTAAAGTAAAGAATTTGCTTTAGAAATTATTTACATCACTCTTAAGAACACTATACAATAAAGAGTTCTTACTCGTACTAATATTATTCACAAAATCAGATAAATTTTATTAAAATATTATTTAATATTTGCAACAAGGTTGAATGAAACATATACCACAATATAGCAAGCTAAAAAGAATTAAGTTTTCAATATATAGAATTAAGGGAAATCAATAACTATAAAATTACATGTGCAGTTGTTGGTATATTTGCATCATTAGATAATTATAGGTAGCTGATAATTGAGAAATTAACTTTAACATATGTAAAACATACAATATGTGTTTGTATAAGTTATGTACTTCGATCTTGCGATTTTATTAGCTAGTTATAAGTGAAGTAATTCTGCTGAAAAAAAATTTGTAAAAATTCCCGGCACCAGAACAAAAATATTGAAAAATAAACTGATATTGTAATGAAAATTAAGGGCTATTCTTCTAAATAACGTAAAAAAGTAACTGATTAATTAGATATTGAACATAACTATATTTACAAGCCAAGGCTGCCATGGAATTCCGGCTTATCACTCGTACAAACACTTATGTATGACGTCCTGAGCGTCTTTATCACTAAAAAGTATTTATGGGGAATAAGGGGTTATCTCTGATTTTTCGATTTCTAAAAACATTATAGATCATGTACAAATTTTTCACTAAACTACTTTTTTAACCCTACGACGCACACACACGCGGCCACCTCGCCATCTTGACTGCAAGTCGCACCCTAACAACAGCCTTTATTTTAAGCAGTTTGGTTTACTCCTTGATGATGCCAAGTTAGAGTTGTTGAGTGTTTAAAATAAACGTTTGATGTTAGGGTGCAACACTGTGTTATTACATTTAAGATATCGCAAAGAAGGTTTGGACTGCTTATTAGAACAAAAGCAAATTTTTGCGCAGGTATTGTATATTAATTAGTTGTTATATTTGTTTATTAACTATAATTTACTGAGTTTCGATAAATGAAGACATTCTTAATATATAAACTAGTCCGTGTTTCTTACAGAGAAAACAAAGTTGTGTGAGTATTTCAGGATAAAAATAATGTGGAGTCAGTCAGAACGAAGGTGTAAAAACAATTGCAATTTCAATCTCGTTTCAACACTCATTTGTTTTCACGTGTAAGTGTGAGTCTCCATTAAGAAATACGATTCAAACTTTCTTGTGTCCGTAAATTTCAAACGACGATGGCATAACAAATATTCAAATTCGATCGCAACAAAAATACCTCTATATTAATTATTTCATAGCACAGCTCACTGTATCGATTCACTATGCATTACTTATGGACTTAAGGGGATATCTGTGCCGTCAGGAATTATTTAGGCGGGTCAAATTGTCTGTTGGTTATAAGCGAACTTTTGTATTCGTATTCTTGCTATGTGCTAGGGGCATTCCTTAAATATTTAGAATGATTTATGTGATGTTTCGTTAGCATAATTTTTATTCGAGACATTGTTTCAACAAATACGAACCTAGTTCGGTGTGTCTTGTCGTTGGAGTTTTATAGGAGCATTAATATTTCGGAACTGATTCTTATTGATTTTCTTGGGAAAATTAAGATTCCTCAGGTATTAATATGGGGCTAGGATTTTTATTTTAAACAATGTAAATTATGAATACCATTCATAACCAGATCTTTTGTAATGTCAAGAAAAATATTGAACAGGAGGGCGTAAATCCTAGGAAACAATAAAGTGGGTTTCGAAAAGAAAGGACATGTTTAGATAATATTCGCTGCACTAGACATCTAATAGAGAAATCGATGGAAAAATACAAGACTCTTATAGCACTTGAAAAGGCATATGATAATTTACCAAAATGATGGGTCTGGCAAGCAGTGCGAAGAGTAAATATAGTGAAATATGGATTATTATAATTAGGAAAACAAACAAACACACGAAAGCAGAATAAAAATCAATGTCTGGATACCTGGTATGTATTTAAATACCTGGAAACAACAAACGTCTGTTGGCATCAGCGAAAAAGAAATCTCAATGAGGACAGGTATGGGTATGTTGATAAAAACTCTACATAGCTTGCCATGGACTGAGAACTTAAGCTAGGATATAAAGAAACTTTTGTTGTGGAAATATTTACGGTGCAGAGATGGGGCCAATAACAACAGCAGTTCGTGATAACGTACGAACCGTAGTACTGGACTATATGTGCGAATGTTCAAATAGTTCCACGTAGGAAAAATTAAAAATTCGAAATATCTAGCAGAGAATGAAAATAAATTAGTTAATCAGCGACACTCCAAAGGTTTGGACATGTTAAAAGAATGGCTTAAACAAATACAAGATGGTCGTCAAAGAAAAAAAGGAAAAGAGGCCCACCTAGTTTGACTAGGTAAAAATTCCAAAGAAGAAGAAATAAAAGATTTCTAAATTTGCATAGTTCATTCTCATTATTGAAATTGTGTTGGTACTCGCTGCTGATAGATTTAGTGTTGAATTTGTTGTTATGTTCTATGTCTTTGAGCTGATACTGTTTAGAGCATACCATACAACAAATAGCATATATTCATGTACTTAATGCTATTAGACTGCTTTCGTACGCATGTGTAAGTATCATGAACTAAGTGAGACAGAAAATATGCGCTTTTGTGTCCCCTTATGCTACTTCTACCGCTGTACTCTTCTAATTGTTTTCATCAAGTTTGAGCCCTTCATAACAATATTAAGTGGTGCATCATCGCAATTATTCATTTTTTAACAGTTACAATAGAACTTGTTGAATTTTTAAAAATTTTCAGTCCCTTATCCTTGTAGAAAATTAAATTCTCCACAAAAAGCGTTCTTTGCACATTTTCTCTGTACTCAAGCATAAAACACTAGTTAACTTTTTAAATTTTTTACTTTGTAATCGGGATTCTCAAACGACCTTAAATATCAATATTTTTATAAAATCTGATTCTTACAGGAAATTTAATGCTCCACAAAAAAAGGTGTCTTAACATTTTTCGTTAAACTCACTCCCTTCAAAGTTATTCGACAGTAAAATTAAATTCAAAAATATTTGACCGTTTATTTCGCGTCAGAAATTATTTTTACCATTTGTTTCATAAAGGACCCGCAGAATCCTTATGGGGAATGGCTAGCCAATTTTTTTCAAATAAAAGTATGTGGTACCTCTTGAAGAGTACATCAAAAGTGCTCACGGGCACAAAGCTCCAGAGCCAAGAGTTCAGGATCTACAGCCCTCTAAAGTTGACGTGGTCCAGAATCCTTATGGGAAATGGCTTTCTGCTAAATTTTTTCAAATTCTAGTATGTATAGCTCTTGAAGAGTAAATTAAAAGTGCTCATGGCACAAAGCTTCAGAGCCAATAATTTAGGATCTACAGCCCTCTAAAGTTGAAGCCATTTCCATAAGGATTCTGGACCACGTTAACTTTAGAGGGCTGTAGATCCTAAACTATTGGCTCTGGAGCTTTGTGACAAGTACTTTTAATCTACTCTTCAAGAGCTATCACATACTTGAATTTGAAAAAATTTGGCCTAAAGCCATTTCCCATAAGGATTCTTTCTGTGGGGTCCTTTATGACTAAATATGAAAAAAAAAAATTTTCAGCAAATTACTAGTTTTTTTCAAAAAATGAAGTTGTGCAAATAAATTATTTATAGTTGTCTTCTAAACATTGTTTGTAGCAATTTTAAATGTCATAAATCAAATTTTCATTTTGCAATCTACATCAATAAATATAAAGCCATTGACAACGAAGACAGAATAGTCCCACTTACATCACTAGTGACTGGTCATTAAGGTCGAAAAGACCAGGACCATTAGCCTTGTGGTAAAAAGGCCGTAAGGCTATTTGAAGAAGAAGAAGAAGAAGTCAGAATAGACTTTGAAACGTTTGGTCTTCCTGCAATATACGTCGTTTTATTTCTATTGTGGTGTTATTGCCCAAAAAAGCATAGAAGTAAATTATTTATAATCGAATTGTTTTTACCATTAGAGTAAATAAAATGCAATAAAATTAAAAGTACCTAAGTTATTTTGACAAAAACGTTATTTATCGTTTTTATCAAAATAATACCCCAACAAATTTTTCTTTTTTTTTCATATTTGAGTCATACATTTATGATACAAGTGGTAAAAAGTATGTCTGATGCGAAATAAACGGTAAAATATTTTTTAATTAAAATTTAACATCGAATAACCTTTTTGTAGAGAAGTAAATTTTGTTTAAGAATCATCATATTATAAAAACATTGATATTTAAGGTCGTTTTGAGAATCCCGAATACAACGTAAACAATTGAAAAAGTAAACCAATGTTTCAGGCTTGATTACAGAGAAAGGGTTCGTCCAACGAGAATTTACTAGGTGAGCGTTTTTGTGGGGATTTTAATTTCGTAAAAGAGAATGACATTGATTTTTTAGGGTTCCGTATATACAATATACGGATACCCTTATAATATCACTCACGATTTCTGCCTCTGTCACATCACAGCAATTTTCTCCTAAACTACTGGACAGAAGAGGTTGAAATTTGGTATCAATGTATAGTTTGGTGACCCGATTAGGAGTACATATGGTAAAAGAAAAAATTTGATTTTAGGGATACTTCTGGGGTGAAAAACTAAAAAAATTTTGAAAAAAATAGGAAATATAGAACGTTGCCCGAAATTTACAGGAAAAATAAGAAGAAACCATTAATATTAATTTTGGGGGGCAAATTATAGAACTAAATAAAAATTTTAAAATAAAAATTTCAAACGCATCATGTTGTAAATCAAATGAAAGGTTTCACTCTGAGGAATACAAATATATTTAAAAAGATATTAACGAAAATATACCAAATTTTACCCATCCCCCCCTTATCATCGAAACTATAAAACGTAAAGATTTGAAAAAAATTAGAGGTATAGGTTCTTACCTGAAGTTTACTGGAAAAATAAGGAGAAACCTCTACTTATAATTTTGGGTGGCAAATTACAGAATTAAATGGAAAATATAAAATTATAATTGATTCTAACCCATCATGTTATATATCAAATGAAAGGGCTCATTCTGGCAAAAAAATTTTAATTATTTATTTTTAAAATAAATTAATTAAAAGATATTAACAAAAATTTAAAAAAATTTACCCATCTCCTCCTATCTCCGAAACCATAAGCTGGAAAATTTTGGAAAAAAATGGAGGTATAGCCCCTCACCTGAACTTTACTTGAAAAATAAGGAAAAACCCCTAATATTCATTTTGGGGGGCAAATTATAGAATTAAATGGAAAATATAAAATTAAAATTGTTTCTAACCCATCATGTTATATATAAAACGAAAGGGCTCATTATGACGAAAACAAATATATTTTTTTCATATTTTTAAAACAAATTAATTAAAAGATATTAAAAAAATATAAAAAATGTTACCCATTCCCCCCCTTATCCCCGAAAACAAATGGTGAAAAATTTTGAAAAAAATTGAAGTATAGCCCCTCACCTGAACTTTACTGAAAAAATAAGGAGAAACTTTTTTTAAAATATATTAAAAAATATTTTTAAAAAATTACCCATACAATTAAATGTCTTGGTGTGTGGCTTATCTGTCCATCTGACTGCTGTTATCGCCACTGGGTTGAGGTCCAATGATAGTTCCTCAGTTGTCTCTGTGTCAGTGTTCTGTACGATAAATTCGTCCTGTATATCTCCTTGACCTCCACTTGTCCTCTTACGTCGTATATCTCTCTTTATGCGTGTTCCTGTAGTCTTAGGCTTGACGTTGTACATTCTCCATGTTCTCTGTTTAGTATCTTCCAGCTGGTGTTTTAGTCGGTTCCTGACGGCGATTATCACTCCTCCTCCTGGTTTCGCTCCTGACTTTACCAATCTGTGCACTGTACGGTTCCTGATCCTGAAGTTGTCCTCTTCTTTGAGCCAGCTCTCTTGTAGTGGTTCTATGTCGGTGTTGTTCTCATTTAGGTATAGTTCCCTTTCGTTCTTCAGCCCGTTGGCGTTCCTCATCATGATTTTTCATACTATTGAGGTTGTCTTACCCATGCACGAGTTTGAGACTAGTTGCTAGTCCAAAGAAGCATTGGAAAATTTATTAATTATTTATTTTTAAAATAAATTAATTAAAAGATATTAACAAAAATATAAAAAAATTTACCCAACTCCCCCTATCTCCGAAACCATAAGCTGGAAAATTTTGGAAAAAAATGGAGGTATAGCCCCTCACCTGAACTTTACTTGAAAAATAAGGAAAAACCCCTAATATTCATTTTGGGGGGCAAATTATAGTATTGAATGGAAAATATACAATTAAATTTGTCTCTAAACCATCATGTTATATATCAAACGAAAGGGCCCATTATGACGAAAACAAATATATTTTTTTCATATTTATAAAATAAATTAATTAAAAGATATTAACAAAAATATAAAAAAAATTACACATTCCCCCCCACTTATCCTCAAAAACATATGCTGAAAAATTTTGAAAAAAATTGAAGTATAGCCCCTCACCTGAACTTTACTGGAAAAATAAGGAGAACCCCCTAATATTCATTTTGGGGGGCAAATTATAGAATTAAATGGAAAATAAAAAATTATAATTGTTTCTAACGTGTCATCTAATATATCAAATCACAGGGATCTTTATCACGAATATGATTTTAATTTTTTTTTAATTAATATTTTAAAATATATTAAAAAAATATTTTTAAAAAATTACCCATTCCCCCCGTTATTCCCCAAACTATAAGACCTACATTTTTTTGATTATTGGAAAAATATGAAAAAATCTCTAATTCTATTATTTGGCCCACAAAATAATAGAATTAAACGGAAAATAAATTATTAGAAACCCCCCATAGTAATTTTAGGGACAAATTATACAATTAAATGGAAAATAAAGATTCAATTTTCAAAAGCATCATGTAATATCTATATATAAATAGGCTAAGACAAAACGATTAGGTACCATTTTCTCCTCTATTTCTCAACCGATTTTCTTCATTTTTGTTTTGTTTAGTAGCTACTGACGACCTTCAGTGCAGAATGCTAATCTTAATTTATAATATTGGTTCATTCATTAAATAAAATATAATAAAAATTCATTATTTACATCAATAATGTCAATGCCAAACAAATGAATGTGCCGCGTGCCGCTGCCGCCAGACTCAAACCATTGAGTAATTATATATAGACAGACCAATGCTATTATATACTTAGAGCATGTACTTCTGGAGGTGGCATGCAAGCGTTGTTATTGTTTAGTGGGTAAAGTAATCGTTGAATATCATAATTATACAGGGCGATTCCAGATATGTTAGAACTAATTTTTTTAATGGGTGGCACATAAGCAGTTGCATATTTAGGGTGTTTAAAATATAGAGTAGAGTGCAATTATAACGAATAAAATAATTATATAGGGAAGCCCATTAGCGGTTGAATTTACAGGGTTCTTGGAATAGAAGGTGCAGTAAAATTACAGTTATACAGGGTGATGCAAAAAATGTTATACATAGATGCATATACAGGGTGGCAACATTTCGTAACCCATAAGCAGTTGTATATATAGTTAAGATGAAATATAGGGTAAGAGGAATTATAGATATACAGGATGGTGGTAAAAAATGTTAGAATAGGAATTGATTTATAGAGTAGACCACGAAGAGTTCCATATATATAATGGTTGAAATATAGGTCGGAGTAGAATTATAGTTACAGAAGATAATTAAAAATTTCATAAACAAAAAGAGTAAATATGGTGGGTCATAGGCAGTGGCATATACAGAATGGTTTACCCGGTGGTTGAAAAATGTTAAAAAATATTATGCGTGGTCTATAAGCAGTTGCATATACAGGGTGGTGGAAATATATAATGAGATGGAATTATTATAATGAAGATTTTAATAAATGTTAGAGAATTGAGTGCAATTATAGCTATACAGGGGTGTTAGAAAAAATAAATATGTAGGGTAGCCCATTAGCAGTTGAATTGTTGTCATATTAAATTAAGAATTACGAATTTGAACACAAATAAAGTTCTATGATTATATCTGAAAAAAAATTGAATTTCGTTACTTATTTGTAGAAGCGAGATGTAAGACCGACATCTAGGATTTTCGAGGAAACTATCACACAGAGGTTCCGAATCTGGATCCGTTCTGTGTAATTGCTGTTCTCCCTAAAGTCCTAGGATAGAATGTCACGACAAAAATTTTCATGTTACTTAACCTGCCAGAGATATTGACACAATTGGTCGAATTTCGACCACTGGGCGACAGCTAGTATCAATAAAAGGCTCATTATGTGAATTGCAAATATATCATATTTTTAAATCATTTGTTTAAATGATATTAACAAAAATATTAAACATCGACTTAATTCCCACTTTATAAACTACATTATTTAAATTTTGAAAAATATATTTTATTTGTATTTTTAAATAATTTGAATAACAGATTTAATAATTTATAATTTAAAACATGACGTATTTTGCCCTTTATCTACCATTCTACAGAACCTCAAAACCCAGACAGTAGATTATAAAAGACTTCTCTGAAAGTTTATTAGTACAATAAAACTCTAATATTAATTTTTGGGAACCAAATTAGAAAATTAAATAGTGTTCTGATAAATATCTAGCGAATCCTGAAGTAGATAAAATAAAATGTCTATGTTTGGAAAATCAAAGTGTATATTTTTTATAAAGTTAAAACTCTTCATTTAAAAGATATAAGGGTAAATATAAGAAAATGCAGTCATTCCCTGCTTGCCTGAAACTGAAATATTAAATATTAGAATCCTGAAGGTGGTACGGAACCCTAAGTATGCGAGTCCAACTCGCACTTGACCAAATTATTTTTAAATGCACTAACTGTTAAAAAATTAACAAAATTTCACGAAAACTTTTTTTGACATCATTAATAATAATTTTACAGTACAGTTAAACTTAAAGTCTAATGTATGTATCTGCGTAGTAGTAATTCGGTTTTTTTTGCTGACGGCGCTAGTATTATAGTAGTATTTTATATAGCGTTAATCAATGTGCTACAATTAAACAGCTAAAAATCTGTCATCTGTTTTCAATGCTCGTATTCCAATCTAATGATGCCATTAATTCTTTGTGGGATAGCCGAGGGTCAGTGCTCCCAGGGGTTCTTCTAGTAAGTTTCCGATTGTCTGTTTCGCTTTTATTTATTGCCTATATTCTGAACAATTTGCATTCTGTTTAAAGGCGTATTTACACTGACCCAAGCTTTGAACAGGATCTGAAAATAACATATAACGTTTCCAAAACTAATACACAAGTGCAAACTCAAAGGTAAAAACTTGTCAGTTTAATTAAATTAAGTTTGTTATTTAACCCTGTTATGATAAATGTATTAGACACATCCACAACCCAATGTGTAAAAGCTACAAGCCTACAAAGTAAAAGAGAGGAAATTAAAATGTATTCAGCAGAATCATCAGAGGCACAGTCTTTCAACGTTGTTAAGTAGTTTCTGAATGTTTGAGGAGGCAAATAGTTAGTTTGCATGTTCCCTCCTCACAATGGTTTCTGAAAAATTCAGTTAAATAATTTAAAATCATGGTGTATTACCTAGGATCTGTTTGTGAAAACTGTCCGGAACACTAGGTTCCTTCTTATAGAAAAAAAACTCTGGGAAAATCAAGTATGAAAAAGTAGTTGCACGGATTTGTCAACTAGTTTTCGTGTATAATATGTTTGAATGTAAACATTTTGTTTATACTTCTCAGTTTAATGGGACGTTTAGAATCCTTATCAGGAATCGTTGTCGAACAATGTTTTTTGACGCTTCAAATCCAAATGAAGAAACAAAGTACAAAAGTTGTTGTAATTAATTTCACATTAGGGAACACAAGTTTGATAGCATCTTCAAATACTGAGAAAATCAGTACTAGATATTGTACTTATTTTATATTATTTCTGTCTTAATTTGAAACTGTTCAAAAGATTAATTTAGAAATTTCGAACGAGCAGAATGCGTGGTTATTCAATAACTAATGAAAAGATTTATACAAGTATTTTTAAATTGTGTTAATTATGTTTCCTAAAATTGCCTAATGCTAACAATCTGTCTATACAATTCGACTCCATAAACTGTGTCAACAGACACTGGGAGATGATCATCATCCAGTGCTGATTATTTTGGATAGTAATTGATTATCTCTCAATTCTAAACAAGGCTGTTATTAACCTGATGCCACAAACGTAGTTACAGTTGATTAGTGTCAAATTTGAGTTAAACGTTACATCACAAAATTGTATTCTATAATGGATCGCACCTATTTGGTGATAATGCGATTAATTTCATGCGTTGAATTGTGAAAAATAATTGATATTCATACAAAGCCAAATTAGGAAACTAACTTAGAAGATTCACTGTTAATATTTATTTATGCTAATGTGTTAAAGCTGAACAGTTTGTTTGAACGTGTTAATCTTTGTAGCTCCCACCCAGACTTGAAAAAACTTTTGGTATTTTAAAACCTAGTTATTGACGACGGTTATTGACTCTAACATTCAAGATAGATTGTGCTATCCAGGAGTAACTTCAAAACTTTCTTAACTGACGACGGTCGTATTCTCAAAATAGGGTAAGCAACGTCTTTCGGGCCAAGGACAAAACAACGACTGACATATCAAATTAATTGCCCAATAAATATTTTATCAGCCAATCACACATTACGCGCTGTTTAAAAGTCATCTCTATCACATTGAAATGATAGTAAAAATGGCGGAAACAAAAATCTAGTAACCAATTTTCGATACTGCGCTGCGTGTGTGAGTCTTTGAACTTCGCTGCAAAACTGTGACTAGTCAGGGGATTCCCCGCAAATACGGAATGCTGGTTCCCCGAAGCCGTATTCTGTCATCTATAGTATTATAAAATGGTAGTTGTCGGTTTGTTTGTTTGTTTGATACCTCATCACGTAAGAACTACTGAACTTATTTTGTTGAATTTTGTTTTGTGGCAAAGCCTATAGTTTGACTTAAAATCTGGTATATATTTTATCTCCCTACATTGACAGAAACATACACCATTAGGCAATTTCTTCCACCACATGCACCAAATTTTAGATACTTGCATCTGCTTAGCTTTTATTCAAAATTCGGAATATGCCAATGTAACATGTTTCGATTTAAAAAAAATTCCAACTGATATATCAAATGTAATTTAACAGGGTGGTCCATTTATAGGATAGGTAGAATTATATGGATTAAAAAATCTTAAAAAAGGTTTAATAGGTGGCACGTAAGTAGCTGCATAGATACAATGTGGTTGAAATAAGGGGGAAGTTATACGGAGTGGTTCGAAAAAGATATGTTGAGTGGACCATAAACGGTACCAGGTAGTTGAAAAACAGATGGAGTTGAATTATATTTAAGTAGGGTGGATAACAAAATGTTATATTGTTAGGGTCATAAGTAGTTGCATATACAATGGGGGTGAAATAAGGATAAAATAGAATCATATTTCTACAGGGCGGATAAAAAAATCTTATGTTAGCAGTTAGGATATTAGAGTTTTCTTGAGGTATTATTAAAGTTTAGAAGCAGTTGTTTATACTGAGTGGTTGAAATATAAGATGGAGTGGAATTATTGTTTATAGGGTGGTTAAAATATTTTATATATCCACAAGTAGTATACAAGTTCTCAAGTAGCATATTATAATATGGTTGAAATATGTAGCAGAGTATGAAAACAGCTATACAGGAAGGTTTAAAAAATATTATAACGGATTGTTATCATCCATAAGCCGTTTCATATACCGGATAGATGAAACATAGGGTGGACTAGAATTCTAAGTATATAGAGTGATGACAAAATTTTATATTGGGTGGCCAATAAGTTGTTGCATATGAAAGGTTGTTGAAATATAGCCTGGAGTAGAATAATAATTATACAGTGTGGGTAAAAAAAGTTAGAAGAATTTTGTTATATAGAGTAGAGCATGAGCGGTTGCATATATGGAGTACCTGAAATATAGGGCGAAGTCAAGTTATCGTTATACAGTGTGAGTCAAATGGACAAAATGCACAGATAGGATGTTTGAAATATAGGGGGGAGTTGAGTTAAGTAGTTTAATCTTTAAAAATTGTTACATAGGTTGCTCCATAAGCATCTGCAGTTTTGGTGAAATCTATTGGGAATGAATGGGTTTATATTTATACAGGGTGGTGCAAAAAATATCAAACTGCGAGGCCGATAAGTAGTGGCACCTACAAGGTAGGTGAATAGAGAGTGGAGATGAATTGTATTTAAATAGTGTGGATAAAAAATTATTCTAAATTATTTTAAGATGAGCTGTTTCCATATATGCAATATCTGAAACATGAGACGAAGTAAAATTATAGTTATACAGGGTGATTATAACCTGTTAGAAAAAGTTGCATATACAGGCTAGTTGACATATAAGGTGGAGATAAATTATATTTTCCAGGATGGTTAAAAAATATCTCAAAAATGGTTATTTAGTGTAGTTATACAGCATGGTTAAAAAACTGATAGACCAGTAAGTTATAATAGGTGACTAATTGGTAGCAGTATATACAAGATATTTTAACCATAGATGGAAACTATAGCTATAGAAAGCAGTTCTTAAAAATATTTAATACAATTGTTATGTAGGGTGGCCATTAACAGTTGCGGTTTGAGTGAAATGAGTTGGGGATTGATGAATTTAGTTATACAGAGTGGTACAAAAAATGTTATATTGGGTGTCTCATAAGTAGTTGTATATATATGGTGGTTGAGATTGGGGCTTAGTGGAATTATAGCTTTACAGGATGGATTTAAAAATGTTAAAAACGTTTTGTTATTTAAGGTAGACCAGGAACAGTTGCATCATGCCACATGAAATACCTGAAATATGGAGCGAAGCAAAATTATATTTTTATATTGTGTTTAACACAATGTTAGAAAACGTTCCATATAAATGCCGGTTAAAAAGATAGTTTACGAAGTGGCTCAAAAATTACAAGAAATAATTGTTATATAATGTATAGGGTGGAGTTAGGTAATTAAAAATTGTTATATTGGGTGACAAATAAATAGTAGCATATACAGGATGGTTGTACTATAGGAAGAAGCAGAGTTACAATTATACAAGGTGGTTCCAAAAAATGTTGAATAAAATTGTTATATAATTTGGCCCATAAGTAGTTGCAGTTTGGGTGAAATGTTTTCGGAATTGGTAGATTTATAGTTATGTTAAGTGGTTCAACAAAGTTAGAAGAAGTTGTTATATTGGATATCCCATATGTTTTATAAGCTATTCTTTTTTGCAAAGAATTTTACATTCCATACGCGGGTGAAACCGCGATCTAGTTCAATAGAAAGGTAACGTTGTTAGCATAGAACGCAAAATTATTGAGTGAGTGACATATGGGTTGTTAGGTAAAAACAACCTCCAATAATTCCAATTGCTTTAACAGTTTTAATTGAGTTTTAGGGTGACATCTACAAAAAAAAGTATATTATGAATTATATAAAAGGGTTTTAATCTCAATCATAATTTTTGCGTACATCTTTCTACCATTTTTTACTTATATACAGGAATACTGGTTGATCATTTTGTAGACATCTCTTTCTCTCAGAATAACTGGGAGGAAGAATCTCTGTACGTACAGCCAGTAATCCGGGCAATTCTACGAAATTGCCTTACTACACTTTGTTATACACATACAATTTTTAAATACTTATCTGTTGCAGGAAAAAACTTTGAGGAGAGAAAACCCAATGAACAGACAAAATAATTCAAGACCTCCTCAACAATCTTTTCGAAATTACTTGCAAATAAATTGCTTACTAGATATAAATCTACTTCAGATCATATGTAAATAAAACTAAACCAACTCTGACTTTAAAATAACTTACTTTAGTATAAAAGCTGCACATTGAGGGTACAAAGTCTCCAGGTAATATACTTATCCTCTAGTTCAGTAGTATATCGATCGAAAAATTCGTAACCGCAAACAATTTATTAATTTCGGTGAGGTTGACATTTCCGCAAATCTCACAACTAGGATGTGATCGAAATAAGCTGTTAACCTTTAGCAATCACCTCAAGAGTATTCACTTAAAATAAAGAAGAATTTTGTTTTGATATCTGAGATGTGAGTGCCGACAAAAGTTTCATTCCGGTTTGGAACAGTAACATTTCAGAGGATTTCCTTTGAACGGAACTGCATGTTGTAACAAATACCAAAAATAAGACCTGTTTTAATTGACATATATCTCTGCCTTCAGCTCATTCTTCAGCGTGCAGATACGTTTACATTATTCCTCAATGTTCTTGACTGTTTGGGCGGTGCTTGTCGATGCTGCGTTATGAGTAAGGCTATGCTGCAATCCACTATAATTTTCAACTGAATTATTCTCTATTAGAGTCTCTTCCCCGTCATTTTTCTTGGACTGTTTTCTCTAATAATAAACGTCCCGGCTAAAGCTTCTCCCATAGCTATGTATTCAAAACCTCTCACCACTATTGGCTGATGTTTGTTATGATGAACATATTAACATTTACCTACTACTATTGCCCGGGAGAAAATTTATAGTATAGTAATACCTAAATTTTAATAGAACTTATTCTTTGTTTGTATTTTTTTAACATCGGCAAACCGGTCACCAAAAACATATTTGTAGAAAATAAAACATCGCATATCGCAAAATGACAAAGACGACGCAGGTATTTCTAGACAAAGTTAGGCAATACATATATCTCTATCACTCTATAAGAATTGGGAAAGATAATCTAAGAACAAGTTGAAATCGTTAACTATGAAATGTTAGAATAAATATTAAAATTCCTTTTATTACTCAAATTAAGATTATTTAAATTTTTCATAGATAATTTTTTTTACATTCCATGGGTCATTTTCTGCAAAATCCTGGCTTTAGTTACAAGGTGACTGAGTTTTAAGTAAAATAAACATCTCATTGACATTTTAAGATGTATATTATTTAGAATATAAATAAATTAAATGCATCTACTGATTTGTTATGGAAAGTTAGGTATGTCCCTGCACATCTATTCTAGTATAAAATGTATTTTTATTCAACATATTTTTCCTTCCCAATGTTGCATAGCTGGCCTTGAGGGTAGAAACTGTTAAATTGGTTGACAGCTTAGAGCATACACTGTAACAGTAAAACCAAACGGCAACAGAGAGAGCAAGAGTCTATTTCACTCGATTACTAGTGGCAGGCCATAAACGACATGCTGAATATAGCTCATTGTGAACGAAATAGCCCTTGCCTTCTCTTTCTAGCTTTGGCACGATATTTGTGCATTGCAGGCTACCACCAGAAGTTCAAGCTCTATGTTGTGACAATCTTCCGAAAGGGTTGTGTTAAAAATTGCCAATAAAGGGACAATAGAGGATGTATTAAATACTGAAGTTCTCAAAGGGTTGTTGGTCATCCCTTTTTTAATATTTAGGAACTCGATTGAAATGACGGAAACTTTTAGATTGCGAAAAACAATCTTCCAATTATTATGTCGAACATATTACTAGGAGTAGTTCCAGTCAAAAATTTGGGGAGGGGGGCACGCATTTTTCAAAATTATATTGAATACCTATATTTGATTAAATTTTTATTTATTTATTTATTTTTCAATAGATTTGTCAATATGACATGAACAATTTTGGACATTACACCACTTCTCGGATTTCTCTTCTACTTCATTTCTTATAAAAATATACTTTTGACAAAAGAACCCCAATAATGTTTACAATTTGATTAAATTTTGAATTTTGACCACTGAGCTACCCCTAGTAATAATAAAGACTTTAACCGATGTATGCTATACCGCTAACCACTTATTATGTTTAGCTACCTCTAACGCCACGCTGTTCTTGACACAATACAAAATCTTGACTTTTTGGATTCTCCTATTCAGTAGAACCTGATAGGAAGGAAAGCAGCAGACTTTAGGTGTCGCCAAGAGAAAACTCAAGTCGTATGGGATAGATTGCACATTAACCAAATGGTTTTAAGTGATTAATTATTGGTAATGAATCTTGTTTTCTTGATTTTTAACTAAAGATGTATTTCATTATGTATTTTAGCAGTTTTCCATAAACAAAAACGTTCATAAACCAGTAAATGATATATACACATGTGCAGTCGTACAAAAAAACATGACTGGAAATCCAACTAATTACACAAAGCAATTTAATTCAAATCAAATAAATTATAAGTATAATATTAGACATAAGTTGTTCACAAACAATTGAAACAAATTCAATATAGTACGAAAATAAAATAGATTTTAATATCCTCTATACATGTCTAAAGGGAACATTAACAAACTTGTTGGGTCGATATACATTAGCAGGGTTAATGAAGTATAAAAGAATTGTTTGAGAATTCCTTTAAAAGGTGTACTATTTCTAAAAAGGGAATTAGAGGATCATTAACTATAAATGTACAAATAGAAAAGACTACCAGATATCGTGAATATTTGTTTAGGAATATAAGTTTATTTCAAGAATAAATTGAGAAATAAATGGTAGACTTTCAATAAAAGAAAAACCGGTATTTATTTTACATTGAACAATGGAAGCGGAAGCTTCTTTAAAAATATACTTCCCTCTCTGTCTGTTTCCCTTTAATTGCGTCGAACTTATGAATTTTACAAGAATTATAATAATAGTTCCTATTTTAAGTATTAATTATGATCTGGTAATTTAGTTCTTTACTTAAATATAACTGCAGAGGAACATATTACGAGTAAGTCAGTTTTTAATGATAATATAAAACTTGCTGAATTATTGTAATCCAAATCTATTATGGCAATATCTTATCTAATTTATCGGAACATTATTGAGAAGTTATTTGTTTTAATTTTAAAGCATCTCCAGATTATCATTGCTGTACTATTTTCTATTGTTTTCGAAATATATCTGATGCAAGTTTTAACCCCGTTCCTGTAGAACATTGAACCTTAACACCAGGTGTGTTACATATTTTTTACTAAAGGGAAATATAATACAAAAATTCTTTTAATGTTTTCGTGAAGAATAATCGCATAAAAATTTACATAATATACCCATAATAGTCATGAAAATATATTCAGTCGTGATATTTTAACTCAGAAGTTCCATTATCTGGAGAACTTTTCATGTTTCAGGTTAAAACTATTTAAATGTTTTTTCCATTGTTGTCATTTCCGTCTTGTCTTAAGTGCATTAATACAGTGCATTTATAATTAGCTAAATAAACATTGTATTCCATTTTATCCTGCTAAACTTTTATTTATAGCAACCTTGATACACTCCAGATGGTACAATTAACAATGTTAATGGTGAAAGATTTGTTGAGTGGTAAAAATTAAACGTCTGGTTTAATAGTGAATATTTTCCTGTCAGTTATATAGAGCAGCTGCGTTTCTAGTAAAATAAAACAATTAGAAAACTAAATTCAATTCAATTATACTTCACACAGAACAACATAACACAAACCGAAAAATAAAAAAGTCTGCCTTAATTCTTTTGAATGAAGACGATTGTATCGCTTCTACTTCTGCAGAATTTAATCGTATCTGGTTACCGACAATTAAGGAAGAAATTATTAATGGTAACCCAGTATTGGGATAGTTCATAAGGTTTTTCCTAGGTTTTCCCTTTTGACGTTAATGGGATCACTAAAACAATAGAATTCTTTCATTTTTGGCGAATGCGGTATCTTATAACAAAGTCGTACCTCGGAACGTCAGTTACAAATTCTAAAGACAACTCTTTCAAATTCTTCTAATTTGAAAGCAGTTTAACTATAATACATGATCTTTAGTTTAGAATTTTTTGTGCTACCTGTATATCCAAAAACAACAAATTTTCTAATGTCAATATAAATGTCATAAATCAAATTTTCATTTTGCAATTTACATCAATAAATATAAAGCCATTGACAACGAAGTCCGAACAGACTTTGAAACGTTTGGTATTCCTGCAATACACGTAGTTTTATTTCGATTGTGGTGTTATTGCCCAAAAAAACATAAAAGTAATCAAGAATATGCCACAAACAACGTTTAGAAGACAATTAATTTGTAGTTTGCACAAAATCGAATTTCTTAGTGCTGTAGTTTTTACTGAGCCTGAAGGGCTTAAAAAATTTTAATAATAATTTCCCTCTAAATATTACAACAATCCATGTATTGCTAGGATTACTATACTCAAGATTCACTACTTTTCATAAAATAACAGAATATTAAGTGTCATTCAAATGCATTGAAGAACTTTAAAGTAATTTTCATTAAACTTTGTGCAGTAAGATTGCGAATCTCTTAAGTGGAATAGTTTTACGCGGAAGAATTTAAGCTGCTTAGATACCAGTAATATTCTGGAACGCTTCTTCGAAAGACGCGTCGTTCCCGTATATAGCCCATTTGCTAAAGAGACGTTCACGGTGGAAGAGATGCGTCTTTTTAAAACTTCCGGAATCTTATCTTTAATGTTTCAATATAACACGAGTCGGTGTCTATTGATTAATCAACATTGTGTGGATCCTTTAAAACAAGCATTTACATTATAATTATGCCCAGGAAATTGTTTCCGTTTATTTTCTGATTGCTTTTACAAGTGAGACAGATAAATACTGTCGGATCTCGAAATTTCAGAAAACAAGTTGCATTTTCTGTTCGACGGTGGTTGATCAATATTATGTGAATCAATTAATGAAGTACGTGTTACTTATATCATTAGAAACGGTCCAATTATTTCTCGAAATTTGATATTATAAATAATGCAATAAATATCAAACAACTCAAACAGTAGCTCAGAATTACACTATAAAGACAAAAGTGGATCTTGAAAAAACTCAAAGTATTTTAAATAACTAGTTGTGGAAAAACGGTCATCTTCGTCAATTTTTACTTGAAAGTTCTTTGCCATCCCTAATTTATAGAAATAATTGATAAAATTATTTGTTTAATGTTCATATATTATTGTGGGTATATATTTATTTTTACATAAATATTTTTTATATATTACAAATCTATTGGTATATACGTAAGTAAATATTTGATGTAATAATGGGTGGATTTTCCTTTGGATGCCTAACAGTTTCCATCATTTGGAGTGTCAATCGAAATCATAAATATTAAAAAAGGGGGTGACTAGCAATTCTATGAAAACGCTAGTCTTTAATATGTTCTCTTTTGTCCACTGATTGACAATTATATAAACATCACCTTCCGAAAATTTTGAAAATAATTAATTCACAACAAAAATTTGCAGGATAATTTATACGAAAGTTGGTATTAATTGTAAGAAGAATCAAAAGTGATCCACAGTATTGACTAAGTACTTTACTATTGAACTATAGGCAACTCTTAAGCTGGAAAATCAAAGATGTTCCACACATGATTGTCTAAAGGAGTATTATCCAACCACTGACAAAAGTGGTCATTTGAGAAACAGTATCTAGCGCTCATTCAATATATAATTTCGTAACAGACTATTATCGCGATACAGATTTAAATTTTAAGATCTTAAAACATTCACAGGTTAGGAACGTTAAAGTCAGCTAGGCAACATTCCAAATGAAATGTACATAACCTAACTAATTCGTAGATATTGAACTAATATATATTTTAAATACATATCTTTTTTTACGTAGATGTCAGTGAACTTATATGCAAGGCAAAACAGTAACTAACTGGTACATTACTTAACTAAAAATAATGTACTGATCCGGCCTTTAAAATATATTTTAAAACATAGTTAAAACTTTCATTAAAATAATTTGTGTTAGGCCGAAATTCAAACCCGATGGCGGCACGAGGCGAACCAGCTGTCAGGGGGCGCTGGATTAGATAGGCCAGATGAGCAACAGGTGGACACGGAGATACTCTCTGATGAGGAAGAACTGTCAGATGTCAGAGAGGAAAAGAGGGAGTTAGTGTATAATTTGGTGAGAAGTAAATGGCGTGGAGGTTATTGAGTCGAGTTCGAGTTGAATAAAACTATATAAACTTTACCCGGCATTTTATTTAAAAATCGTAATAACAGATTTCAGAAGTGGTGATCGGCCTACGTGAGTGACAAAAAGTGGAGTGAAGTTATTTCAGGAGTCAAAAAGAAAAGTGCGAAAAGTTCGGAGCTTGGGCGTGGCGAAGTAACGCGAACAAAAAAAAAAGAAAAAACCGGGAGTTTTAGAACATTAACGGGGCGAAATTCTGATTCTTGAAAGAAAATGTCCGAGAAAAGCTTAAATTTATCGTTAACTGGAGAAGAGGTGTTGGAGATGGAGCATTCAGGGAGGGAATCGCCGAAACGGGAGCTGCAAGGGAAGAGCCGCAGCGAAGATGCGCAGGAAACTGCTAAAACGATGATGGAGGTTACCGTGCGAGCGATTATGGAGACATTTTCGAAAGAAATGAATTCGCTGCGACGGGAAGTGCGATTGGCTCTGGGAGAGCTAGATGAAGCACAGGGAGTAGTCGTAGTGGGTCACGTTCGGATGTTGCCATGGTCGGGAGTAGTGGCATTCAGAAGAACCCGATCAGTTACGGCATGGAGATAGTGGAGGTATTTAACCCGGAGGTTCCCGACAGCAACTTGGAGAGGTGGCTACAAAGAATAAACCAGCTGGGAGATATAAATGGCTGGACGGGATTTGCGAGGGCCAGCATAATGCAGGTAAAATTGGGAGGACCTGCCAGAAAGTGGTTTCAGAGGCTGGACTCTTATGACTATACCTGGGAGGAGTGGCAAAACAAATTAAGAGCCTCTTTTCCAAAAGGCAACAATTTTGCCATCATGATGGAGGAGTTGGTCCACAGGAGGAAGAGGGCCAACGAAACCATGACTGCCAACTACCATGCCAAAATAGAGTTGTGCTCTCGGGTCGGCATAAAAGGCGAACAAGCTGTCGCTTTAATTATAAGGGGTCTACCGGAGGACTTGAGAGCCAATGCAGCGGGAGGAGGCTATACCATCCCGGAGAAGTTATACCATCGATTTTTGGCGGCATTGGACAACTATAAAATGGAGTCGCCACATGCAAGGGAGAGGCAAGAGGGAGTAAAAATGAGGTTAGGAGAGCACCCTGCGCCAAGAATCAGATGCTACAACTGCCAGGAGATTGGAGACCATCTAGGGAGGGATTGTCCACAGGAAAGAGTGGACAGATGTATTCGCTGTGGGAAGAAAGGCCATCGTGCTAAGGACTGCCGTCTACCAAGACAAGACCAGCCAGGAGTCCAGAGACAACAAAGGGTGAGTTTAATTATTCAACCTACTGATACTGCTTATAGACAATTGGGTGTAATACGAGGGAGGAATGTTAGGGTATATATAGATACTGGATGTCAGACAAGTATCATGAGCAGTGAAGCTGCACATGAGCTTGGCATGACTATTAATTCAAAGGGAGAAAATTCTGAATTAAGGGGTTTTGGAGGGGGTGTGGCTTTGGCGATAGGCACAGTTGACTTTGTTCTGAGATTGGGAGATTTGGAGTTAAACACTAGTGCTTTAGTAACTGACTGTGATATGGGGAGGATACAGCTTTTACTAGGCCAGAATAGCATTCACAGTCCTGGAGTAACTTTAGTAGTTAAGGGAGATAAGGTCACTTTAATGCGGGAGAAAACGATTGGGGAGGAATTGAGGGAATTAACTTTGGAGGCAGAGCCTAACAGGTGTCTGGTGAAATTATTTCGCAATTTCAGGTGCAGCCCAGGCTTTATCCAAGAGGTAGAGGTGGAAGTGGTAGGCACTAAGCAAGGTGTTCCTATACTTCTGGATCATAGGGTAATCCCACAAGGAGACAAGGGAGATGTTCATGTCCAGAAGCAGCTACTAACAGTGGGAGGGGAGAATCAAAAGGTGACAGTCCACAATCAGGGGAGACAGGAGTTGATTTGGAAGAAAGGCAGAGTGATTGCTCGACTGGACTCATCCACCCAGGGAGAATTGGTAAATATTTTGCCCATTACCAGTGTTAATCATGTTACTTTTGAAAATCTTAGGGTAGGAGATATTGATTTGAATACTAAACATGAACTAAGACAACTGCTAGAGAAATATCGTGATTGTTTTTCATCAAGTGAGGGGGATTTAGGGCTTACTAATTTGGGGAGAATGGAAATTAAATTGAATTCAAATACACCAATTTATTATTTTGTCTATTCATGGGTTTTCTCTCCTCCAAATTTTTTCCTGTAACAGATAAGTATTTAAAAAATTGTATATGTAGAACAAAGTGTAGTAAGGCAATTTCGTAAAATTGCCCGGATTACTGGTTGTCTGTACAGAGATTCTTCCTCACAGTTTTTCTGAGAGAAAGAGATGTCTATAAAATGATCAACCAGTATTCCTGTATATAAGGAAAAAATTTGGAGGAGAGAAAACCCATGAATAGACAAAATAATTCAAGACCTCCTCAACAATCTTTTCGAAATTACACCAATTTATCATAGGCCATATAGACTTTCAATTTCAGAGAGGGAAATAGTGAGGCAAAGGGTGAATATTCTGAAGGAAGCAGGTGTCATCAGAGATTCTAATTCGGCTTATGCAAGCCCAATTGTGCTTATTCCTAAGAAAGGGGGGGATATCAGGATGTGTGTTGATTACAGGGCGTTGAATGCTATAACTGTCAAGGATAGGTATCCTTTGCCATTAATAACTGATCAATTGGATAGGTTAGCTGGGAGAAAGTATTTCACGACTTTAGATTTAGCTCAGGGGTATCGTCAGATGCCTATGCATCCAGATTCTGTGGAGAAGACAGCATTTATTACACCGGATGGTCATTATGAGTACTTAAGGGTGCCATTTGGATTGGCTAATTCACCGGCAGTCTTTCAGAGGATGATTAACAAAATGTTGGGGGAACTGAGACATAATCGGGTGCTAGCATATATGGATGATCTATTAATTCCATCTTGTAGCATTCAGGAGGGTATAGAAAATTTAGGTTCTGTGTTAAAAGTCCTAAAGTAGGCAAAACTTAAATTAAAGTTGGAGAAATGTTCTTTTCTGGAAACAGAATTGGAATATCTAGGGCATGAAATATCGGGAGATGGTATTCGGCCAGGAAAAAGGAAGATACTAGCTGTAATTGAGTTCCCAATCCCTAAGGATGTTTCAGGTGTTAGACAATTTATTGGATTGGCGTCTTATTTTAGAAAGTTTGTCAAGGGCTTTTCAGAAATTGCAAAGCCTCTTACAGAATTGACCAAAAAAAATGTGTCGTGGAGCTGGAGTCATAAGGAGCAGGATGCTTTTGAAAAATTAAAGGGATGTTTAGGCGAGAGACCTGTGTTAACTATGTACGATCCAAAAGGAGAGACAGAACTACATACTGACGCTAGTAAGTTAG
Source organism: Octodonta nipae (assembly GCA_034190945.1). NCBI lineage: Eukaryota > Metazoa > Arthropoda > Insecta > Coleoptera > Chrysomelidae > Octodonta > Octodonta nipae. Next base: position 17,190,817 of record CM067222.1, read on the forward strand.
GTTTAGGAGGAATTCTTATGCAAAGAAGTAAGCTGGAGGACCAACACTGGAGACCTGTAGCTTATTTTAGTCGGTGTACCACAAAAGCAGAGCAGATGTATCATAGTTACGAATTGGAGACATTGGCAGTTGTCGAATCAATCAGACGATTTAGGGTGTATTTACTAGGGGTACATTTCAAAGTGATTACCGATTGTAATGCTGTGAGAGCAACTCTGTTGAAAAGAGATTTAGTTCCGAGGATAGCTAGATGGTGGCTAGTGGTTCAGGAATATGACATGGAGGTGGAGTATAGGGCAGGGAAAAACATGCAACACGTGGATGCTTTAAGTCGAAATCCAGTCGATATGGCGAATTGCGGAAATAAATGGGAGATAGGAGTTAACGTGGTGGCATTAGGGGAGGAGGATTGGTTTTTAACGGTGCAATTGCAGGACTACAAGGTTAGACAACATATTCAGGCGTTATTGTCTGGACATGCGGAGTCAGATATTAAAGAGAATTTTAAGGTGAACAATGGGAGATTGTATAGGGTTTTACCTACGGGAGATCGGTTATATGTGCCAAATATGGTGAGGTTTACATTAGTTCGCAAGCACCACGATGACATTGGTCATCCTGGTTATAGGAGGTGTTTGGAGTTGATGAGGAGAACTTACTGGTTTCCCAAAATGGCTCGTTTTGTGGAAAAATATGTTAAGTCTTGTCTGCAATGTGCATTTGCAAAGGGAGATTATGGGAGAGGAGAAGGATATTTAAATCCTATTGATAGGCAGCCGGTACCATTTGAGACGTACATATTGACCATGTGGGGCCTTTTACGCAAAGTGTAAGCAAGCATTCATACCTATTGGTATTGATCGATGGTTTTACGAAATTTGTGATTGCGAAACCTACTAGGACTTTAAAGGCGAAGGAGACTATCAGGAGATTACAGGAGATATTTGGAGAATACGGGTACCCGCGGAGAATAATTAGCGATCGTGGCTTAGCATTCACTAGTAGGCAATTTAAGGAGTTTGTAACAGAGAAAGGAGTTAGGCATGCATTGAACGCAATCGCAACCCCACGCGCGAATGGTCAGGTGGAGAGGGTGAATAGGAGTTTAATTGGAGCTTTGGCTGCAAGTGCTGAAACAGAGGCACGATGGGATGAGAAGCTACCTGAAGTTGTCTGGGGCCTTAATAATTCAGTACATTCAAGTACGCATTTCTCTCCTGTTGAGCTGATGTTTGCACATTCAAGGCGTGGAGTAGTAGCTGATTTGGAGATGGGAGAGCTAGCTAGCGACCGGGCCGGTGAAAACCCTCAGGCTGGAGGTAGCCTGACGAGCTTGGAGGAAGCTCAGGGTGCAGGAGCAGGAGCAGGCGAGGAGATATCTACAAGCACCCAGAGGCAGCGAGGTGACGACCTTGCACAAGCTTCAAATCGGAGATTACAGCTACTAAGGAGACGAAAACGGGCGAAGGAGAATATTGTAAAGTCTGCTCATAAAATGAAAGCCACATATGATCGCAAAAGAAAAAGAGCTACCAAATATACGGTAGGCGAGCTAGTTCTATGGAGAAAGGCATCAACTGCAGTTGGAGATAAGGGCGTGAATCGTAAACTGGGAAATAAATATGATGGACCTTTTAGAGTGACGAAGGTTTTACATAATGATCGATACGTAATCGAATCAATTAAAGGTATTAGAGGTTACAAACGGTTTGCAGCTACGGTGGCTGTAGACTCCCTTCGCAGATACCCTGGTGTCCGTGAGGTTGAAGATGAGAATGAGACGTATGACAGTGAGAGTGACTGAGTATGAGCCGGCCAATGAATGAAGAATGAATGTTGATGTTGTGTTGTCCACATGAGTCTTACTTTTCTTTCAGCTTAAAAAAAAGGAGGGGGACTTGCTTACACAGAAGATGGGCAATGGGCGAAAGGAGAGGCGATGGAGAGACAAAGGTCATGCCCAAGGAGATCTAAGACTGGAGATGGAGAAGTAAAGTTCATATTCAAGGAGATCTAAGACTGGAGATGGAGAAGTAAAGTTCATATTCAAGGAGATCTAAGGCGGGAGGTGAAGAAGTATAAGTCATACCTATGGAAGCACTGAGATGAGGGATAGGCGATAAAAGAAGGAGATTTGTATCATTGGAGTAGAGAGAGAAGGGAGAAATGAGAAGGAGAGATGTTACTTTACGGGGAGGGAGATGTTATGTTAAGGGAGGGAGAAGGTACACTAAAGGTGATGGATGAATATAGGTTGGGAAGTATATCGAGTGGTAAGATGGGAGTCAGTTGGGAGGTAATGGGAAAGCTATTCCGGATTAACATTCTATTTAACTTTTTTTTGTATTAATGGGGACATTAATATTTTCAGGATGGCCGAGTGTTAGGCCGAAATTCAAACCCGATGGCGGCACGAGGCGAACCAGCCGTCAGGGGGCGCTGGATTAGATAGACCAGATGAGCAACAGGTGGACACGGAGATACTCTCTGATGAGGAAGAACTGTATGTATAATTTGGTGAGAAGTAAATGGCGTGGAGGTTATTGAGTCGAGTTCGAGTTGAATAAAACTGATCCGGCCTTTAAAATATAAACTTTACCCGGCATTTTATTTAAAAATCGTAATAACATTTGCAAATACTTTTAACATTACATTAATCAGTAAATTAATTTTTGTTAATACCTACATTTTCATTTTTTTGATTGGGTTACTTCATGGTGATGACAGGTTTGCTGCTGAAACAGTTTTGATTAAAAAACTAGAGGATTGGTGGTAGGGTACAAAACTTTGTGGTTATACAAAAGTGCATCACTTTCTAGAGTCGATGATGAAGATTGCAATGTAAAATTAATGTTCTTGATCTTACAAATGTTTAGACTAAGCCTATTGGCTAAAAACCAATTCTCTATTTCACGCTGTTTGATTTGAGTCCACTGCAATGTTGGGTCTGAAGGTTGATAGCGCAGCAATGTTGTGGTATCATCAGCAAACAGTTTGGCAAGTCATTTATGTATATGAGGAATAACGGAGGACACAACACAGAGCCCTGAGGTACGCCATGCTGAATCCTGCGTATTGTGGACTGCTGATTCTCAAAAAGAACATACTATTCTCGTGCTTCTAAATAGGACTGTATAAGGGTAATACTGTTCGAATCAAATTTGTAGTAAGATAGCTTTTTGTAAAGGATTTCAAAACTTATACAATCGAACGCCTTCGTTAAGGCCAGGATTGTACCATATGTATTATGCTTATTTTCAAAGCCCTCTACCAAAAACTTACTTAGTTTATTAATAGCCAGAGTTGTACTCTTGTTGTTATGAAAACCAAATTGATTTGGTGTAGAGATATGATTTACTTCAAAGTAGTTAATCATTTGGTCTCCTTTATTTTTATAAATAGGAGATCCCGAAGATATAACTAATTACAGGCCTATTTCTTTATTATATGTCAACAACGAAAAGTTTCGGAGATATTCTATATTAAAAAATGTTACAATGTAACCCCAAAATGTAAAAGGACCAACAAGAAAGATTTTAGAAATTTTTCTCAGCTAGAGTTGAGAATTAAGGCTCATGCTAGACTAATATTTAGATCACCAATTTATCCATCTCGATTAGAAATTCGTTATAATTCCTCTTGACATTGGGCTTCAAATAGATTTTTTTTAAATTACCTATTGTTATTCCAATTTTATTATTCTGCTCAAACAATTTGATTCCATTGGAATTTATGGTGATTGAGCATATCTGAGGTTGATCTACACGACTAATTTAAAAAGTTAAGGAACTTGCATGCTTCTAAACAATTAACAAGTCTGAAATCTAAATTTGAGCTTGACCTCTATCTGAACTTTTTGGAAAAGAAAAATTGTCGCTTTACTTGTGAAGTTCGTGGTTGTGGAATATTATGCAGAGAAAACTTGCACCTACGCAAATCGCGGTTACTACGACCTGATGAAGATTTACTAGTCACTCTGGAGTAATTGCCATATCACCCACAAAGGATTACAGCTTCCACATGTTTGCCTTTGAACATTTTAAACTCAAAGAGCTGGAACATACACATGAACAGCTCGTATATTTCAAGCAATAATTAAAGCGGTTAAAATTCTCACGATCTTCTTGGAATTTGAAGTCTAGACAAGTCGATATGCTGATGCCGTTCAGCATTCTTTATGGTATGGAAAAGTTTTCGTTCAATTTGAAAATTTACATAATATAACGATAACAGTCACGGAAATTTATTCAAGTATGACATTTAAACTCAGAAGTCCTTTTATGTCGATTGCTTCCCATATTTCAGCTTGAAACTATTCAGGCAAGAAATTTTTAATGTTTCTGGTTTGACTTTAATTTAGATGGAAAAGAAGTTTACCTTCATAAATTGTAAATCAACAAAACCTTTAATAATACAATAGGGTGCATTCGACGAGAGTGGTATTTTCTATTAAATTTTTCGTCGCTCTATCTAAATCCAAATTCACTTTAGGGTTTAACTACTGATTTATTGAAAAATATGCTAAAAAATTATTTTTAGTAGTTTTATTGAGACAAAAAATTAATTTGAAATTCTACGATTTAAAGTACCTTCAAATTCGTAGTTTGCTGATTGTACTAAGAGGTAAAAAACCGGTCCTAACCAATCCTCACCATGTAATGAGCCGACGCCAACCAGGAGAGTTCTTTTCGGTTTGATCCCGCATGCAAGAGAGGCGCCTACCCATAAAACTCTCTGAGTCGCGGCCTTGAATCAAGGTCTCTGATGACAAGCCGGCGCCCATTTGTAACTACGGAAGGAGAGGCCCGGACTCTCGAGTAGGACTTGCCATAACTTTAAACAAGTAGTTCGCCGAACGCACTTTCATTCAGATTTGAGTGAACGGCACCTAGTTTGACATCAGTATTGAGGCAAATAGACGATCTGATGGGAAACAGTAGAACCATCGCTTGAGATCTCGGGTCATCGTCCCATATGGTTCGCAGTCTGATACTCGAAACGAGAGCCCTTTGCCGTCTCTTATCTCTAAAAATGAACTGAAGGGTGCCGCAGTTCCAGGCACCTACACCTGTTGGAAACCGGAAGGCAGGTCGCTCAGTAAAGTAATGGAGGAAGACCCGTAGGTGAGCCGAACATGTCACCCATCTCTGAACCATCTTAAACGAACTGGCGGGTTTATATGACACCAAAATGGATCATGCGGGTGGACAGGAACCACACCATGTGTGCCACGATGGCCTCTATTCTGGTGTTGACGTGGACGGGCAATGACGAAACTTATATACCTGCATGAGATGGCGCAATTTGGGTCACATGGCGTTTTTTTTAACGGAAACCTAATATCTTGAGCAAAAATAGAAATATCGAAACATGTTTGTCTTAAATTGAACCTTGGGTTATGCAGAATAAGGGAAAATTAGTCAGAATGTCATCATCCACTATTAAAGGGGTGGAAATGAGGGTTGAAATGGTACACATCTCTTTTTCTATTGTTTATGGTATATCTCAAAGAGAATAAGAGATAACTGTACCGATGTTTTTTTTTAAATCCTAGAGTTATTAATATAGATTAGAAAAATATTTCCCAAAAGTATAGCTGAAAATAGGGGTGAGAGGGAGAAAACGTAAAAAATCTTGAAGAAATACTATTTATTGATTTATACAACGTTGACCACGGTTCTACAAACTAAAACCATCGCGTTCATCATTTTCGATAGTGGAAATCGTTTGTCGTTATAATTTTTCACTATATAAAAATGTTTCGATATCTCTATTTTTGCCCAAAATATTAGGATTCCGTTAAAAAAAATGCCATTTGACCCATAGTGTGGCGGTTTTCTGAGTCGTTTATGCGCGCATTCCGCCCATATAGCATGGGAAGGTTGAAGACGACCATTTGAGATGTCCCGTTCCAGACTTGTCTATTATCCGAGACAAATCCTATATTCATCTACACTTGCAGCTTTGAATCGTGTTTAGCACGATAAGTGTGCAGGTTCGCTAGTAGTAGTATAGATTCGTCGAAAAACCGAGCCAAACCTAGTGGTGACCAGGATCTGAGGCTGTCGTTTCAGGTTAAGTGGCACTAATATTCGAGACGCTTGCGATACAACAAATGCTTAGGGTTTCTGGGGGCCTAGAACCGTCTCAGGTGCCTCACTTCTTCACCGAAAATAGTCTTCTTTAATTTCACACCAAAAATTCATAATACCAACAGACCAACAGCGATGAGTCAATCCACTACTACATAATGCCTGTGTTTAACGACATTTAAATTCCATCTCAGTCGCTCTAGAAGAATCCCGTTAATACTGGAAATTTGGATATCTCTTTTTCCATCCGCAATCCCACAGGCTAGGAATACGTTTCTTGCTTAACGTTTGTATATTCCGTTTTTAATACGGTAATTCAGTCTGAGAAAATTTTCAATTAGTGGTATAAGATTAATAATTGGTTATAACATGGATGATGCCTGTTAAATAGATAATAATAAATAAAAATAATGCGGCTAGAATGGTCCAAAACTTCCGGAAATTAAGCTGGCTACTGACATTACAACTTCATATCCTGAATTGACATCTTGATCAATTTCCATAAAATAACGCAAAATTCAGCGAAGGATTTGAAAGTTGATTTCAAGGGCGATGAGAAATTAATAAGCTAGAAAATAACTGCTAGATGATAAACAGAAAGAGAGAGAGACAAAGTGCAGAGCAGAAGCTCTTGTAGACTCTCTCTTTACATCGATCATTTGATAAAAAATGTGTGCGTAGGATGAAACCTGCTTCATACTTATATATTTGGTATAGATTTCTAAAAATTACATAACTTATGTATAGCCTAAGTACTTCTTGCGAAATAACACCACAGTTTAAAGAACTTGCTGTATTATTCCTAAGACGTCAAATCGTTAAGAAACTTGGATAAAAAAGGCACAATTTTAAGATGTAAATTACAATACTTGACAATGTGTATTATTTGAATTTTATTTGTTTACAGGGTAGCATATAAACGTAACTATCTTCAGAATTTTAAGGTGCGACTTTGTTATAAGATAGTGCATTCGCCAAAAATGCGACCAAAGAACTTTGTTGTTTCAATGATCCCATTAAAATCATAAGGGAAAACCTAGGAAAAACCTTATAAACTATCTTGATATTGGGTTATTCACAAGAACATGACCATTAGAAATTTCTTCCTTAATCATCGGCAACCAGGAACGACTGAATTCTACGGAGGTAGTAGCGATACAATCGTTTTCATTTAACAAAATTAAAGCAGGCTCTTTTAGTTTTTTTTGGTGTTGTGTTCTTCTTAGTGTAATATAACTGAATTTTGAAACTGTATTTTATGACCAGGGCCCCAGCATGTTCGTTTTTTTATGTAATTTTTGTGTTCGTTTATTCGAACATTTAGAAGTCCAGAGGTTTCTTTAAACAGTGGTGTTATTTCCGAAGAAGTACTTAGACATTGAAAACTATGCCACAAATATCATTCAGAAAACAACTTATACATAGTAGTCTACTAGACAATGCGAAGGTAAAAATTAAGGTTAAATGCATTTTTGGACGTAAGAAATCTCTGTAGTAAGATTGCCGATATTAAAAATAAAGTTTCCTAGTTAAAAACTAACACGTCCCTGAGTGACCTAGAACAAGAGACTCTTAAGGAATATTCGAATCGCTTAGTTTGTGGGTGCGACCATCATTGCCATATCTCTATAAGGGATACTCGAAGGGCTCTATAATCGCGATGGATTTGAATGCGAAATTAGCATTCGTGGGTTCCTGTAAGGGATGTGAGGACGACCCGACCACCATCGCTCGGTTTGGAATCTCGGAGGGCACGACAGCATCCAGTTTTTGAAGGCAATCTTTATAATGGATACTAGAAGAGCACAACAAGCATAACTCGGTTTTTATGGCTCATTCGACATAGGCGAGCATCCTGTAAAGGATTCTTGGAGAGCGCGGTAAGCTTTGCCGGGCTTAAAGGAGCGGAATGCATCGCATCAATGCAGCACCAACATTGCTCGTGATGTTTTTACGGGATACCTACTTGAAGGTTTACGAAATTCATAGCTCCATTTTTGACGATTAATATTGGCGAAAATCCTATAGAGAGTTCCCAGCCTTATTTTCTCTATTATTGTAACTTTGTATGTATATAATGAGAGCGGTCAACATTGTCGGAGGCCTTATAAGAGATAATAGAAGGACAGGATAAGCATCTTTTGATTTCTTTATAAAAATTAATATGGGACCACTTCGGGATCTCCCGAAATTAATCCAGTTTCTTTTTAATTTATTAAACCCTATGTTTCGTATTCAATTTTTTCCATATTTTTTAAATCAGCGACTCCACCAAAGTTTACTGACAAAAAAATAGGTAAAAAAACTTTCTCCCGATTTTCTATGTTAAGGAAAAAAATATAGGAGCACTTCGCGATCCCCCGGAACAGAATCCAGTATAAACGGTAAAAATTCCTTGAGCTGTTTGCAAGTAATCGCTGAGCAAACATAAAAAAAACATAGATACAGACGAACTCAGAACCTATTTATTTTCTAAGTCGGTTAAAAATGGACCTTGTTTCTTGCATAGAAATCTGAGCTGATAGGTTTTTCAAGATTAAACAAGTGAGGTAGTAACAGACTATGGAAACAAAAGCAACTTCAATTTTTGCATTTCATTATAATATTAATCTATTTTCATATGTGTATGTGTCGGCCTCCTTTAAGACGCTTTTGCTTTAAACACACAACATATATTTTTTTATTTTGTTGACCTGTGTTACCGTTGAAAAAGTCGTCCTACTGTTAGTTAGAATTGTGCCTTTTAGCGCCCCTGAATTATTTTTTTACCCCGACTATGTTTTGATGTATTGAATTAATTCCTGGAATACTTTTGAGGGGAGCCGCCGTCACCCGAAATACGCTGCATAATTTATTTAAACTTTGGTACTTTACCATTCGAGAGTTAAAAATGGATAGGGGGGACTTTCCCCTCGCGATAAAACAATTAGTAACGACGCGAGCGGCGTAACAGCAAATTGCGTGCTGCGAGAAAGTCCACAAGGAGAACAATGATTTTAGGAGTTTGAAGGAAATCTATATTCTAGACATGCTTGGGTTTTGGAATAATATAAAGTGAACATAATATCTGTATCTCAACAGATAATGATTATACTCCAGTCAATAAATGCATGTGGAAATGCAAAAGAACGGAGAAAGTAATTTTTTATATAACGGAGGGGTTGCCTAGAATAACTTTACTTTAAATTGTCGACCATGATTTCTTGTGTGTTTTCCGCCATCTTGAAAAAAGTTGGTAAATTGGTTTTTTGACAATAACTCGGTTATCAGAGGAAATGCGAAAATTTTGGAAGAATACTTTCTTGTAGCATTTTTGATACTCTACTATTTATGTTTCATACATTTTTCGCATATCATGTATCGTTATCGAGATATCTCAAAAATTTAGAACATGAAATTTGTTTTTTTGCTATTTTCTTTTTTCTAGTGATAAATGTCGAAAAAATCACGGAGATTAAACTTATAAAGCGTATTCAGACCTACAATTTCGTTTTTTATTATTTATTTTTTTTTTTGGCAAAAATTACAAGCTCTAGCGGGCCGCACAGTCGGTGAGTCCATGCACAGCGTCGCTCACTCGCTTGTATCTAAACGTCAAAAAAAAGAAAGGTTGTTCAAAGAATTAATGTTATACAGGGTGGGCCATTTTAATCTATGCACCCGAATTGCTTCGTTCCTAAACATGGTATAAAAAAGTTTATAAAAAATTTATTCAAGGCGATGACTCCTTTCGGTGCAATTAATTTTGATCTGGAGCTTCATTTTCAAGGTCATTTGAAGGTCAAGGTGTTTTATTTTAAATGGGAATCACTGTTTTACTAGATTTTTTTGTGACCTTCAAAAGGATATTGCAAAGTCAGAAGCTTAAAAACCTGAAATGACTATTTTTCAGATTTTGTCAACTAAGTAACAATGACACAGGCACCTGAGTGATAATTATTGCATCACAGTAATGGAAAAAATATTTTGAAATAAATTTTCATGCTTCTGGATAAATCTTTAAGATGTTTTTACGATATGTAATAATTACTGCTATTTCGTTTATTTCGTTTAATGCTTGCGTAATAGGGTATTTAACATGGCGTAAAAGAAGAAAACAATCTCTGTACACTTGTTCTATCAAAATATAAAAATCTGTAGTTTAACATATTTCTTAAATCAAGGTTTTATTCTCCCAAAAAATTGTATCTTTATCACCTCAGGCGTAAAATTTCTAGCTCTTCCCGGAATGTCAAAAACAAGGGTTGCCATTAAAAAAATACTCTGACCTTCAAATGATCTTGAAAATGAAGTTCAAGGTCAAAACTAATTACACGAAAAGGTGTCCCCTTCGCCGAATAAGTTTTGCATAAACTTTATTTATATCATGCTTAGGAACGAAATAGATGAATAGATCATATGGTCCACCTGGTATAATATAAATAATACATTATGGCAGCAAATATTAAAAATTAAAATGGAATTTTTTTGCCATTATCTTTTTTCTGGTGATAAATATCGAAAAAATCGTCGAAATCACCTACTATTTTTTTTTTTAATTTTTGGACAAAAGTTACGATCGATCTATTGATTTTAATCACCGGATTTGCACATGACAAAAAGAATGTATTTTGTCGCAAACTAGCAAAATGGAAATACGCCGGCAAAGGATAAGTCAGTTATTGAGAACAATCGTCTCATTCACGCTTTTAGCGGTTGCGATGCGACATCGTATTATTGTAACATTGGATAGTCGAAATACAACATAGGTGAAATTATTTAAACAAGAAGATCGTAATAGAGGAATTATTGCGAAAGGTTCTTGTTCGACATTGCAAAATGTAATGTGATATGTATTTGTTTTGAACGTAATATTTTGACGTGGTTGATTTATTTAATAGAGCAGTAGTTTTAATTCAATATTAAAATGAACCATTCTTCTGGCCGTTTTTTATTTGGGAACTTTTTGTTTATGCTTACGAAATATGATTATGGAAATGTTAAGCATGAAATAAACATCTGATTGGCGAGTTTTTTTTATGATAAGGGCAAATTCATGTTACTTGTACAATTTCTCTATTTTTATTGTGTCGGGTATGATATGTTTTAGGTAACTACACTTTGATTTTTTTTTGTGGAAATGGTATTGCAGTTGTGTGAGTTAGCACCTTTAAGTTGAAAAGAAATCGCTTATAATACTTTAGTATATCAAACATATCATAGTGATAATGTATTTGCAGTGTATGTCTTCTTTTGAAATAATTTATTAAGAATCTATTTAAAAGGAGCAGTCATATCATGTTATAAATGGATACAATAAATAATAAAATCACATATTTCTAAAAACTATTAAAAAAAATTAAAATTTGACTACATTTACTTTTTTACTACAGTCTTGGCACGTAGAGCAAGGTGTTCAGATGTGCTGAAATGTTCAAAAACTTAATAATGGTATACGTCGCTAGCTGTCCAAGATAGATATGCCTTTGTGAAGAGTATTTAGTTCACACTTACTAGAACTATCACCTACGAGAGTAGCTGTACTGCATTATGTTACACCCTGAATTTGGCAAGTTAATCGGTTTTTAGTTTTATGTTTGCTCTAATACAACTAAAATCATCACGAACAGTATTTCAATATATGGAAGTAACGTTTCACGATTGGTAGCAATTTCGTCACTTTGAAAGCATGACTATATTCTGGCATATTTTCCCTAGGGAAATTGGTATTTCCAACTGAAAAAAATTTCCAGGGGTGTTTGGTTTTCCTTGAAGATGGTCACAACAGATCACAAAAAATCTAGTTAACAAATTTATTTGCCTCGATTAATTGTATGGGGTGTTCAAAATTGCAAAAAATAATTTTTACTTTTCATCAACACAATGAAAAATTTTATTTTCAGAAATAATTATGAGTTAAATGTATTTCAGAAACCTACTAAATAACTGGTTGTTCCATCCAATTGGTTGATTATTTAGTGCATTATTTACAAGTAACTGTAAAAATTGAATTACTTTTATGAAGTAAATAACTGATAAGAACCTAAACCTGAGAGTCATGAAGACTTTGAAGGTTTTCTCGTAAATATTTGTTTCCGATCTATTTTGTAAGAAGTTTACAATGCTCCAATTTTACACAATCGGAGAGAAAATACTAATTGTCACATCTTTTAGCACAATCCGTCGTAGACGAAGAGTTTCTTTTATTTATTTATTTAAAATATTGTTCCAATAAAAGGTATATTAGTAGATTCTTTATAGATTTTAATTTACACATTATTGGTAATTAGATGATTAATAATATTATTAATTAATAATAACTGGCAATATTAAATCATACAACAACAATATAAAAGTCGAAATTTATAATACACAAAATTAATTAATATAAGTGACATAAAGAGTTAGTTTTGTAGTTTGATAGTTGTCTTAACTGAAGTTCGAATCGTTTGATTGTTTTTCTAAATGTTTGAACAGAGTACAGTCCAAAATGGTGTTGAAAAACTACAAAATTCGTTCATTATTTAACCTTTGGTCATAAATTCATTTTCGATGTGGGACTGTAGATCAGAAAAGCCATCAATATTTCAAGGAGTTTTGAAATAATTTCGAAATGATTTCTTAAATAATTTTTCCTAATTAATTCTCCTAATTACTTTTTAAAACTGATATTGAACTCAAACTATTCCCCTTTGAATGTTATTGTTACGAGAATTCATCCGACAGCTGGTGCAATCGGCCCTCAACCAATTTGTGGAAGGCACATTGTTCCGATAAATTCTGGGAATCCGAAATGTTTGTCTCTCAACAGGCGGACCGCTGCCTTAAAGCTTCCAGAACATGAAAGAGTTTCCGGATGGTTCGTGTACGTACCAGACAATTCCGAGATAAATATATAAATATGAACAGCTGGCGGTAGGAGACATTCAGTTTTCGACGGTCGTATTCTACAGTTAAGATAAAATGTAAATAGTAGTTTCTGTGAATATAAATTGTGTAGAAGTAGTGGAAATAAATTAGAGTGAGTTCGACTATGTTTTTAAATAAATCCAAGAACTGAACTAAACCCGAGTGTGAAAATAAAAACACTACAGTGGTGACTGCTGTGCGGTGTATTTGTGGAACTTTAGAAGTGAAAAATAAATAAACTAACTATGTTTAAAGAAGGGAATTTGGACCAATTGAAAGTGACCGATTTTAAAAAGGAACCGGAGGAAAGGAATTTAGAAATTAGTGGGAAGAAGAAAAGTGAATTAATACAACGGCTGCGAGATGCCCTAATAAATGAAGGTAACCATCTCGATACATATTTATTTGAAGTTTCTGGTAATGGAGACAGGAGTATGCTATTAAAACAAATGGAAAATTTAAAAAAGACCTTACAAGATAAAATACAAGAAAATTCTAAGACTTTAAAGGATAAACTAAAAACATTACAAGAAAATTCCTTAGAAGATAAATTAGTAGAGAATGCTAAGACGCTAGAAGACAAATTACTAGAAAATTCTAAAACACTAGAGGACAAATTGCTAGAAAATTCTAAAACACTGGAAGACAGATTACTGGAAAACTCTAAATCCTTAGAAGAAAATTTGAAAAGGATGGTACAGAAAAACATTACAGTATTAAAAAAAATTCAGTTTGATTAACCTAGACCTAAACTCATTGATAAAAGTATAAATGATCAGATATTCAAAAAGTAGGTGTGTGTAACCGTTCACCACTGTAGAATTTATTGCATTCCAGAGTATTTTATTGTCGCGATCTGCTGAATAAAGCAAAATCTTATCTTGTGTTGGGACATTTGGTCAAAGAATATAATAAGACATTGGTAGTAATGGTAGTATCTCTGTCAGTTTGTATTCACAGAGATGAAACATAAATATAAAAGTCAAGTTGTTTCTGGTGTCTAAGGAAAAAATTGTGTATATATTGAATAATAGCAACCTAATTTGCCACGAAAACAGAAATTTCCTAGTCTAACAGACAAAATGTTCCAAGGTGTAAATCCTACCCATATCTATATATAAATAGGCAAAGACAAAACGGTTAGGAACCATTTTCTCCTCTGTTTCTAACCGATAGCCATTATTTTTGCTTGTTTAGTAGCTATTGAGATCTTCAGCGCAGATTATAAAACAACCTTTATTTATATCTTTTAAAATAAATAATTTAGAGATAAATTATTAATAAAATTCAAGTGGGTGGCGCCCACTATGAACAAGCAACTTAATCTAATGTTTGAATTTTGACAGCCGTCAACAGTAAAAATATTGTGGGCAATCGTAACGAGGTAAAACAAAATATTACTAAAATAATCGACTTTTACGTACAAAGATGCATGCTGTAAAAGCCTACTTTTCTATTCATTTATGACTTCAACTTTTCACAAAAACGATGACAGCTATTACTGAAGTAAATTGATACATTTGATTTCCGAACCTGAAGAGTTGAGTATGTACATTCTTTTAGTCATGAATGTCTCAGATATCTAATAAGAATCTGCATATGCATCCAATATCAAAAGTTACATAAACACTAAGGATAAACATAAACAATAAAGTGATTATAATTTCTAAAGAATTGTCATTTACGTTTATTTGTTATATTATCCTACCGGTTAACAGCTGAATTATTTAATTTTAAGAAATTTCATGTTAACTTAATTTGTCTCTTTAATTTCCAATTACCTCCTCTTTGCCATACCGTATATCATTAAGCTAAGCATTAAGACTGTGCTCGCAAATAAAGTCCTATTAACTACATATGAAAAACAAATTGAATTTTGTTACGAATTGACACAATTGGTCGAATTTCGACCACTGGGCGATCGCTAGTTACAATAAAATATTAAACTACATCTTAGAATTGGATCCAGCTTGGAAAAACTCCTTTAAATATAAATTCAAAATAATTTATCGTTGCTTCTTCTAATGCAGATGTATTACGCCACCTCCAAAAATGTAATGAACCCAACACATCACAGCAAAATGACAGGCGGGGGTGGAGTACAGGTCGCTATAAAAGAGCCAGGTAATACATAAAGCCATACAACTCCTTATAGAGCTTTTATGAAAAAAGGAACATCAGAGAAGCCGAGGAAATTTAAGGATATTTCGGTTCATAAAAAAGGTAATAAAATAATATATGTAACTTACAAAAGTATAACAATTCAATACAGTAAACTTACGTACTATAGAATTAATGATCTAATTAAAATATGTTAAACTGCTACGGAATAAAATATTTGTTACTAACTTTACGCTTTAACTAAACAATAAAATGAAGAATTCAATCTTCTATATATAAATAGGCAAAGACAAAACGATTAAGAACCATTTTCTCCTCTGTCTCTCAACCGATTTTCTTCATGTTTAGTAGCGACTGACGACTTTCAGTGCAGAATGCTGATATTAATTTATAATATTGGTTCATTCATTAAATAAAGTATAATAAATATTCATTATTTACGTCCATACTGTCAACGCCAAACAGCTGACAGTGCTGCCGTCGCCAGACCGTCAAAACTCAAAACATTGAGTAATTATATATAGAGGGACCAATCGTTAGATGCTGTAATATACCTTAGAGCATGAACTTCTGGAAGTGGCATGCAAGCGTTGTTATTGTTTATTGGTAAAATAGTCAATGTAGCAGATAAGTATTGATTTTTGGGACACGTTGCCCTAACTTTCATATTAAATATTCTGTTTTTTTAATGTGAATTTAATTATTTGATTAATATATTATTATCACAACCTTCCCGAAGGTATTGTGTAAAAAATTGTCAGAAAGCGGACAATAGAGAATGCATTAAAATTTAAGTTCTCCTAGGGTTTTTGGTCGTCTCTTTTGTTTAATATTCCTGAACTTGATTGAAACCGCAAATGACGAAAACTTTTGGGTTGCAAAGAGCAATTTTATAATAATTATATGGAATATATAAATTAGGGGGGGTCATTAATTTGTCAAAAATATTTCGCATACCGATATTTGTGATTACATTTTTATTTTGTTTTTCTTTCAATAGATTTGTCAATATGTGTGAACAATTTTGGTCATTAAATCCACTTCTCCAATTTCTCCACAACTGTGTTTCTTATAAAAACATACATTTGCAATTTCATGAAATAGGGTCGAATTTCGACCATTAGTATGTTTTAAAGTAAGAAACATTATTGTGACTAATAAATAAGTTAGTTGTATAGTCCAATTGTTTTTGTTTTTAGGTACTGACGACAAATTTTTTATACTATAAATTGATACATACATTTTGCTCGCCAGATATTCTTTTTCGTTTTTAGGGATATTATCAATTAATAAAGAATTGGAACCGGTATTAATTAACTAATAGTAAGAGATTTCAATATCCGGTTTTATCACTATCCTCATCTTTTCAAAATATCTGAACTACCTCTGCTAAATTTCTTATCGCTATTAGAGGTCTTACACCTTAATAAAGTTCAAACTAATCATAAGAGTTTCCATAAATATGCAACCGTTTGAACATCGCACACCGATAAAATAATCGAACAGAGGTTTTATTTTCAAATATTGATATTTTGGGGTTAGGCTGGTTATTTTGTATTGGCAGAATTTTTAGAATTGGTTAGATAGTATAAGAGATTTCATTCAAATAAACAAAATTTACGCCATTATAATATTATAATAGATATTATTATATTTTAACTGCTATGGGTTATTTCCAAGAACAGGAGTGATAATGACAGATCATCCAAGAAATTCTGGGTGAATCTTTCCTAGAAATTGTTCTGACAATAATAATTTTATTATCTCTGGCATTGAGCAGACCTCTGGTGTAATCTGTCACTAAGAATTATTTTAAGAGAATAATAATAAAAAATAGGATTACCATTGCTGACATCTATATGTAGTGAGGACACTTGAACAATTTGTGAGAAATTTATTATGTCTGTATGAAATAGAACAGTCAGAATACGGATAGGAAGAGTAATTTTGGTTATCTCAGGAAAATTTTGCAAATCTTTAACTTCACTTGAATCATAGTTTGTAATCAACATTAACGTGTTTCTTTGTTTGATATCAATGTCATATGGGGAAGCCTTAGATAAGATTTCGCGAATCTATTAGACTCAGTAGAAGAAAACTATGCAAGTAGAATTTCTAATGGCTAACTTGAATGGAGTACCGACATTTTGTAACAGTATCTAAGACTAGTTTAATATAATTATTATTACAGAAAGACAGTGAATACGCTTCTATGTGTGACTTAATCTGCTATGAGAATAATTAATTATTGACCAAGTACAAAGAGAATGAACGGAAAGTTCGTGCCGATTTAAAAAAACAGGCATTATGAAATATTGTTGCCTTTTTGTTTGTGAAATAGCAAAGCTGCACACACACCCATTATGTAATTAAAGCGTGTCCCAATGGAATTCATATATGGAGATGCTAATGTGAAATATTCTCCCCTAATCTCCATAAAATGGTATATTTTCCGCCTACTGATATCAAATTATGTTTCATTAAAAATTTTACGAATGTAATGGATAAAAGCAGCAGTTTTTGTGTATCAAGTGTGCTTTTATGGAATTATAAAAAGTAAACCTAACTTTAAAGAGCTCTATGCTTGCTAGTCTGCAAAAAGGTATGTTTCAGAAACAAGTGTTTATTAAAAAAACTAAATCATTCATTTTGTTCATAATTGCGAGTTCTGGCAAAAAAAACATCGGAAAAAGATCCCTGGTAAATAAATAAAAATGAGTGAGAAGCTTTTTGGTGGTTTATGTTAGTTTCTCACTTTAGTTTTACGTTATTATTTATAGCCCTAGAAGTGCCTCCAATATGAAACTTTTAGATTTTGAAGAAATTTTATAAGTGAAATATTTGGATTTTTAGCCGTTTTTTGGTTGAGTTATTGATATAAGTGAATTTGGTGTTTGTCAGGTTTTGAATGTGGTTATAATTTTGTGTATTGTCTCCACTTAACGTTCCTGAAAAACCCTGCATGTAATGTTAGGTTGTTTTAATAAAGTAATATTGGGTGTTAGGACTACTTGGTTGATAGTTAACTAACTGTTGTTATTTCAATCATCTCAACTGACTTCATAAGGATACTTTTTGAAGAGTGTATATTTGTGTAAATGTTTTTCCATATTAAATTTATTTTACATATTTCTGTAGAACTCACCTTTAATAATGAGGTTGACCACGACTCTAAAATAGTTGAAACTTTATATATGTTATCACTCACTAAGTGTAGGGCGAACTGGTCTGGTGCTCGGTTATCAGTTAGTCTTGTCCTTATTGTCAGAGCTAATGTTTTTTACTCCTAGTCCATGTTTGCTAATTGTTCCCGTTTGTTTTCTGTTACATGTTTCCCTGAGCTATTGCAATATTTTCCCTATGCCATTCTTTAAGATACTTCTTCCCTAACACATTTTGCGTCCTCTTCTGTATGCAGTAGCGCCCTTGTAGGTCTCTTGGTCCTGTGCGATGCTTCTTGACTCGGTCTTGGTGTATAGCTTATTTGTCCATCTGGCTCATGTTGTCGTCACTGGGTTGTAGCCTGATCACTGTTCCTCCATTGTCTCTATGTCCGTTTTCTGTAGGATAAATGCGTCCAGAACGTCTCCTTGGCCTCTTATCGGGTGATGGGTTGGTTACGTTGGTCATATTACATCGTATCTCTTTCTTTTTGCGTGTTCTTGTAGTCTCCTCCTAGTATCTTTGGCTAGACTTTGTCCCTTTTCAATGTTCTCTGTTTGGTAAGATCTGCTGCTGCTTTGAGTTCCTGCTTTTATGCTGTCGGCCGGTAAAAGTCTTGTTCAATTTGTCTAATCAGAGCTCTCGCTCCTTTGATTATCGGTAAGTCCGGCTACGAGATTTGAGTCATGTGGGCCGTTGTTGCACTTCCCAGGTAAACAAACTATTCTATGGTAACCTTTAATATTTGAAGAAAATTCATCGTAACTGCATTATTGGAGAAATATTTACAATTCTAAGACAAATGTAACCGCCAGATGGTTAATGTATGCTTTCGTTAGCATTTTTCTGTAAACTCTAAAATGTGTATGCCCATATTAAAAATGTGATTCCTTATGCTTTTGTCCAAGCTCAGTATATTTAGGAATTACAGATTGTTTGATAACCTTCCACAGTTGCACTTCTCTCAGCCGATTATAATTTAGAATAATTTATTACGTATTTAGTACATATAAGTGAATTTAATATTTGTCAAACGAATATCGATGTCAAAGAATTTTAGGGAAAACTAGTCCACAAAAAGCCCAAAGCTAGAAAAGTAATATGTAATGCCTGTTTTCCTCTGAATTAAATATTATAATTTTAATTCACCTGAGTATTCGTTCGTTTGATTTCTATCCTAGGAATCGTAGGGAAACTATTACACACGTACGGCTTATAGCTTGGGGTCTGCTTGGGCCAGTCTAGATGTCGTTACAACCTCTAACAAATGCATATAAATACAGAGCGCGGACACAGCAACTATCACTCTGTTACCTGACAAGGCATTGATAATGTCAAGTGCGACATTGGCGAAACGTCTGCAAGATTCAAACATGATTCGAAATAACGAACGGATAGGCACCAAAATATTATGTAAACCAATTACTTTAAAAATGTCTGTTAAAAATATTAATCGACAATCTTCAATCCAAGCATCATAGTCTCTTGTATCAAGTAGTACATGTAACGTGTGGTTCATTATTTGAGTGTACCTCAATGTATATGAACGAAATCAGGGCTTTAATAAACAATTTATAATGTGAAATGCGAATAATTATTACATGTTGATAAGAACAGAAGCAAAGAGAATGAATGGAAATTTCTTGCCGAATGTGAAGTGTCCTCAATTAATATATTCACTTGGATATTGAAAATTTTGTAGTCTCTTATGCCGTTGAAATAGCAGAGCTACCGATTTCCATTATGTAATTAAAACGTCTTTCAATAGAGTTCACCTGTCAGGAAGCTAGTATGAAATTTTTCATAAAAAGGTGTTCGTTTTCAGCCACGAATATCAAATTAACTTTCTTCAAAAATTCTCAAGTAAGAAATAAATAAATAAGCAGGTTTTATATGAATACTGAATAAGAGAAAACTTAAAGAAAATATTGATTTTTGGAAAATAAAGGTACGAGTTCTTGACGGAACGTCTCAACACTAGACAAGGAACAATTTTTAATATTCAAACGAAGTACTATTAGAGCACCAGACAAAATTTAAAATTCCCTGAGAGGTGTCAGTTTTATTTTTATATGAATATGACCAAATTTAAATAATTATGTAAATTTTATTATTTATTATAGTACTTTTTTTCAAGGTACCGGATATTTAACCTAGAATCTGATTTATTTTATATTTATTTATAAAGTGGTAGGTCTACAATATTATAAATAAATTTTTACAGTATCAACATTTCAGATTTCCTGCAGATTTTGTGATCTTCTGCTTTCTTCTGCCAGCAGAAATAAAAAATTTAAACGTACATCATTTTAAAACAACAGTAAAAAATTATCTTTTAAAACACGTCTTTTATTCTTTTCAGGAGTACTTAGGAAGTGATTTAAATGTAAAATTTTTTAATGTGTTTTTACCTCTATAATGAACATTGTTGTCTATACATTAGTAAATAAGACATTTTATTTTCTTACCATTTTAATAACATTATATATATTCTTTTGTATACATATTTAAAATATTTCATACTAAACTAAACTAAACATACTCAGCGTTCAATAAGAATAGTCAACACTATAAATAAAAAATATATTTGTTCAATGGTACTTATAATCAGTATTGAAATTTTTATTTTATGAGCAATCTGTGGGTTTTAATGACAATGAGTTTATATACATATATAGAACAAGAAACATTCAAAAATTAGTAAATTTTTTATCATAGTATACAACAGTCACAATGTAACTGAATTGCTTCAGATTTCTGGTCCTAATGAGAATAGCCGAACTTAATCGCTCAAAAACAAAGAATTAAACAAGGTATGTTTAAATTGCGAATAAATTTCTGTTTAAACATACACAAGTATAAACATTGTTTAGAAAACTGTTGTTTAAATAGTGTTGATACCCCAAAAATTAACTTAATTAGATTTTAGTACATTGTCAATATTTAGTAAACATGGCTTCACCCTCTACTGCAAATAGGTGTTTTTTGTTTAAAAAGTAATAGATTTTCCAGAAATAGTAAGTATAACTATTATTATTTTCCATTTCTGTAAAATCTGTGTGTAAAAAATGTTTCTAAAAAACTTTAAAATCAAGTGTATTTAAGTCTACTTGTAAGTTATATACTATTTTTTGCTTTCAATCTAAATTACTAAAAATAGCTAATAATAATTTAGATTGGTGTATATTCAAATAAACATTACTATAATATCCTAACTGAGTGATGTAACCTATACTAACTTTTGGAGATTTTATCAGTCCATTGAGCGCAAGACAATGTATTGTTTCCAGTCGAGAATCTTCATCAGTTACGCTCCCTTCAATTGATTAAATTCTCGAAGAATGATTTATGTATACAGTAAATATAACTGAATTTAATATTTAATGACGAAATGAATTCCGACGTCCAGAATTACAAGTGAGTACATATTTTTAAAAAATGTGCTTAGTTTAAAAGTAGTCCTAACTTGGCTTGAACTTATTGGTACATTATATAATTTGAGTAAACATTATTATTTTTTAATAGTGGCATCAACAATTTGCTTAACAATGTCTAAAGACCGCTTAATTTGAATTACTTTATTTTTATATTGCAACAAGTATAATAAAAAAAATTGAAATCATAAGTTCTTTTATTTGGTTTAAAACAGGAATTTCACATATATTGTTGAGTTTTTGTTTGTGATGTAGTAAAAAAAAATTACGCACATCTATATTTTTGTTGCAAGGTGTAACAACGGAGTATATATGTAGAAATATCCCCACATAATTGTGGGCGTAACCAACTTTTGGTTTGAGAAGTGACCCCTCACTTAAAGTAAATTAGCAGGTTTTGGTTCACATAATGTGCAAATCGTTTTCTGTCGTAGAGCACGCAAATAAGAAATTTTCTTTTGCAACAAAATCAACTTAATATGAAATTATTATTATCATTATATTAGAGAATAATTATAACAGATAACTAGACATTTGACTTTACAGCTAACGAGGCTTCAAGTGTTGACATGAAAGGTCAATTCATCACCACTGCACTATCGTCAATTCACAATGCTCTTAGTATTTATAAAACGAAATTGTTTCCCGACCAAGAATATAGTAAATTAAAACTCACAAAACACCCGGTTATTTACTGTAAACACAATTAATTATTAATTACTGAAGAACTTATTGAACAAATAATAACGAGTTTATTCGCTGAAAAAAATAATAAGTCTGTATACTATACAAATTATCTTCAAAACTTACGTAGGCATATAAATTTCCTATTAGATGCTTACTCATTTTAATTCCTAGTGACCATAGTTATTGTCTATGGACCGATAAATAACTTAATTAATGATTTTTAAATCAAACATAGATGTTAATAAAATTCGTTTGTCCTGATTGGTGCTTTATAACATCCAAATTATTTATTTAATTTCCAAAAATAGGTTGGCGGCTAGTTATCACATGTCCATCTAGAACGAAGATTTGCGTATTATGACTGATTGATAGGGAGCCCCACTGTATTGTGTACCAAAAATTGGTGTTTTAGAATTGAATTGAAGAGGAAAATACTTTAGATGTAGATTTGTAACAAAGCTAATAAATATGAAAGAAATAAATTAATGAAAAACAATGGGAAGAATTGTCTGTACCCAAATCTACGTTTGATATAGGTTTTTATCTTTATATGTATATCTCTTAAATGCCCTTATTCCCTTTTGTAAATTGACAAAAAAATATAACACAGAAATATTTGAGCTCATCTGTGTCTCAAATAAGTTCTTATCTAAATAACACGTGTTTATTAGCTTGGTAGGTATATAATGGATTCTCACCGACTTGAAGACTTCTGACTAGCTAGCAATTGAGTAAGATTGTTAGGACAGAGAATGGCAGTGTGCATTTTGTTATAATTTTAACTTTACAAATAGCTGATAATGAAATATTAATAAAAATATTTTCTTACTTTGTAGTTCGGTTTAATACTAAAACGTTTTCTATATTTGTAAATTAGGATTAACGTTTTCGACACACTAAGTGAGGAACCCATTAGATGTAAGATTGCTAACATCAACATAAAACAGATTATTGAATGAAACTATCTGGGAATCACATTTTGCCAGCTCCAGATTTATAAAAATATTACAAATCTAAATAAACATGGTCAGTAGAGCAGCTGGTGTCCGGAACAACATAATATGGAGAATCAAACACATTAGTATGGAAACTAAGGCAATGATCTACAAAGCTATAAGACCAATAATGGCATGTACGACAAAAACAAGTCCAGACACTTTTAAAACGTAACAGATACTGGGGACAATTGAAATGAGCATACTAAAAAGAATCATGGAAAAATATTAAGAGATCGAGTAATAAGTGATGAAATCAGAACAATATGTAACCTGGAAAGAATAAGTGACTTGATATTAGAAATTAAATGAGGGTGGAACATTTCCATATGTAGAATTGTAGTCAGCACTGGAAGAGACAAATCTCCAGAAGTTTGAAAAAGTGTGGACCGAAAATGTTGAGTGATAATATACTATACAGGGACAGTCCATTGAAAGAACAGCCAGAACTGCCAAAAGAAGGTATAAGAAGGTATAAGAAGTATATGTCTGGAATATGTTGCTTAGAAATAGAGTAAATCGTGAAATGAATTCTAAATCATTATTCTGCAAAATGCATGCTTCTTATAAATTAAAATTGATTCATGAGAGTAATAACGGGTTTAAAAGAGTCGTTTATATTAAATTATATGACTTTAGCAATTTATATTTAATTGAAATTTAACGATTCAACAGCACATTAAGTGAGTACAATTTCTACATGAATTGGTGTTTAATTTTAACCAGTCGATGGAAAAAAACTATTTGTTTTGAAGTTTAATTAAAAGTCACGATATTCACAACTGATAAAAGTGTAGTTATGTTGTTCTAAGGGTAATAGCGATTCGAAGTTATGACCGTGCCTGTATTTTTCTGAAATTTCATAAAATTCCGAATAATGGATAAAATTAGCTTACCGAACATTAGCAAGAGTATGTCTCCTGTTCCTCAAATATCGGTTGTGGTGTCGCTGAAGATCCGCAATAGATCCTTGTTCAGCTTGCATCTTGCTTCCCCCAGCAGGACAAGAAACCTCGCTAGCGGTATAACTTGTCACAGGGGCCCAAGGCCGTTGACTCTTACGGCTTGTTGTCTTCACAGAAAGCGTCGGAGATGGCGATTGAACATTTCGGCGTTTCTTAAAACTGAGCCGTATACCTAGAGGTTGGATAGTGCCACGCTCGTCATCCTCCTCGTCGAGGATGACATCTTCTTCGGCAATATCATGTAAGGGCGAAGGCTGCCGCGGCCTCGGAGGACTTTCCAGTGGTTCAACTGGGGGGGTCGGGGTAGCCGGCTTGCCTTCAGGCGCTCCGCACCAAGGCAAGCAGCACTTCCAGGACCCTACCAGTGTGACGACTTGTATTCCCGCACAACACTAAAATAACATCATAACATCACCTGTTGCCACTTCGACGATGATACCGAGATGATAACGTAATCGAAAAATCGTCTACAAGGTGGACACAATATCGATTATTGTGTATTGATTGTCGAAAGCATGAAAATTACCCAATATGTTCACGACACCGATAAAAGAGATGATAACAGCGTTAGCGTACACATCGTATCGCGACGACCACGTGCTTAGTTTTCTGGACTCGCACTGGACCAAAACGTACAATTTTATTTCTGTCGCGCGTTTTATTTCGGAACGGTTGTAGGAGGAATCATAATCGGACATGTAACATTGATTTGATTGATGTTGCTGTTAGTTAAACTGTCTCCAAGGTCTTCTTCGTTTAACAACCTTTTAAAATTGTTTCGTTTACAATTTTTTTCTTAAACTACTACCACAATTACTTCAAACTAGGAGGCGACGTCGCATCGCGCACTCTTCACGGAAACTAAATCTAAAAAAACGAAACAATTGAGAAAACGAAAAGCGAAAAACTACCACCTGAATCCTAGGGCGCCTTTAAGGTTAAGGCATTTTTGAAATGGCACGTATATATGCGAACGATTTCTATCAGATACGTTCGTCGGGGTGATGTTTTCCTTTAGGTCACATGTTAACCGAACGCGTTGAAAGTCTTAATAAATACATTCTAATTTTAGACATGGAACGTTGATTAATAAGGAAAAGATTGTCGGAGCGCACGCCGTCCGAACAGCTGGCGTGATACTGGAAGGTGCCGGCGAGGGCGCTGCGCCGCGCGACGACCACCGACGCGTCGGATGTGAATCGAAGCTCCAATAAGAGAGGGATGTTTATGAAAGCGCGGCTGGCCGCTGGCACGAAGCGCGATAAGAGGAGGAAACTCTGGAATTCGAATCGAGTTCGAGTTGCTAGCAACGTTTCTTATTGAGCAATACACTCGAAATTCAACTTAGGAGATGTGTGATGAGAATTCAATGCCATTGCATTGTAATTAGACATTTACACTGATTTTCAAGTTCGTTTCGATAATACTACACAACTATTTGAAGTTTAATTTCGGCTTTATGTTTCAATAAGAGGCCAATGTTGGCCATTTGGGGAGTAAAGTGGGAGTTAGATTACTCACTTATGCGAATTACGATGACTGAACTTAATAATGTATATAACGGATTAGTTCATTGTGTGTTATTTCACTGAGGCCGGTCTTTCAATGTAACTGTTACACTTTTGAAGCGAAAGCTTCCTAAACTCCCAAACTTACATATATGAAAACAGATGAGTTTGGTTATGAAATGCAGAGCATTGTTTGGACCGACACCACACTTACTTTATCTTGAAATATCCATAGAACTTAGTTTTCAATCTAAGAATCAGGGATCAGTTTACATATTAAAAGCATTTCTTTAAAAAAAAAACAATATCTCATAGTAAATAAATGAATGAAAGTTCCAACAATACCACCACAAAAACTGCTTTTCATTCTAATAAACAATCCAATTTTCTGTTTGAGATGTTGTAAATTGAGTTGATATACGTCAGTAGACAAAACAGTATAAAAAGGTGGATATTAGAGACCAGAATGACAAACAAGAACTTCAGTAAAACTATGAGCGTTACCAAGTTTATAGACGGGAAAGACAAGGCTGTCAAATTTATGTGGATATTAAAATGAAAAAGTGTCTAGTTGAAAGTATAATAAGTTCAAAAAGTGATCATAATGGCACTCGTGTAAAAAGACGGTATGACTTGAGTGAATTGCTAAATATAAAATAATATTACTGCTAAGCTACCGGTTTTTTCTTTTTGATAATTTTATAAATATAATTTTTGTACTTTGAACTTTAGTGTCGTCGTATTTTAGACATTTTTAAATAAAATGACTATTAGCATTGTTGCTAAATTGACTGACGTGATGAAGTATTAATAGACATGAAGACTGATTTTGAAAAAAAAATCCACCTTACTTTACCAAAAATATATTTTATTTCTGTAAAAAAATAGTTTTTTGTGGCAAAAACAATGTTTTAAAAAGTACATTTAGAAATTAGCCCCGAAACAGTCGAATTGTAATGACGCCTGTGTGTGACGTCCTGCTTTTGTATTGACATGTTTACTGTTACAAGTTTATTGTGATACATTATACATTATTTTAATTATTTTGTGTGATAATGATGAATTCTGATGTATATTGATTGTGTGCGATTCCTCAATATAATCATTCATGAATAAAAACTGGGAAAAAAATTGTTTATTAACGTTCCAATGAAGAAAAAAGTTAGAATTAGATGGCTAAATCTTGCAAGGCAAGACTCAGCAGCTACATCTTCAAACTTTTAATTAATTTATTTATTTCTGCGAAGACATTTTTGATGTAATTATTTACCTCATATACTACCCTGAAAATGTTTGATGGATACATTGTCAGTAAGACACATGATCAAATTTAGAGTTAGGTTGAATTTGTGCTATTTATTTTTATCATCCCTCTCTTTGTGTATTAAGTACCTAAAAACATTATTCTTGTTCCAGTTACCAAATGATAAGCGTAACTTTGTTTTAATATTTGTTGAGAATTTAGGTTAGTTCTTTCATTGTATATTAAGAGGTTACATGTTACCGCGTAAAAAATGTTAAATAAGTAGTTTTGTAGAAATTTGATTCGATATTATATCTTAATTATTCCATTTAGTCGATACTTACATTGAAGCTCGAACATTTTGAAATTCCGCTGAACAAAAGTCATTGTACGACTTCCGGTTAAGATGGTGAGCCACCCGCATGTTTAAATCATGCTTCTCAAAAAAAGCTAATGTCCCAAGTTATTATAAGAAAATGTAGCATTTTTTAAAGACGCTTTAAGTAACAAAGAGGCCCCAGTATTTAATATATGTGTTATGTTAGAGTTATAGTCGGAAGTCCGAACCTGTACATTGCTGTAAACGGGATTGTGTATAAACGATTTAATGAATGGAATACTGGTCTGTGGCTAATAAGATCGACAAGATCAAAGCCACAACCGTCTCGCAAGAGACAACCTTGTTGAGGATGCAAAAATCCTCCCAATATCAACAACTCGATTCTTAAAAAAAAAATTGCACTGATTGCCTTGATAAATCTCTATTCCGTAACTCTGTTTCGTACTTTCGGTAGCTCAAAACTGATTTTATATCTGTGAAAGGAGCAGTTTACTAAAATAAATATAATCGCACTTATAATCTAAAAACGAGTGTTACTTTTAGAATTCCTTCACCCCATATTATTTTAAAAATTCATAATTTCTATGATAATTTGTTACTGCCATCTGCCTATTGCTCTATCAGCGCCCTCCTAATTTAACGCCTTTTTTTGGACAGGTATTTTAATATGTATTGGACTTAAATATATTACAGGTAGCTATTTTGAATAATAGGCTGAAGGTTTTTTAATATTAAAAAACGATTTACTTAAATAATATTCCCAAAATTTATTATACCAAAAGTCTCAAATGACTGCCTCTCTTTTTATAGAGGGAAAAATTAAAAAATTTAAATAAACTACGGTGTATTCTAAACACTTCAAAAAAATTTAAAGTTGATATTTCGGGATAGTAGGCGATATATAACTACTAAAATTTTGTCAGACAAACGTGAAAATAACAAACAAAGAAAACATGGTTAAATAATTGTACCAAAAATATATACTTAACAAGATAACCTTATAAAAGTTTGTAAAATATGAGTATAACAGCCAGGGCCTTTATCCTAACAAGAGGTAAAATCTCGAGAGGATTCCATTTATTAAAAAATAAATTGGTCAAGTGCGAGTTGGACTCGCATACTTAGGGTTCCGTAGAACCTTCAAGATTCTAATATTCCAGTTTCAGACAAGCAGGGAATCAGTAAATTTTCTTATGCACTCATTTCCTTTTAAAGGAAGCGTTTTAAATTTATAACAAATGTACAATTAGATTTTCCACACATAGACTTCTTATTTTATCAGCTTCAGGATTCGCTTGATTTATATAAGAATACATATGTATTTAATTTTTTAATTTGGCCCCCAAAAAATAACATTAGAGTTTTATTTTACTAATAAACTTTCAGAGATGCCTTTTATAATCTACTGTCTGAGTTTTGAGGCGCTGTAGATTGGAAGAAAAAGGGCAAAATAGGTCAAAGTTTAAATTGTAAATTATTAAATCTGTTATTCAAATTATTTAAAAGTATAAATAAAATGTATTTTTCAAAATTTAAATAGTGAAGTTTCTAAAGTGGGAATTAAGTCGATGTTTAATATTTTTGTTAATATCTTTTAAACAAATGATTTAAAAATATGATATATTTGTAATTCACATAATCAGCGTTTTATCTGATATATTACATGATGCGTTTGAAAATTGAATCCTTATTTTCCATTTAATTGTATAATTTCTCCCTGTGATTTGACATATTACATAACACGTTAGAAATAATTACATTTTTTTTCCATTTAATTCTATAGTTTGCCCCCCAAAATGAATATTAGAGGTTTCTCCTTATTTTTCCAGCAAAGTTCAGGTAAGGGGCTATTTTAAAATTTTCCAGCTTATGGTTTCGGTGATAGGGGGGTAGGATGGGTAATTTTTTAAAAAAAAATAAAAAGAAAGTAAAAATATGAAAAAAATGTATATTTGTTTTCGTCGTAATAAGCCCTCTCATTTGATATATAACATGATGGGTTAGAAAGAATTTTAATTTAATTCTGTAATTTGTCCCCCAAAATTAAAAGTAGAGGTTTCTCCTTATTTTTCCAGTAAACTTCAGGTCAGAACCTATACCTCTAATGTTTTTCAAAACTTTACGTTTTATAGCTTCGGAGATAAGGGCAGGGGGGGGATGGGTAAATTTTGGTATATTTTTATTAATATCTTTTTAAATAATTTTTTTTAAATATGAAAAAAATATATTTGTGTTCCTCCGGATGAGACCTTTCATTTGATATATTACATGATGCGTTTGAATTTTTCTTTAATTTTTATTTAATTCTATAATTTGCCCCCAAAATTAATATTAATGGTTTCTCCTTATTTTTCCTGTAAAGTTCGGGCAACGTTCTATATTTCCCATTTTTTTCAAAATTTTAGGCTCAGTGGTTTCGGAGATCAGGGAGGGGAACGGTCGATTTTTTAGTTTTTCCCCGCAGAAGTACCCCTAAAATCAAAATTTTTACTTTTGCGATATGTGCTCCTAATCGGGTCACCAAACTATACATTGATACCAAATTTCAACCTCTTCCGTCCAGTAGTTTAGGAGAAAACGGCTGTGATGTGACACAGGCAGAAATCCGGAGTGATATTATAAGGGTACTTTTATGTTTTTTTTTTGGCAATAACACCACAAGATAAATAAAACGACGTATATTGCAGGAATACCAAACGTCTATTCTGACTTCGTTGTCAATGGCTTTATATTTATTGATGTAAATTGCAAATTGAAAATTTGATAAATCAAACGAAGTCAGAATAGATTTTGAAACGTTTGGTATTCCTGCAATATATTTGATAAATCAAAAACCCTTATGTACAGTATACTAATGGTTTCAATTCTTGAATTTATTTCGGTTATTATTAAAACTTAGGATGACATTAAAAAGTTGACATCAAGCTACGGGAAATTTTTTCTTATTCTTCTTCCGTAATTGTGAAACATATATTAGTAGTTTTTTTGAAGTAACTTCATTATACATACATTTTTAGAATAGTATGGAATTGCCCACATTTTTTTCTGATATTAATTAGTTTGCAATTTGTAAGGAAATAACTTTCTCTAGACCTTCAAAATGTTATGTGTTGCTTATAAATTTATATTTCCGAAAATATCTTCTTACGCGTCGATTTTTTTTAAACAGGGGCACTTTTTGACACACAATCCTTACTTGTGACGTAATCGTCATTCGAGATATGTCTTTTATTTTTTTAAATAGCGTCACCCAATTTCGAGCATGATAATTGGAAGAGTGTGTCATTTTAGGTACACATCATCAAAAAAATGATTACATTAAATAGGTTAGATAAAACAATGAAAAACATTACTTTAAGTAAATGTTGAAATTGTGCACCGTTGGCTACATAACACTAACCAAGACTATTCATAAATTCTTGTTGAACATGGTCAATAACTTCGTGTCCTACACGTTGCATATACAGACCATTAGTAACGTATACTTTGCTTTTTAAGTGCCCGCACAAAAATTGATCTAGGAGTATTAAATCTAGCGACATTGCTCGTCACTCAAGTGACCTCATTCTATCTGTCCTACGTTTCGGAAGCACCTAATCTAGATAAGCACGGACAGGTGGTGCATAACAGGGAGGTGCACCATCTTGCTGAAAGAAAATTTCATTTCTTGGAAGATCACGTTTCTTATTTGGAATCTATTAGTTCTCACTAATAGAGTAGCCTCGAAGAAACTCCAAATATTTTGCACCAATTAGATTCATGTCAAAGAAATACGGACCCAGAATTCTTTCTTGGACTATGCCTCAGCACACTTTTCTTTATGAGAATGTATAGTGCGATAGTCCATGATCCATCGTGAATTGTCGGTAGCTCAATAACGGCAACTTTGCCTATTGACATAGGCGTTCAAAAAAACGTCTGAAAGAAATTACGTTTTTTTACGAAATTATTATCATTCGTGCATAGCTCTTGCATTTTTTTGCAAAATTGAATTTGGCGATAAAATCTTCTTCAGTTATCTCATAAATATGGATAAATTGCATTTTTTTACAAATTAGTAAACTATGGACGCTGCCACATTGAATTTAGAAGCCGTTAAGTGTTTAGTGATGATTGTCTAGTATTGCCAATAAATAATAAATAGGTTGATAATCTTCAGATTTTGGGGGCCGACCAGATTTAGGTTTATCACGAACATTTCCAAATTGAAGTTATTTAGACTCAATACTGCTTACCAAGCTTCGGCTAAAGGGCGCCGACTAGGCCAAGTTTCGTTAAACAATTCAACTACTTCTTGTTGGGTACACATCTTATCTCCAAGTTCAATCATTCAAAAAATTTGAATTCATTCGATTTCAGTTTACTTCACTTATTAAAGATAACACACATTTCGATAAACAGCTCCAGCACACTGCTTTTGCCAAACAAAACAAACAATCTATACAAATTATATATAAAATAAAACATTTTGAAAAAATATATAACCGACTTTTACCTATAACTAAAAAGCTAAAAATAATTATAACAAAATACAACTCTAGCAAATAAATAACACATTCAATGTTGTAAGGTACCTACCCAGGAAATAAAAAATGTAAATATTAAAAGGTGCTCATTCTGTACAAATTAATTACCTACCAATCTAGTATATTTTTGAAGTCGGTGACAAGCAAATCTAAAATCCTTCATTGCGTACTTATCTACTAATTCATCAAACTTGATTGTTGCTTGTCACCGACTTCAAAAATATACTAGATTGGTAGGTAATTAATTTGTACAGAATGATCACCTTTTAATGTTTACATTTTTTATTTCCTGGGTAGGTACCTTACAACATTGAATGTGTTATTTATTTGCTAGAGTTGTATTTTGTTATAATTATTTTTAGCTTTTTAGTTATAGGTAGAAGTCGGTTATATATATTTTTTAAATGTTTTATTTTCAACTTTTTAGTTTTTTTTTGAACACAGGTAGTTTTCATTCTTTATTTTTTAGTTTGTATGTATAACCTTAATAGACAGAACCAGGTAACATCGAAAGCATCAACATTACACAATGATACTTTATTATTTAAATCGACAGGTAAATCGTTACGAACAAAATGTACTAGTACGCGTTGACTTAATAAGCCCAAAATATATTAATGCCTTATGGACTACGCCATGTTGTAACCTTTTTACAACTTTTTTTGACAACCCTGTATAACTAGATTATTCCACTCCAACCTATGTACCAACTAGCCTGTATATACGACTGCCCACGGACAAGCATAAATTTGTTAGCTGCCTTCTGTAAACTATAGGAGGGAATTGAATCCATCCTATATTTACGGAGTCAAATCCGCCCTATATTTCAACCATAGTATATAACTCCTTGTGGGCTACCCCATAAATTATTTCCTTTTTAACATTTTATGTTATCGCCCTGTGTAACATTAATTCCTCTTCACACTTTATGCAACTTCTTATGGGCTATAAAAGAAATAATTTTTTAATCACACTGTATAAATATAATTCAATTCCAGCATATATATCAACCATCTTGTATATGATTTGCTTATGTCCACATCATATAATATTTTTTTAATCACCCTATATAATTTTAATTTCACATTTTTTTCAACATTTTTATACCACCAAACGTCCAGTCCACCTCATACCTCCTTCTACCACTTTAATTTGTGATTTTGTTTGCTATAACTTAACACCCTGGCTATAAGCCACCAAGTACCAGTTTAAAGTTTGACATGTGTTGTCATCGAATTTTCTATTAGGCCGGGAGAATGTGACAACCAAAAGTACCGTCTTCGCAAAATGGAAAAATTTGCATTTAAATAGGTACTTACCTGGTATACAAACAAAACGAGCTTGGTACTGATTGATTTAAGGAGCCGAAAATACTATGCTTTACTACCTATATGCTTGAGATGTACATAGAAAATTTTCAAATTCGCAATTGAAACTTCCATTTCCTAAAATTTTCGCACTATTACGTTGGAATTAAAATATTTATGCGGAAATGTCCGTTATGTCATTTCGATGAAATTTTTGATAAGAATTTTGGAATTTTCGTATATTTTCTGCAAAACTGCAAGTTGCACGTCCCAGAAAAGTATATGAGATCACCTAAGGATCTTCCTTAATAGATTAAACGTTTAAAAACTATACACATCCATAAGGAGTTATCGAAAAATCGACTAAAATATTAGGGACATTGGTCGATTTCCATGCACGCATGTGTTCAGTCACAAATTTTATCACTTTATCAATAGAATTTATCTCCAAAATTTGAAGTTTCACCAATTCGGATATATACTCTATTAAACAAGACCATATTCGTTCAAAACGGTGCACCACAGGAGAAGAAATCAGGTAACATACATACAACAAAAAAAAAGCGAAAAAATACGCCACGTATTGATAACCTCCTCCTTTTTGGAAGTCGGTTAAAAATTCGATTCCATTTTCATCTGACAGTAATTAAAACATTCTCGATCGCTAAAGTTATTGTTAGGAAATAATAATTTTTGACGAAATGTATGTAGAGTGGCAAGCTCTTTTAATTTATATATCCAAAATAAGAAAATAAGGGTCGTGTATCAAAAAGTGTTTCTGTTTAAAACCAAATCAAAATGTCAGACGATTTTTTAAGCGATAGTTTTTTAACAGGAGCCCACATTTACACATATAAAAATAGATAAATTGGACAACTTGAGAATTCATTTGATTTGACACCGACATCGACCCAGGTAATATATTAAAAACCTCGTCTTTCAGAGAAAATCAATAATATATACAAAATAAAATACAATACCTGCACAAAATTTGCTGTTCGTTTTAATAAAAGCATTAAATTAGAGACTTGGCATACGTCACACATCAGAAAGAACACTATTTAACTTACGATTAAATGTATGTATTGACTAGCATCATATCATCAAGTAAACATTTCACATTAAGACTTCCGAATAATAATTTTATAGATACTCAATAATAAATCGGAAACAAACCAATATAACATCCAGGTAATATAGAATGCCTGCACAAAAATTGCTTTTCACTCTAATAAACACTCCAATTCCCTCTTTTTGCTAACTTTCATATTATTAACAAATAGAGACTCATAGACGGATACACATTTAGCAGCAAGACATGCCCTTTGTTTACATCGTTTTGTTAACATAATAAACAAAGTACTGAATAGAGGGGCTTATGGATTGTATACATCCGGAGCTTTTGCATTCATCAAAGTCAAGTGGCCCAGTGTTTGAAGCACACGGCTGCGAATCCAAAGTTCTAGGGTTTAAAACCTTGAACAAATATACTTTTTTTATATTATGTCATTATTAATTAATTTTATGTACTATTTTCAATTGACATAAAATGAGTAAAGCTCATTTTAATATTACATACAATGAGAACTTAAAAAATGTAAAATTGTTACTAGCCTTGAATATATAGGTACATACGTTATTGTTTTGTATAAATGTTATATGTTTGTGATAATGTTAGCTACGAACAAGACAAACGTTCTTTGACATCTTGTCTTCCAGTACTTATTCATATGAACACAACTATTTACAAACACTTACTCACTATAAAAACATATATTTCTTTTCAGATATATTTAATTTAAGAATTAAATTAGGATCAATACTTGACTAGTAACAAAATGGTGACAATTAGTTTAATCCAGCTAATATTTATATCCACACAAATAAAGAATCATAGAACCAGTAGGATAAGGAGAAATGGGAAGTATATTTCGTCAGAAGCTTTCGCTTTTATCGGTTAGTCTCAAATGACTGCTGCTCTTTTTTTTTCGAAAAACACTACATTCAATAATAATGAATTTATTCGTTACTTGTTGAAAGCACTGTATAACAGTTTCAATAATATGGTGTTACTGTTACGTTTATCTTAGTTATTCAAATGCAACTGGTATGAGTGATTTTCAGTAAACAAATTCACAAATAAACATTGAACTCGACACCAAAGTTTTCGTTCAACCAGTTATCAATATTAAAACAATACCTTTCACAACAGAGAGAGTCCATTTGACATGTGAAAACCCCAGCGAGTCATTTATGTTTCCCCTGGGCGTTTTTGCTCACCTCTTTGTACCGCGTCCGAGTTTTAAGTGAGACAAAACACCAAGGCAGGGTGATAAACATAAAGGGCTAATCAATGTAAGCTCGCATATCCCTTTTAGTTCTTCGGTCGATGAATCCCTTTGCTCGTTCATGTCTGCATTCTCTTAATAACGCTCACCCTTTGCGCCTCTCTGGAATTCTTGATTTCTCTTTTGCCGTTAGAAAAACACTTTCCATCGACTCACTAATTTCACCTTCTATACTTTGCCCTCATTCCGAATATATTTGAAAAGATTGGGAAACTCTAAGATGAAATTTCATCTGGCGTTGATTTCTCTTTTACAGAGTGCTTAGGCAACAATATTATAAGGATTTCGTTCATTTAGAACTTGAATTTCATGCAACAAAATGACAGCATAATTGTAATTCATGTTGATTTCTAAAGAACTAGTGTGAATATTAGATTTGTAAAATTAACTGGATCAACTTGGCAAATCTGAGCTATTCAAGAATCTCAAATAAATGGTGGTATTAGTTCTCCTTAATTCTGTAACGATATGTTTAGAAAAAATTCTGGAAAAAATATGGAACCAAATAGCTTTATCTATATATAAATAGGCAAAGACCATACGGTTAGGTACCATTTTCTCCTCTGTCACTCAACCGATTTGCTTTATTTTTGTATGGTTTAGTAGATAAAGACGACATTCAGTGCAGAATGCTAAAATTAATTTATAATATTGGTTCAATAATCAAATAATAAAATAATAAAAAAAAACATAATTTACATGCATACTGTCAATGCCAAACCGTGCCGCCAGATTGCTTGGAGAGAAAATCATAAGATAGGTTGACACCAATGTGACAAACTAAATTAAATGTAAAACTAAAAGTTTTGGCCCTTCGCTAAAGTTAGCCTACATAGTCATGCTATTGAAATAGAACCAACGAAAAATTATAATCTATACATAAATAGGCAGAGACAAAACGATTAATAACATTTTTTCCGCTATTTCTCAACTGATTTACTTCATTTTTGTTTTGTTTAGTAGCTAATGACGACCTTCAGTGTAGAATGCTTATATTAATTTATAATATTGGCTCATTCATTAAATAAAATATAATAAATATTCATTATTTACGTCTATACTGTCAACACCAAACAACTGAACTGTACTTCTGGAAGTGGCATGCAAGCGTTGTTATTCTTTAGTGGTAAAATAGCCAATGTAGTAGATCAGTTTTGATTTTTCGGACGGGTGGCAATAACTTTCATAATAAAAAATTGTGTTTTTTATGTGAACTTAATTATTTGATTAATATATCATTATCACAACCTTCCCGAAGGTGTTGTATAAAAAATTGTCAGACAGCGGAAAATAGAGAATGTATTAAATATTTAAGTTCTCCTAGGGTTGTTGGTCCTCTTTTTCTTTAATATTCAACTTGATTGAAACCGCAAATGACGAAAACTTTTAGCGGCTCTAGCCAAAAATCTGGGGGGTCATTCATTTGTCAAAATTATTTCGAATATCGATATTTGATTACAATTTATATTGTTTTTATTTCAACAGATTTGTCAATATAACAATTTTGGTCATTTCATCTACTTCACCGATTTCTCCACAACTCTGTTTCTTATAAAAATATACTTTTTATAAAACATTTTAGAAAAAATACAACCGACTTCTACCTATAACTAAAAACCTAAAAATAATTGTAACAAAATACAACTCTAGCAAATAAATAACACATTCAATGTTGTTAGGTACCTACCCAGGAAGTAAAAAATGTAAACTTTAAAAGGAGCTCATTCTGTACAAATTAATTACCTACCAATCTAGTATATTTTGAAGCCGGTGACAAGCAAATCGAAAATACTTCATTGCGTACTTATCTACTAATTCATCAAACTTGATTGTTGCTTGATTGTCAGTAAGTTTTATTATATTATAATAGGTCCAAGATGCTTCACATGTTTAATTTTCTGACAATATATAACTCGGTCATCTAAGGACCCCGCAGAATCCTTATGGAAAATGGCTTTTGGCCAAATATTTTCAAATTCAAGTATGTGATCAAAAGTGACTATGGGCACAAAAGCTAGATACTCTCTTTGAGGTGTCATTCCTTTGTACGCAAGACAATATATATTATATATAAATATAACCTAACCTTCATCAGTTGCGCTTCCCACAATTGAATGTCCTCTCGAACACTTCTTTATGCATTTGATGCATTTCGTTAAATTTGAAGACGCGAGATGTAAGACCGACATCTAGGATTTCCAAGAGAATCAGTACACAGAGGTTCCGAATCTGGAGCCGTTCCGTGTAATTGCTGTTCTTCCTTAACTCCTAGAACAGAATGTCACGATAAAATTTTTCAGGTTACTTCACCTGTCAGAGATATTGAATACTCTCTTCGAGGTGTCATTCCTTTGTACGCAAGGCAATATATATTATATATAAATATAATATATATTGTTTCTGGTCGGGAACCTTCATCAGTTGCGCTTCCCACAATTGAATGACCTCTCGAACACTTCTTTATGCATTTGATGCATTTCGTTAAATTTGAAGACGCGAGATGTAAGACCGACATCTAGGATTTTCAAGAGAATCAGTACACAGAGGTTCCGAATCTGGAGCCGTTCCGTGTAATTGCTGTTCTCCCTTAACTCCTAGAACAGAATGTCACGATAAAATTTTTCAGGTTACTTCACCTGTCAGAGATATTGAATACTCTCTTCGAGGTGTCATTCCTTTGTACGCAAGGCAATATATATTATATATAAATATAATATATATTGTTTCTGGTCGGGAACCTTCATCAGTTGCGCTTCCCACAATTGAATGTCCTCTCGAACACTTCTTTATGCATTTGATGCATTTCGTTAAATTTGAAGACGCGAGATGTAAGACCGACATCTAGGATTTCCAAGAGAATCAGTACACAGAGGTTCCGAATCTGGAGCCGTTCCGTGTAATTGCTGTTCTCCCTTAACTCCTAGGACAGAATGTCACTATAAAATTTTTCAGGTTACTTCACCTGTCAGAGATATTGAATAACTCTCTTCGAGGTGTCATTCCTTTGTACGCAAGACAATATATATTATATATAAATATAATATATATTGTTTCTGGTCGGGAACCTTCATCAGTTGCGCTTCTCACAATTGAATGTCCTCTCGAACACTTCTTTATGCATTTGATGCATTTCGTTAAATTTGAAGACGCGAGATGTAAAAGCTAGAGCCAATAGTTTAGGATCTACAGCCCTCTAAAGTTGACGTGGTCCAGAATCCGTATGGAAAATGGCTTTCGGCTAAATTTTTACAAATTCAGCATGTAACAGCTACTGAAGAGTATATTATAAATGCTCGTGGGTACAAAGCTCCAGAGCCTATAGTTTACTATCTCCAGCCCTCTAAAGTTCAAGCCATTACCCTTAAGGATTCTGGACCATGTCAACTTTAGGGAGCTGTAGATCCTAAACTATTGGCTCTGGAGTTTTGTGGCCATAAACACTTTTGATCTACTCTATAAGAGCTATCACATACTTGAATTTGAAAAAATTTAGCAGAAAGCCATTTCCCATAAGGATTCTGAACCACGTCAACTTTAGAGGGCTGTAGATCTTAAACTATTGGCACTGGAGCTTTATGCCAGTGAGCACTTTTGATTTACTCTTCAAGAGTTATCACATATTTTAATTTGAAAATCTAATACTATATTAAAAAGTGTTCGCCAAAATGCCTTAAACTAGGGTGGCGCTGATGTAGCAAGATGGTGGATTTTAAAGAGCACGCTAAAAGATTTAGAATATCTCATAGTTATTTCGGAAAAAATATATACTTGAAAAATAAAGAAAACCGTTTGTTTAACATCCTTTTATATTTAGCAATTCACATCATACCCTTTTTCTGGACCAGCGTCAGTCTGGTAACTTCATGAACCTGTTTTTTAATAATTTGAACTACACACTTATTCAGTTTAATTCCCATATAATTTTATCTTTACCATCCACAAACTTTTTTGTGGAGATCTAGTGTCTCGTCTTTGAGTCCACCATCTATAAACAATGCTTTTTAATAATATCGCACATAAAGAACTGACTGATTCCAGTTTTTTACTCAGGAAACGAAAAATAAAAAGTTCAAGAATCTGTGGTGCCGGTTGGAAAGTTTCGAAACAAATGTAATTTCTGCATTTCACTACCATTCTTATCAACTTTCGCATATCTAACGTGGGCCTCCGTTAGAAAGCTTTCACATCAATAAAAATCCAAGCTTATTTAAATATCATGGTGTTGTACTCTCTTCGAGGTGTCATTTTTCTGTACGCAAGACAAATATATATATATATATATATATGTGTTTAAGTTTTCGCGGGCACTAAATGTTTTAGGTGGTTTCCGGGAATTGATCCGCGTAGTTGATAACTGATCCCTGCCTGGATCGATGGTAAAATGACGACGTTTCGGCAGAGTCAAATCTGCCCTCTTCAGGCTACGAGAATTATGCAAACCGACCTGAAGAGGGCAGATGTGATTCTGCCGAAACGTCGTCACTTTACCATCGATCCCGGCAGGGATCAGTTATCAACTACGCGGATGAATTCCCGGAAACCACCTAAAACATATATATATATATATATATATATATGTTATATAAGTTATCCCATCGACTTATATGAAACAACCTAGCAACAGTTCTCAAGCTGAGTCAGCATAACACGTGTCGTCTCCAGTTACCCGCAGACGAACATCCGTGAGAACTGCAAGCGCTGCGACACCTTAGTCAGCGTTCTTAGTTTATAAATTATACTTTTTCATTGTAACAGCATTCATTATTACTTACAGATTAGTCTAGTTTAGTTTAACACTCATTTTGTCTTTTTATTGTTATAAAGTATTATATTGTTATTTTCAAGTTTTATATTAAAATTTAATAATTGTGCAACTATAAATAAAATCTTTTTTAAAAAGAGAAATTTGGAAAGTGTGATATAACAAATTGGCGCAGTCAGTAGGATCCGTCTAACGTTACTAGAACACGAGTACTCTAACTGGTAGCGGCGGATTCCTATCCCTCAACGGAACAACGAACCTGGAAGAAGTCCTCACTGCAATCAAACGTAGAACACGGCGCTTTCAATGTTCCTGTTGATGTAAGTAATGGTGAATCGTCATTCGTTTTAAGTAAATATTATTTGATTTATTTCATTGAACATTGATTTTTAATATTTCATATAATTTATTTGATTTGATTAATATTGATTTATTTTATTATTTGATTTTACATATTTATCAATTTGATTTTTATTTTGATATAGTTGATTCAAATGAAATATTAATTTATTTCATTAACTGATTTATTTCATTCTATTGATATATTTATTTGATTTCTTTTATTGATATTGATATATTTGATTTACGTATTTTATTGATTTATTTATCCATTTGATTAACTGATTTATTTGAACTATTGATTTTAATTGCTTTACTGTTCTATCGTTCAAACAATCGTTAATTCCCACTAACGTATTTTACAGTTCATTAACTTTCTATACCCTTAATATCGCATTTTTATACCCTTGTGTCCCAATTCTTTTATATCGATTAATATAAAAATGGCACAAGCTTCTCCAACACAGGTTACCACCGAAACCGAGAGATATCGGTTAACGGAAATATTTTCCGTAATACCTGAATTTGAAGGCGACCAAATTTCCTTGGGAACCTTTATAGACGCGTGTAATTGCGCTTATAATATGTCCACGGCGGATCAAAAATATTTGTTAGTGATCCATATCAAAAATAAACTCAAAGGGAAAGCGGCGCAGTTAGTAAATTCAAGGAACCCCGGATCATACCTTGAAATTAAACAGCTCTTGACCCTTCACTTTGGAGATTCTCGTGATCTCTCGTCATTAATTCATGACCTACAACGTCTAAAGCAACTTTCGAACGAATCTCCACTGACGTTTTACAATAGACTCCAGGTACTGAGTGCCAAAATGCACTCCTGCATCCACAAAACGGCTGGACTTAGTCCCGAACAAAAAGACGCCCAGACCACTCTAGTGGATACAATGGTTATGAACACCCTCCTTACGGGATTAGAACCCCGTTTAGGCCAGGTTATACGTGCCAGCAATCCTAAAGACCTTCTAGAGGCACACTCCCGGATTAGAAGAGAGCTTCAACTTTCTTATTTCGAGGATCAAAAAACGAACAAATCTGTTCCTCTCAAACCAAACTTCCAAGTCCGAAAGCCGACACAACCACCTAAGTGTCTTCATTGTGGTCGATTAGGCCACATAGCCGTAAACTGCCGATTGAAAAATCAAAACAATTCTCAACAATTCAATCAAAACCATAGGCCAAACCCTGTTGGGCCTAATCAACAAACAAGGCCAAATTTTCCTACAAACAATCCCCCTGTTCAACAAGGACAACAATTTCGCCCATCAAACTTCCAGAGACCCCCTTTTAGGTCTCAAAGGAACCCGAATTATTCTCGACCTTCGGTCATACAGAACAATCCCAACAACCGTCCTGAAAGGACGCACCACTTCAACCAACATCTAAATGATGGTTATTCCCACTATCCAGACTACAATTACTATACCGAGGATAGCAACACTTACGATTATGAGAATGATCTTCAAAATTATCCTATCGTCGAACAAACTTTTGACGATACCCCTGTCGAGCCTTTTAATTGTCACGATTATCAGGATTTTCTAGCGCTTCCGAGCCTAGACCAACCTCCCGATTCGACAACAACCTTGTGCGAAGTCGAAACCCAAATTCAAAACTTGAATCTCGACGATCTGAACCCAGATTTGAACTTCCCGGAACAACTATTTCTTTAAGCCCACTTCTTACTGTAAACTCTAAAAATCTCTACTATATTCTTGACGCTTCTTCTAAATTTAAACTTCTTATTGATACCGGAGCTGGTATCTCTATCTTCAAGGAAAATACCGTAAAGAATTTCACCCAAAGATCTCCTGAAAGGGTAACTATTCAAGGAATTACCCACGAAAAAATCCCCATCTCACAATCTACTTTAATCCCATTCGCCCCACGTAACCCACATAAAGTTTTTATATACGATTTGGACATTGAGTTTGACGGCATACTAGGATTAGATTTTCTGGAACACTATGAATGCATAGTTGACTTAAAATCTAAACAGCTAATAACAAATTTTAAAACCATCCCTTTACACAAAGTTCCCGATAACGATCAACCCTTGACTGATGTACCCGACACACTCAACGTTAAGCCTAATATTACTTCACAAACACCTACACAAAACAAAATAACCATTGAGGCACGCACAGAAAAGATCTTTAAACTT
Organism: Octodonta nipae; assembly: GCA_034190945.1. NCBI lineage: Eukaryota > Metazoa > Arthropoda > Insecta > Coleoptera > Chrysomelidae > Octodonta > Octodonta nipae. The sequence goes on from CM067222.1 coordinate 17,233,716, forward strand.
AAATGCGATCTTTCTAACACCGACGCCATCTTACCAACTCAAGAAATTGACAGAGTACGACTTCCAAACGCACTCGTACACATTAACTCAAAAGGTGAATTTCTAACTTCCATTATCAACGCTAACGCGATGCCCAAAACAGTAACTTTTTCTGATTTAAAACTGGAACCACTTGACAAAACTCACCCTCTTCTGAATTTCAATACAGACGATTATCATGAACCCCAATACATAGATAGAAACTCGACTATTAGACAACAAATTAGAACTGAACATCTGAATGACAAAGAACGCGAACAAATCACTGATCTTTGTTTGGAATTTCAAGACATTTTCTATCTTGAAGGTGACGTCTTGACTTTCACTAACGAGGTTAAACATTCGATTGATACGAATAACGCAAAGCCCGTTTTCACTAAATCCTATAGATATCCTCAAGTACATAAAGAGGAAGTGAAAACCCAAATTAAAAAAATGCTTGAACAAGGTATCATTAGGCACTCCTCATCTCCTTGGTCCTCCCCTGTATGGGTCGTCCCCAAGAAGCTCGATGCTTCTGGTAAACAAAAGTGGCGAGTTGTTATCGATTACAGGAAATTAAATGAATTGACTGTAGACGATAAATATCCTCTGCCAAATATCTCCGATCTTCTCGACCAACTTGGAAAGTGTCAATACTTTTCGACACTGGATCTCGCTTCCGGGTTCCACCAGTTGGAAATCCAAGAGGAAGATATTCCTAAGACTGGCTTTTCTGTCGAAAATGGTCATTACGAATTCGTTCGTATGCCATTTGGTTTAAAAAATGCACCTTCTACTTTTCAGAGGGTCATGGACAATATTCTTCTCGGTATACAGAATGAACGTTGTCTCGTCTACATGGATGATATCATCGTCTACTCTCCGACCATCCATGAACATATTTCCCGGTTAACAGAAGTTTTTAAACGACTTCGGAAGTCTAACCTCAAAATTCAACCTGATAAGTGCGAATTTCTTCGTAAAGAAGTGGCTTATCTTGGCCATCTTATCACACAAGAAGGTGTAAAACCAAACCCTTCAAAGGTTGAATGTATTCAGAACTTTCCTCAACCCCAAACTCCGAAAGACATCAAATCTTTTCTTTGTCTCGCTGGGTATTACAGACGCTTCATACCAAATTTTGCGAAGATCTCTAAACCTCTGACAAAACTACTCCAAAAAGACGTCAAGTTCATCTTTGACGCAGATTGCAAGTCTTCCTTCAATGAACTGAAGCAAGCCCTTTTATCTGACCCAATCCTGATATATCCAAACTTTGAAGAACCCTTCCTGCTCACTACTGATGCTAGTGCTTTTGCTATTGGAGCGGTTCTTTCTCAAGGCCCCGTGGGAAAAGATCTCCCTGTCGCATACGCTTCTCGCACCCTCTGTGCTGCAGAGACACGATATTCCACCATCGAACGAGAATTGTTGGCCATAGTTTGGGCTGTTAAGCACTACAGACCGTATCTTTTTGGGAGAAGGTTTACACTCCTGTGTGACCACCGTCCGCTTACTTGGCTCTTTTCCATCAAAGATCCTGGCAGTCGTCTAGCCAGATGGCGCCTTAAGCTAGAGGAATACAATTATAAGATCGAGTACAAGCCCGGCAAGGTAAACCAAAACGCAGATGCTCTTTCTCGCATCAAAATCAACCATTTCAAGCAATGTGCTGATTTCCTTTCCAAAATCAAAATTTTCGCTAACAACGAAACTGACTCCGAACAACCTGAAAACTCTGACAATGACGACGAACATGACGAAAGAATTATCGCTGAGTTTAATCGATTTGTTCAACTCTACAAAACTGAGTCAATAATCGATTACTCTAAAATTGAAATATCCAATTCTCAACTTCTAGACAAGTCCCACAAACGCATAGTTACATTCTTTTGGCAAAACAAAACTAACGACTTACACGACAAAATTATTGATGACTTTTTCGAAGAAGAACCTAATTTCAGTAATGACACTCTTAACATCATGGCCAGTAAATCTGTCAGGCATAGAAAATACTTAGTTGTACCTTTGCCCTATGACCCTGAAACTGTCGTCTCACATCTTTTCAAAATTATTTATACCAACCAAGACCAATTCAACGACTCCGAAACATACTGCATAGAAAATAACATAGAACTTCCCATTCTTGAAATTTTATCTTTCATTCTCTCCGACAAAGAAATCAAACTGAAAATCTGCCAAAACATTGTTACAACTCCTACCGAAGACGAAATTCCTATAATAATACAACAATACCACTCTGGTAAAAACAACCTCCATCGTGGCATTAACGAAACTATCAGACGTATTAGGGAAAAATACAATTGGACCGGCTTAATTAAAACTGTAGAACAATTCATCAAATCCTGCGAAACTTGCCAAAAAGTAAAGTTCTGTAGGAAAAACTTAAGTGCACCTTTTGTTATTACGGAAACACCCAAGACTCCTTTCGAACGTATTAACATTGACATCTTCGAGTATCCATCTAGAAATCATGCACTGACTATTAGGGATGAACTAACGAAATTTACACAAGCCTACCCCATAAACGACAAAACAGCTTCAACTGTCGTAAACACCCTTTTGATTTTCTTTCAACATTACGGCACTCCACTTCGCATCCATTGTGACTATGGACGTGAATTTGACAACACTTTAATGCGAGATTTATGCCAACTATACGACATAAAACTGACATTCTCCAGCGTTCAACATCCCGAGTCAAACGGTTCTATTGAAAGATTTCACGCGACCTTAGCAGAAATGATAAGGGCAAATACAGCGGAACATCCAACCGAACATCCATTTAATGTCCTCCCTTATGCCATCATTTGTTATAATAACACAAAAAATAAAACCACCGGTTTCACGCCCTATGAACTCATATTTGGGCACACTTCAAGTAGGCCTCCAGAAACCCTTTACAACCAGGAAAAACTGATTTCGAAATACGTAAGAGACCTAAATAACAGAATGGACTATTACTACAGACTCGCCCGTGCTAAAACCGAAAGACAGAAAGAAAAATCTAAAGGGCGATTTGACCAACACGTTTCTACTAAACAACCCGATTACAAAGTAGGCGACAAAGTCTACGTAAAAGAGTCCCAAATCAAAAACAAAGCCGAAAACAAATTCAACGGCCCCTTCGAAATTACCGCAATACGAAAAAACTCTGCCACCGTCATAAATTTACAAACAAACCAAATAACTAAAGTTAACTTTGACAGACTAAAACCCTATTTTGAATAAATCCCTTTTTTCAGATTCTGTGGACTGTTTTCAGTCGTGAACCTTCAACAGTACTCCATTACGCCTGTTAACAATACTATAGGAGTTTTCTTCCATGAAGAAGGCACCCTTAAAATTTCTAATGAGAAATGGACACTCCTTGTTTACAAAGATCTAAACCCCTTTCGAGACGCTATTTCTAACAACGACAATATACTGAACAGACTTTTAGAAACTATTAACGACAACAAAACTAACATTAAAATCTTCAAATCAAAAGTACAGACTCACCTAAGCCTCCTGAAACAAATATCAAAATCTGTTAACATCAAATATACAGAAATTTTCGCTGACACTGAGACTTACAGTACCAACAGAAAGAAACGCGGACTAATTAATGGACTGGGATCAATTTGGAAATCTATTTCCGGTAACTTAGATGCAACAGACGGACAATACTTTAGTGACTCTATAAATAAAATAACTAAAGACCAACATCAAATTGAAAACTTAATGAAACGACAATTATCCGTAACAACTTCGGTCATTAAGAACCTTAACACCACAATACAAAAATTTCAGTCCGAAGAGAAAATATTTTCGGAAAATATTGAAGCAATTAGGAAGTCAATTGTGTTCATTACAGACGATCTTGCTTTTTATGAACTTCAAGCCAATGTCTTGGATTTGTGTGAAAGCTTAATGGAAAGTTACGTATACATTGAAGATACCCTCAACGATGTATTAACTGCAGTCTCTTTCGCCCGTCTAAAAATCTTACATAGCTCAATTATAAACCCAGTAGATTTGGTCGACTCCCTTCAGAAAATATCACAGTCACTTCATGAAAATAACTTACCACTTCCAACCTATAGTTCAAATGTTGCTAGATACATCGATCTAATAGAATTGGAAGCTTTTCAAATCAATACTAAAATTGTTTTTGTACTAAAAATCCCCTTAGTCAATCCTGAAACTTATACACTATACCGCTTGTATCCTATCCCAGTTTTGGATTATCGAACAGGATTTCACCATATTCTTCCAACAAAATTAAAATATATCGCGAGAGATGACGATTCGCTATTGTACGCATCTTTCGAAAACTTGAGTGACTGTAAGCCATTATCTAAAGAACATAAGATCTGTTCCAAAGTTATTCCACACACCATAGACAAAGAAGCCCTCTGCGAAGCACAGCTTCTTAGACAGCCAGCAGCCCTTCCTCCAACTTGCAAGCCTTTAATATTATATGCCGAAGAGTATAATATTCAAGAGACTGACCTGAACCTTTGGTTAATCTCGATTTCCGGACAGTTGCCCATCAACATCAAGTGCAAGGGAGAAGATGTCGTTACCCAATCCATATCGACAAATTCTCTACTGACCATCCAACCCAGTTGCAATGCCTTCATCGGAAACACCAGGGTCCATGCCAGAAGGACCACCAGCAACGTTGACAACATCACACTTAAGAGTCACCCAGTCAACATCCCCTACAACTGTTGCGACAACCTGCCAACCATCAGTCAGCTTCCAAAGTTGAAACCCATGAGACTACAAGAATTGGATGCCAGAGACCTGAATATCGCTAACCATAAGCTTAGACAATACTCCAGGGAATTGGAAAAGCTCCTAGACCAACCATTCTTGGAGAAACACACCTCCTGGTTTACGATCATCACAATGGCAACAACCGCAATTGTGGTTGCCCTCCTTTCCATGAACATCATCAGGAAGAAATTCCAGAAGCCCCCAACGATCAGCCCTCCTGCCGATCCAGCATCACCACCAGGTCCATCAACCATCAAGCCCAGGGTAAAACTCCATAGCCTCCTTAGTCCTGTCGAGGATATTGAGTTGCAGAACCTCCCTTAAAAGTCGATGCTGTAGCATCAACTTTTTTATATGGATGGGAGTTGTTATATAAGTTATCCCATCGACTTATATGAAACAACCTAGCAACAGTTCTCAAGCTGAGTCAGCATAACACGTGTCGTCTCCAGTTACCCGCAGACGAACATCCGTGAGAACTGCAAGCGCTGCGACACCTTAGTCAGCGTTCTTAGTTTATAAATTATACTTTTTCATTGTAACAGCATTCATTATTACTTACAGATTAGTCTAGTTTAGTTTAACACTCATTTTGTCTTTTTATTGTTATAAAGTATTATATTGTTATTTTCAAGTTTTATATTAAAAGTTAATAATTGTGCAACTATAAATAAAATCTTTTTTTAAAAAGAGAAATTTGGAAATTGTGATATAACATATATATATATATATATATATATATATATATATATATATATATATATATAATATATTGTTTCTGGTAAGGGAACCTTTATCAGTTGCTCTTCCCACAATTGAATGTCCTCTCGAACACTTCTTTATGTATTTGATACATTTCGTTCAATTTGAAGACGCGAGATGACCGACATCTAGTATTTTCGGGGAAACTAGCAGATAGAGGTTCCGAACATCTAACTGTTGACGAGGAAAATCAAGAACTAATTGCTGTAGCTTTAGTGTAGCACAAAATTTAAATTTTTAGGTATAGAAATGTCTATCTGGTGTAATTATTTGAAACATGTATGATGTTTGTTCGCTATTCTGTACTCCATATTTGACGCAAATATTGGTTGAAAAAAATGATATGAGTCCACAAATGACCATTTAGTGAGTACACTCAAGTTTGAAACTTTCTTTCTTTCTAAATTTGGTTTGTCAACTGAAATTAGAATTGTGTATTGTGTGGCAACTGATCAAAGCGTTTCCGATAATATTTTATTATTATAAGATTATGTTTTTAATTTATTTTAGTTCTTCTTAAAAGCTAATAGTTTCATACAATTTATTTGAGATAGATAGTTAGATTTGACATTATAGCAATAAATCTAATTTTGACGGCCATCGTTGTTGTAGCGAATTTAATTTCAATTTGACATTCTATAACATTGTTAGCTGTTAAGTTAAGGTACCTCCTCAATTCACTGTGAAAATTATATGTTATTTTCAAAATTTCAATTTTAATATACATTAACCAACAGCAGATTTTTTTAAATATTTTTCATGTAAGACAGAAATAGTCATCGCAAACTTTGCTTAACTAAATTAATGAAATTATACAGAATCTAAAGATTTATTGCAGTTTAAGGTGTGCTTATATGTAACTACAATTGTAATTATTTATACTGCATCTTCATAGTAACTTATGCGTTTCTTGCATTTTATTCTTAGAAATTGAAATCGTAATAACCTCAAGGCATTTTGGAACAACTAAAGTTTAAAAATATTAAATTTCATATTTATTTATTTTTTGATATACTGTTGACATATTTATACGTATTCGAATATTTTTATCCCAATAATTATTAATACATCTTTAAATATATGTATGTAAAAGCAGAAAATGTATTTAAATTATTTTTGAGTAAGTAATCCAGTTAGATACTGTTTTCTGTCTTTATATTTCATCTCATAGATATTTTATTTTATATTACATGGCCCCATTCTTGTAAAATCTTCCCCCTTAATACAGGGTGAATGACTTACCTAAAATGAACATATTGAAATTTAAAGATGTATATTTTAGTAAAAATCTATATATAAATACGCAAATACAATAGAGCCTGTATCAGTTTCTTCTGTTTAACGGCCTTTAATGTTAATAATATAAAAAATGGACCAAATGACTAAAATTTTCTGTTTATAATAGTTATTGGCACATTCTATTCTGTAATAGCTGAACTAGCGCCATTAAACTTTCCACCGTTTAAGAACAAAATTATTTCATATATTTTCAAGTAATTCAAATCAAGGCTTTTTGTAGTTTTTTCAGTTTTGTTGAAGTTTTGAACTTTCGATGTGTATTTGTATTTCTAATTTATTCAATAATAAATGACAGCATGAAAATATTTATATTTTTTTTATTCAGGGATAGACCGTTATTTGATTTTGTTTGAATATTCGTTAGCGTCGTACATATACATTAACTGAAACCGTAAGACAACAAAACTGAAATCATTATTCTTTGCGAAACAATTTTTTTCTTAATTACAATGCTAGTGGATCTGCTTTGTATAAGTGTCCAGAAAAGTATATAATAGTAGAAAAAAATGTTAGAAATATGCAAATTCATATCAATGATTTTGGTCGAATTTCGACCACTGGACGAACGCTAGTACAGTTGAATAAGCCATATTGTTTCTACAATGGATTAAATCATTATTCATGAAAATAATGTTTAGTAATAGACAAAGCCTGTCGAGATAATAAACTGAAATAAATGTAAATACAGGGCCGTCATTTTGTAGGCCGATAAAAAACTATTATATTCATAAATTATTTGCGCAAACAGAATTCTACTTCAGCAAATAAATTAAACATTTGATTGTTTGTAAACAGACTCGTAAGTAATACTAATTCCTTCAAATCAAAAATTATAAATTACTCTAGCTTTTTAGAGGTACTTTTCATGTTTGATCTGTAGAAAAGAGAATTTGATGACCACTAAAGTAAAAGTATCACATAAAATTTTAATCACATTTTAATTTTAGGTATACATTTTTAAGTCACAGTCTTTCAGTAAGTTCTTCTTTCTTCCTCTTTGAAGGTTGTCCCACTAGGGACGGGGGTTAGCTTCGACCTTGCCATCTCATTAGCAGTGATATAATTATGAAAATATTACTTTTTATATTAATTCTGTTTCACCTCTCGTCCAATATGTTTTAAAACCAGAATAAAAAAACTTTCTGTGGAAATAGAAATAAAACATACATTTTCCAAATTCCGTGAAAAATATTATGATCAGTCAGATTATGAACAAAATAAAATTTGCTTTTCACTAAAACTGACATAAATAAATCACTTCTTATGGGATTTATCACTATTAGGGTCTTTAGTCTTCAGATCCACTAAAGATGAACGCGAATTCTTAGCGGGTGTTAGTGCAGATGATTAGGCAAACTATTTTATTTTTCTTGCCTTAAAGCACATACATACTGCTAGCTCACCATCTTAGCCGGAAGTTCAGTGCTACAAGTTGAGGATGATTGTCTCTGAAACAAATATAAATAATAGTTCTTAGTGACTCTGAAGGTATTATATTCAAACAAAATTTATAATTTAATGTTTTAGAAGAAATGTATTTCAAAATAGACATTAAAAAAGCAAAAGCCAAGGATAATCTTGAAACACATAAACTTCCACATAAACTACATATTTCAATCCATGAGAACCGTTTCGAAACTAAAACAAAATATACCTTCTGACGACGTTTTTCTCTCTTGTTTGTACGATAAACTCGAGTAAATATTCAACATGGATGAAGGAAATAATAAGAAAGCGGCAACTGATATTATATACCCTTCGGTTGTTTGGCGGAAGTTGGTATTAAAATGATAAAAAAAACTCGGGGTGCTTTGCTCTGGAAAATTATATAAGTAAGTGAAATTGGGTACATGTAAAAAGTGTACAGTTATTATATAAGTTTGGGTAACGAACATATATACTGTAATGGTTTTAGCCAATACTTTTGATCTAATTATTTTCCTCGGCTAGTTTTTTTTATTTAACTTTAATTAAAAAAAATATACTTGCTTATTTAATTTTTAATTGTATGCAAATTTAGGCATAACAACTCTTTATCTCAGGTTGAGTTCTGGGCATTAAAAATAGATAAACGTTTATATTTTTCACTTACCTTTTTTTATCTTATTTATATCAAATTTAAATTTTTATCAATAATTATTTTGCTTTCTATGCTCTTTTTAATTTACTGTAACAATAATAATAATAATAATAAATTTGGAAATTAAAGTTTTACAATTTTTTTTTATTTCTATGTGAAAATGAAACAGTTAGAACAAATTAATATGAACTCTTTTAATTGCTAATAACATACTTTAAAAATTACCTACTGTTTAAATTATTTTTGTTTTCTTTGTGTGGAGTTAGGTTATTTACTCAATCCATAAGTAAACACTATACATAAAACTAATTCTAACAAAATAATACACATGTTCTTTATTATTTTTAAACAGATTATTTTTGTTCATAAATACCTTAGCTATTACGAATTGTCCTTTTTAACTCCACTGTTTATGAATCATTTTCTCTTTCAGGTCGTTTTGCCGCTCGATACAAATGTATTCGGTTCTCATCTTCTCAGTACCGCTCCACTACAATTACTAGTTTGCACTGCTGCTAGTTTTTCGCACTGGATAGTCTATTACAATCAACTCTCTGACCAGTATCCGAAACTTTGGTAATTTCTGTGATTTATACCTTGTCACTTTTATAGTTTTGTGGTATTAACGTTCGTTTTTACCAAAATTGCCTTTTCTTGATTTATGAAGTTTTAAAATTCAAGATGTCTGAATTGTCTTCTTGAACACAACAAAGTTTGTTGAAAACAAAATTTCTGATTTCTTCAGAACACGCACAAGAACGATGTTTACACTTCGACGATCAAAATTCAACAGGGGTTTTTCTAATTTTTATATCCTTATCAAAACAAATGAATATGAAACTGATTATTTACATAATTATTTTAAAAATAATTTTAATATATACAAATTTGTTACTACTAATTACATAAATCTACTTCTATTAAACTTCATTCCTTTTCTACTCCTCAATTAATTTATAGTTTTAGTACTTTACTAATCAATTTATTTTATATCTCTTATTGAAATTTAGTGTCTGCAAATGTGATTTGATTCTTTAAATAATAACCCTACTTCGTAACATATTCCTTGTAGCTCCTTTCCTACCTTTTTTTATCCTACCTACACAAATTTTACTCTGCTTCCTCTCTGTTAATTTTATATAACTACTATTTTTTTTCTTTTTTTTAGAGAATGATTTTTATGAAACTTCTGGTTGTTTTGTTTGGATGAGCCTTGGATGTTAATTCAGATGAGTTTTAAATTAGAAAAGGATAATTTTATTATGAATATCAGATTCCATTAGTAGTTCAATTACTAATAAGGTATGTCTCTTTTTCTTATATTATTATATTTTACTGTATAGATTATTTATTTTCACAAATATGAAATTTCTGACTTTTCCTTTCTATAGGTAACCAAATTAACCTTCGTTACATACTTTTTATCTTTCTATAACATTTATTATTTAATTACTAATTAACTGCTTACTCACCTAACTCCACTTTTACATATTTATAGAGTAAATAACTTCCCCCTTCATTATTTAATTTCCTTTATATATTCTAACTATATATTTCAACTAAATATTATGCATCTTGCTTTGCAACTCAAATTTTTTTTTTATTAGTCCTTCCTGATAGGCTCTGTTACCATAAATTCACATACAATAAATATTAATACTTTATCAAATCTTTTAAACATTTTGCCTTCAGTGTTTCTTAAAAACTTTTGGTCTATTCAATTCCATAACAATACATATCGCTTTATTTTCAAATTTGAATGAATCTATATTTCTATGGAAAATTTTAATTAGATTAATGAGAATTCTGGCTTAAAAGGAAGTGGAGTATAACTTCGAAGTAAATTTTCCATTGGTTAACTTCCAAAAAGCTTTAGACAAGACGAATTCCAAAAAGCTTCAGACCAGCCTTCAGAATACACAGAAAGAAACTACCGACCTACAACACTAAAATAACCAAGAGATTAGCACAAACTTGAAGGCACTTTCTTGTCTGTATCGCTTTAGTTTCCATTTCCACGTTTTTTTCAGGTTTCGTATGTACCTATTGTAGAATTTTCTTCGGTTGTCGAAAGTCATTCTTTCATCCTCCATGACCGTATCATATTATTTGTTTTCATCAGTGAATCTTTTACCACTTTGTCCTGTCTCTTCTGAAAATTACCAATAATCATTTCGGTAGCCTCCAGCAATCTTTTAAAGTTTTCTAGAGTTTTCCATATTTGTCCTCTTAATTACCGTTTCATAGATATTTATTTCCGTTTCTTTCTAATGTTATACTCCAAAGTTTTTTATCTTAATATGAACGCAGTTATAAGTTATCCGTATTTTAATTTTGCGGGTATCATTTCTTATGGTACCAAAATCAACCTTAAGGTATGTATTGTTTATGGTCGGAAACCTTCACGAGTTGCGCTTTCCACAATATAATGCCCTATTCGACACTTATTTATGTATCTGATACATAACAGTAAATTTGCAGATGCCGATGTAAGATTTTCGGCGAGCCTTTTCCCGTAACTCCTAGGTTAGAATGTCAAGATCAAATTTTCAGGTTACTTCAGAGATATTGAATACTTTCTTCGAGGTGTCATTCTTTTGAACGCAAGAGAATATATATGATATATTTTTTTCTGGTCGGGAACCTTCATCGGTGGCGCTTTCCAGAATATAATGCCTCTCGAAAACTTATATATGTATGTAGATAACAGTAAATTTGTAGACGCAGATATGAGACCCACATATAGGATTTTCGATATCTCTGTCAGGTGAAGTAACCTGAAAATTTTTGTCAGGACCTTCGAACCTAGGAGTTGCGGGAGAACAGCAATTACACGGAACGACTCCAGATTCGGAACCTCTATGTGCTAGTTTCTCCGAAAATCCTAGATGTCGATCTTACATCTCGCGTCTCGAATTGACTGTTGGATGGTTCTGTTTCTATTGGGAAATATTTGATATTTCGAGAGACCACACTGTCCATACATAGATCACCTTTATCACTAGCAAGTGTGACTTGGTCGTTGCTAAACGATAGGGCAAACAACTTACGTTTCCGATTCCATCGATTTAGTGTTTTGCTTAATATATTTTAGGCCCTTTCGGCGATACACATCGTCCCTGAAGTAAACACTTATTGAAATGAAATTTCTTGAGACTGACTGTTGCCAAATTTTATTGTTAAATCTGAGCCTTTAAATAAAATTTGCTAAGTTCTTATTAGCGTGTTGCTATTTTTTTATTTCTATAGAACGTTACAGAGTTTTTATGCAGGTACTGTATTGTAAGCTACAAACACAACAAGGGATTCTTGGTTAGTACATGATAATTTTGCTATAAGCAGAACACACTTTCTGTGCATTTCTGTCAGCCCTTAATCCAGATTGTTCTTCCGTAATTGGGTCAGATGTGGTTGCTTATATTATGTGCAGGTTATTTCGCATTGTTGCTGCCCACTATTCCCTCTGAGCATCAGCCAAGTTGAAATCCCTGCAATGTGTTGTTGACCAAGTTCCCAACATTTCCTAGTATTTTATAGAGATCGTATCTCTATCGACAATCAGGCCAGATAATGCTAGAATCAGTTTCTATCATAGCGATAAAAAAAAACGTAAAGAGGTTGTTGCAAGAGTCTGGTGCAATTTTTCGCTTAGTACCAACCGAACAGGTATTTATCAACGGAGTAACCGATTCTGAGATTAGGTTTAGCGAGTGCTTACTACATCCTTGAGTGTTAGTAGCTATTATTACCAATCTAGGCATTGGAATGATTAGGTGAACTACTACTACTAATACTACTATCTAAAAGATAGATGTTAATTAGTACAAGGAGTGTTGAATCTTTGTTGTTTCAGTGAGGTTTTCTTGCTTTTCCTTTGGGTAATATTTCGTGCGGATGGTAATTTTAGTTTTAAAACTCTATGGCAAGTTGTTTTTTATCATCGCAGGCTAGAGTGGAGCGTATTTGATATCCTACACTCTCTTTGAAGTGTCTTTTGTACGCAATGCAATATATATAATATTTTATTTCTGGTCAGGGAACTTTCACCAGTGGCGCTTCCCACAAGAGAATGTCCCCTCGACCATTTATTTATATATTTGATATAGAGCCTGGAAGTTACGGGATAACAGCAATTACATGGAACGGGTCCAGATTCGGAAACTCTGTGCCAGATTCCCCGAAAATCTTCGACGATGTCTTTACATCTCTCACCTACAATTTTAGAGATATATTGTTGTCGATCTAAATTGTTTTGTGTTCTCCTAAACTAATCAACTGGTGATAGTTTTTCTTTATTGCTGGCTGTCAGAAAATAGTATAGTAAAATATATTCAACTTCTTATTTGTTTCATTAATATTTGTGTTCTTCTTATATGAAATGTCTCACTATCAGAGGGTTTTCTTCTACCAGGTACGTTGGTAATGTTAATTGATTCGGGTCAAGAATTGTCTGAGTACGTGAAAGTTGTATTTCGCTGTAGGAGATGAATCCATACGCCGGCTTTCGGATCACTCTTTTTTATTTCGACCAACCACCGAGCAAGTTAGCTGGTGTGCAGTTTTAGAGGGTCATTTTTAAAACATTGCCTTATACGGTCTTTACTTACATCTATACCATCATCCCCGAGGATGATGGTATATATTTATCCGAATAAAGCATACATTATATATACCTATTAATTCGGTTACTTTTTAAATCAATTTAGCTTGGAGATTTTCATCATTTTAGGATACTTATTAGGTTACTATTATATGCCACCCGTACACAGCGACTTAGTGTCAAAATCAGCTGTTTGTTTAATTTCAACAGCTATTGTCATTTCTTAAATATCCTCATAGCAAATATAGCTTAAGGCTTAACCTGCAATTGCCATCCGATCCTTAAAAGTTGTGAAGCAACAAAACCGGAACTTATGTCACCAAATAGCAATAAATACGTGCTAACTTCAGATGCATTACTATGTAGTCTGCAACAAACATGAAAAATAACAAACTACATTTCATAGATTTGTAAATAAAAACAAGTGTTTTTTTATACAGAAATACACCAACGCAAAAATCAATTGTTCAGCTATCAATAATTAATAATACCAGAGAAATTGCATTCATATCAAATGTACCTACCATTAGAATTTACCCCAAAAATCATTCAACATGTAACAAAAGCCTTATTTGATATTAAAGGCATATTCAAAACCTGAAAGATACTCAAATCATTGTTTTAACATTTAGAACCAATAAATGACCTCTAAGCTCCTAAATACACGACCCAATTATCAGAATACTTACATTAAGAAAGGACTATTCAAAAAGTCCAAAATTTGTAAACATGCTTAGCACCTATGCCATAAAACACTATTTTAGTTTTCATCTATATTACACATAGGAGAATAAGAACAGAATTAAGGAACTCTGTCTTAATTAATTAAATGGAAGCCTTGCTTATATCTCAGGAAGCTCATACATAATTAACAAACAAAAAACAGCACAATAAATGTTTGTCTCAAATTTTCAGAGGAGACTCAACAAATATATATGTTCATTTTTGGGGTCAGGTATATATATTTGATGAAGAAAACCCTAAAAAATTTTGTCTTCTAAACGTTGTTTGTGGCATATTCTTGATTACTTTTATGTTTTTTGGGCAATAACACCACAATAGAAATAAAACGACGTATACTGCTGGAATACCAAACGTTTCAAAGTCTATTCTGACTTCGTTGTCAATGGCATTATATTTATTGATATAGATTGCAAAATGAAAATTTGACATTTGACATTTTATATCAATTTTAAATGTCATAAATCAAATTTTCATTTTGCAATCTACATCAATAAATATAAAGCCATTGACAACGAATTCAGAATATACTTTGAAATGTTTGGTATTCCTGGAATATAGGTCGTTCTATTTCTATTGTGGTGTTATTGCCTAAAAAACATAAAAGTAATCCTGAAAAATTTATTTATAAAGAGTTAAACAAAATCGAATACCAAACGATCGCTAGCAATCAACACCAAACTTCACCAACGCTAACACTCAAGATAATCATGTTACTGCAATAACTATACCATACATACAGGGTCCCTCAGAAAGACTTTTTAATGGACAACCGATACAATATTAAAACATCATTTAAAACAAACAAAAATACTTAAATCAATTAAGTATATCAAAAGCAAAACCAAAAATACAACTCAAAATACAAATATTGCATTTATAATATAAAAATACGGAAACTTCTAGACGTCTAAATGTTCCAATAAACGAACACAAAAATTACATTAAAAAACGTAAAATCCATATTTGTGAAGATGCTTGGGACCTTGGCCATAAAATATAATTTCAGAATTCAGTTATATTACACAAAGGGGAACACAAACGAAACGAAAACTAAAAAAGTCTGCTTTAATTTTATCAATTTGTTAAATGAAAACGACTGTATCGCTACTACCTCCATAGAATTTAATCATTCCTGGTTGCCGATGATTAAGGAAGAAATTGTTAATAGGCATGTCCTTGTGAACAACCAAATATCGGAACAGTTCAGAAAGTTTTTCCCTTATGATTTTAATGGCATCACTGAATCAACAAAATTCCTTGATCGCTTTTTTGGCGAATGCACCATTTTATAACAAAGTCGCACTTAGGAGCGCCAGATAAACTTCTGAAGATCACCCCTTTCTAATACTTCCAATTTGAAATGAACCTTATTATAACATGATGTTTAGTAGTTTATGTGCCATTCTGTATATTATCAAACTTATTATATTTTATACAATAATAATAAATCCAAGAAAAGAGAAATAGACAATCGAGAATAATAACTGCATATCACGAAGCAAGCGACAATGGGGAAGAAACCAAATAATAGAAGAAAAACTTAATAGTAGAGGAATTATATTTAATTAATTAACTAATAATCGGTAAAGAATTATATTTTTAATACATTATCAACAATAAAAATAATATTTACATCTACTTAAGTCATATCTTTCTTAAATTCCTCATACATTTGAGATCTACACCTATAACTTTTCTAAATAGAAACATATAGTAACTGAGCTGGCCGATATTGTACGTAATAGCAATTCAACTAGGCGTTTTAGTGGGCCGTATGCTGTGGGCCACAACAGCTCGTTTACTCTAAATACTACATTCATCTCAGTGAAATAAATTGCTTTTGACAACAAAAGCCGTGACAGATACTGTGAGCGGAATTGGATTTACCTTTCTCGCGGCAAAACTGAAATGCGAAATTGTGATTTCTTGTTTAGTAGGAATGAGGATATATATTACAAAGGTAATGACAATCGAACATACCTGTTAACAATACACTATTATTTAGCATTGATTTATTCCTATTTATTTGAGAGAAAATTGTTATTTGGCTATTGCATCTTTAACATTCTTGTTTTTAATGGGATACATACATAGATTTATGTTAACAGTTTTGAATATGTAGCGTGAGAGTAAATTATCCAACGCTTTTTGTTGTTACAGTTTTCGTTATCTCTATATCTACATATATATCATCCTTAACACCACATGCAGGTATATTCAGTCAATACCCTACTTGTGTTGCCTCCCTGAAGAATTAAAAAATTACATAGTAACATCAAGAACCGTCTTACTTGAGAATAGATCGTCCAGTGCATATAGAAGGAATAAGAGCTTAAGAACTATGGGAAGAACTGTAAACTAGAAATTTAGTTTTATTTGCTTATTATAGTCGTACTCAGATTTGTTCTTGTAGATGCGTGTATTGAGATTGTGGATACTTTTCCACTTCTAGTTGTATATTTAAATATCTGTCTATTGTAGTTGGTGTTCTAATTGTACTTGTAGGTGTAGCTGTTGTGATAAATCGTCTTCAAAACTGTGATATTGTAACGAAATTTACCTAAGCCGGCCCTGGTTTCATTCTAGTACGAAATCTATCGCTTTTAGAACAAAAAAATTGATCTGGAAATGGCTTGGCAACTGAAGAATTGGTAATGGATTGTACGAGAGTTTCCGATCCTGATTTTAAAAGGAGCGGCAAGTTCATTTTAGACACCGACGCCAGCAACACAGGTTTAGGGGCCGTCCTATAACAGGTGCAAGATGGTGAGGAGAGGGTGATCAAGTACTACAGCCGTGGTTTTTCGAAACCGGAAAGAAATTATTGCGTCACCAGAAAAGAAGTTTTTGCAATAATAAGGGCTGTAGACCATTTCCACAAATACCTCTATGGTCGTCAGTTCTTAATCCGAACAGATCATGCCGCCCTCAAATGGCTGCTGGACATGAAGACACCGGAAGGACAACTGTCCAAGTGGATGGAGAAATTACAGCAATACGATTTCAAGGTGCAACACCGTGCCGGCCGTTTGCACAATAATGCCGATGCCCTATCCAGAAGACCCTGTAGAGCAGAATGCGGACATTGTCTGAAGACGGAACAGCCTGAGGGTATCTCCATCAGGCATATCCGAGTGCAGGCCAATGAAGACTGGACAACGGAACAGTGCATCCAGGACCAAATGTCTGATCCAGACACCGAACCAATCTTGTCACTCAAAACAAGAGGGGCACGAAGTCACGATGGGACGATGTATCTAGATACTCGGGCGTGCTGAAATCGTTATGGGCCCAATGGGATGTTCTAAGAGTAGAGAATGGAATACTCAAGCGAGTTTGGGGAAGCACTGATGGCCGAGAAAGACCCAACTGGTAGTTTCTAAGAAAAAGGTACCAGCCATCCTGACCGAAGTACATGATGGGATTACCGGGGGCCATCTGGGCTTGAACAAAACCCTAGAAAAAGTTCGCCAGCGATACTACCGGGTAAATTACTTCGAAGACGTCAGAGCTTGGTGCCGGAAATGTGACACATGTGCAGCCAGTAAGGACCCGAAGACCCGCACCAAGGGCAGAATGCAACAGTACAACGTGGGCGTCCCATTTAAAAGAATTGCCATCAATGTCGCCGGTCCGCTTCCCGAGTCTGAGAGGGGGAACAAATACATTCTGGTCGCAATGGATTACTTCAGTAGTGACGGTGCCAGTAGAATAACTATTCAGCAGGTTTGGCGTCCCGATAGAACTACATTCAGACCAGGGGCGTAACTTCGAATCAAATGTATTCCAAAACGTCTGCACGATGTTGGGGATCAGGAAAACGAGAACAACACCATTGCACCCACAGTCTGACGGAATTGTGGAAATATACAACAGGACCTTGGAACCACACCTATCCAAGGCCATCAGCAATAACCAGGGTGATTGGGATGAGCATATTCCCCTATTCCTGTTGGCATATCGCTCAGCCGTACATAATAGTACAGGCCTGACACCAGCCAGGGTCCTATTCGGAAAAGAGCTGCGATTACCCTGCGATTTGGCTTTTGGCTCCCCCGAATAACCTTCTCAAGACATCAACGATGATGCCGACCAGCTCCGACATAACATGCTGGCAATACACGAATTCGCCCGAACGCACATGTTGGCCACCAGTTACCGGATGAAGACGCGATATGACCTCAAGGTCAATTCAGTCGGGTTCCAAGAGAGAGACAAAGTCTGGCTGTACAACCCCCAATGGAGCAAGGGTAAATCCCCAAAGCTTACAACCGCCTGGGATGGTCCATATGAGGTAGTCAAGGGGTTTAATGAAGTCGTCTACCGGATCCGTCGAAACCCCAGGGCTAAGTGGAAGGTCCATTTAGATCGACTCGCTCCCTACCATGGAGAGGATGTTTCTGACCGGGACGATCAGAATTAAAGGTGGGGTTGTGTAAAGAAATTTAACTAAGCCGGCCCTGGTTTCATTCCAGTACGGCATCGATCGCTTTTAGGACAAAAAAATTGATCTTGAAATGGCTCGGCAGCTGTAGAATTGATAATAGATTGTTCGAGAGTTTTCGATGCTGATTTTAACAGGAGCAGCCCATTATCGCAGCAGTAAGTTAGTGCGACGAAGATCAGCTGTTGATGTAAATAAAAGTTTCTAGAAATTGAGAGTAAATATTAGTATTTTTTTAAGTTTAATTGAACCCACGGAGTATATAACAATATCAATTTGCCTTTCATCCTGGACACAACATGTGTCTTGGTAGTATGGGGGCGTTTCTTCGCGTCATTCTCCAAACGACAAAACGTAACAAGACAAACAGATGTTTGTTATTCAGTCTAACTACATTGCTTTGCTATAAACAATGTAATAAACATGTACAAACTAGTTTACAAACTACGATATGTCTAAATTTGAAGACGCGAGATGTAAGACCGACATCTAGGATTTTCAAGAGAATCAGTACACAGATGATCCGATTCTGGAGCCGTTCCGTGTAATTGCTGTTCCCCCTTAACTCCTAGGACAGAATGTCACGATAAAATTTTCCTGTTACTTCACCTGTCAGAGATATTGAATACTCTTTTCGAGGTGTCATTCCTTTGTAAGCAAGACAATATATATTATATATAAATATAATATATATTGTTTCTGGTCGGGAACCTTCATCAGTTGCGCTTCCCATAATTGAATGTCCTCTCGAACACTTCTTTATGCATTTGATGCATTTCGTTAAATTTGAAGATGCGAGATGTAAGACCGACATCTAGGATTTTCAAGAGAATTAGTACACAGAGATTCCTAATCTGGAGCCGTTCCGTCTAATTGCTGTTCCGCCTTAACTCCTAGGACAGAATGTCACGATAAAATTTTCCTGTTACTTCACCTGTCAGAGATATTGAATACTCTCTTCGAGGTGTCATTCCTTTGTAAGCAAGAAAATATATATTATATATAAATATAATATATATTGTTTATGGTCGGGAACCTTCATCAGTTGCGCTTCCCACAATTGAATCTCCTCTCGAACACTTCTTTATGCATTTGATGCATTTCGTTAAATTTGAAGACGCGAGATGTAAGACCAACATCTTGAAAATGCTAGATGTCGGTCTTACATCTCGCGACTTTTCCGAATGAATCTGAATGCCGCCATTCAATTGACTGTTGCGTTGAATTTGGAGGACATAGACCACCCATGTTTCATCGCTCGTAACAATTTGGCTTAAGAAATCATCACCGTTGTTGCGGTACCGCTCAAGGAAAGTCAATGCACTACTTAGACGTTTGGTTTTGAACACATCCGTCAACAATTTCCGAACCCACCATGAGCACAATTTTCCGTAATTCAAGTTCTCGGTCACAATGCCATACACAATACCACGAGAAACATTAGAATAGTCATCACAGAAGCAGAAACTCGTAAAGCGTCTGTTTTCTGTCACCTTATTGTCCACTTACCGCATCAAACTTTCCTTAATAACCAAAGGACGCCCACTCTGTTGTTCAGCATGCACATTTGTGCAGCCATCTTTAAATTCTCTCACCCAGTTTCTCACCATTCCATCACTCCGTAAATTGCACAAATCTCACGATGAATATCGATCGGTTAAGAAATCTTATAACTAAACCCATCTTAAACACTCAGTAAACAACGTAAACAATGAAGTATGAGACTATAAGTACTTAGGCATGAGAAGTAGGTACCCAGTGCGCATGCTCAGAACGCCGACCGCAGCGCTGCGGCGGCTGTGTGGCAAAACAGTACTTACTTACTTAACACGCCTCGTATATGTATTAAAATATTATATATAAAACACTGTTTTAAAGTTTTCATGTTCACAATTGGCAGTAAAATTATGTTTCGTGTTTTGGCAGTGACTTTAGACCACAAGATACTATCTATATTAAATATAGAGATATTCTACTTTAATGTGAAGGTTATTCCCAATATAATCATAAATAGAAACTAAAACATAGCACAACTATCATCCAGACCGCAGTATAATAAGCCACTTATTCACGGTCTCGACGTTTTTATATTTCAACCCGTACCGATAGCTTTATATAAACCATAAATATATCCCTTAGGGTACATAAAAAAATTCAAATGGGGTCCTGTATTTCCCTTTCGCTACCACAAAACATGCGTTCGCTAGTTTAGATTCGTTTCCCAGCATGTCAGGAATTCAGCATTCAAATTGCCGAAACAAAGTTGTGGGTAGCAACAATCACTGTAACGTTTGGAGAATGAAAACGTTTGTACAAGCTGAATTTATGATAGCGCACAAGGCATTTGCGAACATAATGTTATTATTTGTGGAATATTCCAAAATTTTAGTTCAATTTATCATATTTTTTGACAACTATCAGCACTGACGCTAAAATAGATTTACATAATTCATATTAATAAAATGTTCAGCAACATTTCGATTTGCGTTTGAACGCGAAACAATATATGGTTTCTGGACGAGAACTTTCAACATCGAAAGAGAGCAATTCTATTTATTATCAGAAACCTCTAAGAATTTTATGAACAGTTTGAAATATTTAACTTGGGAAATTATTTTAAATTGTTTATTACAATATTATAATCAGGCTGTCTTTATATTTCCCGGGAATATACTCTGTTTCCGAATTTCGATTAAACTATCTTTCAAAAGTTAAATTACAAAAAGCGCGAAGAACGCAGTTTTTATAATGAAATGTGTAACGGAACACCTACTTCAGTCAACAGTAATCCAAAAACAATTTACAGCCTCCTGTCGGTTATAATTGATAACGTTGTTGGTTGACAGTGGTTGTACCTTGACAACTGTTTTGAACACTGAAAGAGGAACCGAAACTGATTCACCAGAATGCAATTTGGTTCAATCCAGAAACGGCAAACTCATGTGTTAATTTTTTTTAGAGATCCGATATGCACTATACCCCCTGTATTTCCAATTCTGTAAAACCGGAAACTGAAATTAATAAAGGTCCCCGCACTTGAACGTTACAGGATAAATAAGAATAAAAAAACATAATAATTTTGGGGGCAAATTATACAATTAAACGGAAAATAAAAAAGTAAACGTTTTCAAACGGATCTCATGAAAGGAATAATTAGGGACACAAACATATTTGTTTCATATGTTTAAACGATATTAATGAAAATATAAAAAAACTTGAAAAAATAAGTGCTTACTTAACATTTACAAGAAAAATAGGCAGAAAATCCTGATATTAATTTTAAAGAATTAAATGAAAAAGAAAACAAATCAAGCGGTTCATATAATATTTCAAGTGAATGAGGAACACAAGAATTTTTTTGCATAACTTTGGAATAATTTGTTAAAATTATTCAAAAAATATACAGAAGTCGACCTATTACCTTTTATATCTGGAGCCTAAACTTTGGAAAAAATTGAGAATATAGGGTCTCACTCAAAATTATCTACATCAATTTATAAAGTAAAATGAATAACAAACCTTTATTTTTGTAAAAGAGCACTAGCAAAGTAATGAATCGAATGGAATGAATCGTCATTAAAATACAAATATATTTTATTTATTTATTTTAAATAATTTTTTAAAAGATTTAATAATTTATCACTTAGAATTTGTTCCATCCTCACCTTTATTTTCCAAACTTTTGAACCTAAAATTCAGACATCATATATAAGGGCTTCATTGAAAGTTTATTGATAGCATAATGCGAAAATCCTAATCCTAATTTTGGGGAACAAATTAGAAAATTAAATAAATATTTTTATAAAAATAACGCACAACATGTAGCAGATAAAAAATGCTAGTGTGAGAAATAAATGTTTATATTTTTATAAATTTAAAACGCTTATTTTATTAGCAATTATCGAAAAATACAAGAAAATCAACTTATTCCTTGCTTGCCTGAACCTGGAATATTAAACAAATATATACTTTGATTTATTTATATTATATAGAATCTTAAAAGTAGTACCCTTAGTATGCAAGTCCTAATCGCACATTACGGTTCTCTCTATGGTGAATCTAATGAATGATTGTGATCGATTTAGATTCTCCAGAAATGACTGTAGTTCTCGCTCCCCATGTTGCCAAATATTGAAGGTGTCCTCGACATACTTTATCCAGAGTTTTTGTTGCTTCTCAAGCCCCGTCAGTGAATTACCTTCGCAACATTCCATGTAGATGTTGGCAATGGTTGGCGAACCGCGAAAATATCATCATTAAACAGTAAACCAAGAAGTATAAATTTAGTTCCTTTGACCTGGTACTCATCCAATACTGGAAAAACTATGGATAATTTGGTAGGTATGTCACTGACATATAAACACATACTTTTGTACCCTAACACCAAACCTTACTTTATTCACTCAACGAACGTTTCAACAGCCAAGCTGTCGCCATCAAGGAGAAAACCAAGAAGTATAAATTTAGTTTCTTTGACCTGGTAGCCATCCTGTTCTGGAAAAGCTGTGGAAACTTTTGACACGCCCGGAAAGGTTTGGTGTTAGGAAACACAACGTTGTGTTTATACGTCTGTGACACACCAAAGGTTCCGCAGTTTTCTCAGTACAGGATATCTACCAGCTCAAAGTAACTAAATTTATTCTTTTTGGTTTTCTCCTTGATGATGACAGCTTCGCTGTTGAAACGTGCGTTGAGTAAATAAAGAAAGGTTTGCTATTAGGGTAGAAAACTCTGTCTTTATACGTCTGTAACATACCAAAGGTTCAACTTATTTCCCAATTTTGAATTAGTTAGCATAGAAATTCGAGATTGAATTTTGAAGAATGTCAGGGCTATAAAGGTAATTATTTTACACATTTTTTTGGCTTGTACGAAAATTCTTAGGATGGGTATTTTTCTAATTGAATTTATTGATTGCGTAATCTTTAGAAATATATTAGGAATAAGGCAAAATCGAGAATAACAAACTAAATCGTAAAAATCTAATTACGCCTGCTATTTACTTGCGTTCAACCTCATCAGCATTTAAATCAACGAAAGAGCGTTTTCATCAGTAAGTACCTATTTTGGCGAAGTGTCCACTAGAATCGTACTTCTTGATCCGGCGATGAATAACATTCATTTATTTTAAGGAGTAGTTTTGATATTTCCTCCACTTTCGTCTTAATTTCCACAGTAGCAGTTATAACTTCCTCTAGAATTTGTTTCTCCCTTATTGTATATATTCCGTTATTTTAACTTTTCCTTCTTTAATGTTTTTACTTATTTTTCAGAAATTTAGTTCATATCTTTTTCAACACTATTGTTAAGAGCGTTGAACATTTCTGAAGGAACTTTGTATCCAATCTTGTATTTGTTTAGATAGATGTTTCTTCGTGCATATTGTTCTTGTTGCTTCTCTTCGAGTAGTGCTTCATATTCCTCCAGATTATTATCATCTATGACGTTGGTGGGCGTTTTCCAAGTAAGTTTGAAACTTCCTTGTTCCGTGATAAAGACAGTTTTGGTTTTGAGAAGCCTGCAATCGCTTTGAGATAGGACCAGGTCAAACTCACTCTTGAATGATCCCTTTGAAGCTTTTTATATCCACATACTTATTTTACTTTTGGTCGAAGTCAGAGTTTCATTACTACAATTTTTAATAATTCTGATCTGTTCTAATATCCCTTTACATCAGGTCTGTCCACCAATCCCAAAATTACCCAGAAATAACTCCAGGTTTTGTTTGAATCAAATGTTGTCTCGGATACAGAGAAATGAAATTTGAAATGACAATATTGGATAGTCTTATTATTGGCCTTAAAGAATTTAAAAAGCCTTACTCTTCTCTACAGCTACCCTTATTAATGTTGCTTGTTTAACATTTGGTGTTTTATTTTTATATCTTGTGATTAAAATAGAATTTTGTTTTTGCATTATTTTTTATCAGCAGATTTCCAAAACAAAGGAGGTTGTCAATTCGTTGGCATCTGCTTTAGGCATATTGACGATTAAGCATACATTGTTGTTAGGAAATACATATTAGGGAAAGGTACCATGTAATTTTCTATAACGTCATATATATTGTTTTCCAGAAATTCATAAATAACACTTATTAAGGGTCCACAGTCCAGTTAATCTTCACTGATTTTTTCTAAAACCCCTAAATCAATTTGTATAATTCAAATTGTTTTCGACAAAGATATATTCCGATATTCCGTATATTTTTCTATAGCGTAAAAAGCACCGTTTTTAAGAAAATCTGAAAAATATTAGCAAAAAGTTTTGAAAGTTAAAGCAAGTTTCAAATAAATTATTGGTACAAATCTCTAAAATTAAATATCAAGATATATCATAAACTAACATTTATAGTACAGTGTGTTTGTAGTATTTGAAAAAAAAAATAAAAAATATATTTTGTAATATCTTAACTTGAATTCAGATATGATTCTATATATGTTTCTATAACGCTAAACATGAAATTTTTCACTAAATCGGAGAAATATAAGCAGTAAATTTCAAAGTACCTAAATATCAAATAAACATGTTCCAAATCTGTAAGAAAATAAGTTTTTATTATATAGGCAGGGGGCTCGATCTCGTTTGGGGGGCTTGGCGTCACTGAAGGTTGATTTTGGCACAATCAACACTATAAAATCATACCACTCATATGATCAGGGGCTTCGGAGCTTCAGCCCCTTAGCCTCCCCTGGATCCGCCAGTGACATAGGTTGTTTAAACCGTTCTTATTGTGATTCGTAGAAGTCGGTTCTTTTTTAAATATAAATTACTTTCCATTAAAACAATTTAATTGCGTATCCGATATAAGTTTTATTTGTGAGACGTTGAACACCATTTGCAGAAGACAAGAGACAAGTTCCTAATTTTTAGAAATTATATAAAACCTTTATGTCGTCAGTATTTAATAATACATTATTTATTTTTTAAGAACTAAGAGATTCTATTAAAACCAGCGCCCTGTATTTTTAACTTTAAAACTGTCTTTCCTGTGTTGTTTTCTTATATGCGTTATAATTTTCTTTACAAAAATAATTGTCTGAAATATTTTAAAGTATTGTATTGATAAAATTATTATATTACACCAGTTCGGTTTATAGATAAAAGTTAATCAATAATTATTCCTAAGATTTTAACAGAAAACTCTTAGAGCTAAACGATTTAAATAATAAAAACCTGCAAAAATACATTTTTTTTTGTTTTTTGCTTATATAATGAAAAGTAATAGAGGAATCGTAGAAAAGTTGTAGGAAATAAGATATCCTTCTTAATTATTGTTTACACATCCTGATTGGATCATTTTTTACCTAGTAAACTCAGGAAAACTGGTCAAAAATAGATTTTTTTAAAAAAATTATAGCTTTCTGGTAATTAATACTGGATTTTAATTATCGTCAAAACAATAGTTTATAATAGTATGTTTATATAGGCTCACGATGTATACTACGAATAAGTAGTTTTTGAACAATTCGAATTTAAATAATTTAGAGAGCTATTTTGCACGTATCAACAAGAATAGTCTGACCGGGATAGTCTAAAGATATTATGAAAGTTCATAAATTCCACTTCAATTTGTCTGTCTTGGATTTTCGCTGTAATGCCGAGAAATTGACTTAAAATTACAGTTAGCATTGCATTAAATGTGGGAATATGCGACAGCTAGCTAGTGGTGCACTGACAATGGCACGCGATGAAAATTATGGTAAATTGTATTACCAAATGTTTCCACTGACTGGATCAGCCAGTGTCAAAACATCGGAGGGTCCATCGTTAAACCCAAATTTCCAAAACAGTATTAATACATTTTACGATAGTAGGACAAAATTCCAAGTTATAGGAAGTGCACTGCATTTTGTAGGTTTTCAAAAAATATTATGGATATCGCTATCGAACTATCGTGGTTAATACGATAGGCCCTGCAAAATACTTCTACAACTTATCTAAATTGCAATTCTGCAAGATCTACTTAATTTACAATATATCTTCCGCGTTATTAATCTCAACGTTTTAAGCTATCACTAGGACGCAGATTAAGGTTCCAGTTGTTATTAATTATTTTATATTCCTCACTTTACATCGATTTTTCCAGCTTTTCTTTATGATAATGATGCGATAACAATTTATGGATATTCATTTTGAAGATTTTCTGATTTCTCTACAATTTTTCTGTTAAGGACATTATCAACATATTAAAAAACTCTACTGAATAGTGTATATGTTATTTTTCAGTTGTCATTTCGTGGATGAAATTCTACCAACTGAAATACAGTTCTAAAATCAATCAGACTTTTGAATTTGTGCAATAGTAGCAGGTGCTTCTCAAAGTAAATTAAACCGATCACAGTGCATTCAAAACTACATTTGCACAATTTAATTAGGGAATTCGCCACTATTCTGAAGTCTTCCTCGAATGGACGTTAACTGAATACTGAAAGGGACATTACAATTACTGAAACGTTTCCAAGGAAAACTAGATTAACCTTATTGGAATAGGCAGATGGAATAACAAATTTAATTACTGCCATACTCAGGCCACACAAGTGTGTCCAAACGTTTGAAGTATACTCAGTGGAACTCATCGAAATACGAACTCATTGAGTGTATTGGAATATTACAACTTTTACCTAAGTATAAGGTCAGTCTTATAGTACACAGTTAGAAAACTAAGACTTACAAACCCTGTCAACTCGTTCATTTGAAGATTAATATTTATTCGAATATCAAAGTGTGTAAAAATTTCGTTTCATGTGACACCTCAAATGGGAACTGTTAAAAATTTTATTTCTTGAACATATGTCAGTAATAGCAGGCTTTTGAGGTACCTTAAAAAAATTATCTATATATAAATAGGCTAAGACAAAACGATTAGGTACCATTTTCTCCTCTGTCTCTCAACCGATTTTCTTCATTTTTGTTTTGTTTAGTAGCTACTGACGACCTTCAGTGCAGAATATATAAAGAATCTTTATTTATTTCTTTTAAAATTAGTAATTTTAACAAAAATTATTAATAAAATTCGAGTGGCGCCCTCTATTAACAAGTAGCTTAATCTAATGTTCGAAATTTGACGGCAGTTAACAGTAAAATTCCAATTGCGGACAATAAAATTCTAATTGCGGACAAAACTAGCATGGTATAAAAACTATTACTAAAATAATCGACTTTTACTTACAAAGATGTATGTATGCACTAAAAACCGCCTTTTCTATTCATTTATGACGTTAATTTTTTTAAACAATCCTGATGACAGCAATTACTTAAGTGACCAAATAGAATTGAAGTTTGTGCATTTACAGAAGAATCCAGATCAAAAGTTTTATGTAAATACAGAAATTTTTCAAGTTAATTGATACATTTGGATTACGAACCTCAAGAGTTGAGTATGTACATTCTTCCAGTCATGAATGTCCCAAAAATCGAATAACAATTTACTAATCTGTATCTATATATAAATAGGCTAAGACAAAATGATTAGGTACCATTTTCTCCTGTCTCTCAACCGATTTTCTTCATTTTTATTTTGTTTCGTAGTTACTGACGACCTTCAGTGCAGAATGCTAATATTAATTTATAATAATGGTTCATTCATTAAATAAAATATAATAAAAATTCATTATTTACGTCATAATGTCAACGCCAAACAACTGAATGTGCCGCGTTCCGCCGCCGCCAGACTCAAAACATTGAGTAATTATATATAGAGGGACCAATGCTGTTTATACTTAGAGCATGTACTACTGGAAGTGGCATGCAAGAGTTGTTATTGTTTAGTGATAAAGTAAGTAATAATTGTATATTATAATTATACAGGGCGATTTCAGATATGTTCAAAATAATTTTTTTCGTGGGTGGCACATAAGCAGTTGTATATATAGGGTGTTTAAAATACAGAGTAGAGTGCAATTATAACTAATAAAATAATTATATAGGGAGCCCATTAGCGGTTGAATTTACAGGGCTCTTGGAATAGAAGGTGCAGTAGAATTACGGTTATACAGAGTGGTGCAAAGAGTATTATACAGAGATGCATATACAGGATGGCGGAAATGGAAATGCAACATTTTGTAACCCATAAGCAGTTGTATATATAGGGAAGATGAAATATAGGGTGAGAGGAATTATAGATATACAGGATGATGATAAAAAATGTTAGAAACGGATATGATTTATAGAGTAGCCCACGAAGAGTTCCATATATATGATGATTGAAATATAGGTCAGAGTAGAATTATAGTTACAGAAGATAGTTAAAAATTTCATAAACAAAAAGAGTAAATACCGTGGCTCATAGGCAGTTTCATATACAGAATGGTTTACTGGGTGGTTCAAAAATGTTAAAAAATATTATGCGTGGTCCATGAGCAGTTGCATATACAGGGTGGTGGAAATATATAATGAGATGGAATTATTATAATGAGGATTTTAATAAATGTTTGAGAATTGAGTGCAATTATAGCTATACAGACCGGTTAGAAAAAATAAATATGTATGGTAGCCCATTAGCGGTTGCGTTGTTGTCATATTAAATTAAGAATTACAAATTTGAACACAAATAATGTCCAATGAATTATATTTGAAAAAAACTTGAATTTCTTTACTTATTTGTAGAAGCGAGATGTAAGACCGACATCTAGGATTTTCGAGGAAACTCTCACACAGAGGTTCCTAATCTGGATCCTTTCCCTGTAATTGCTGTTCTCCCTAAAGTCCTAGGATAGAATGTCAAGATAAAATTTTCAGGTTATTTAACCTGCCAGAGATATTGACACAATTGGTCGAATTTCGACCACTGGGCGACAGCTAGTTAATATTAAAATTGTATTCGAACTTCAACTTTCACATAAAATTTCAATAATAAAGATTCAAAATTCTTTTAGAAAAAGTCTACGAAATGTTTACCATTAACTTGTTGTCATTAAAATAAGAACTGTTGGATTTCTTATGGAATCTTCTAAAATATATCGGTAGTAATGTACTTAACAACAATTCCCTAACTCAAGTCAAATAAATATAATTTGTTTTATGGGTGGTTTGAAACCAAACCTTTGGAGTGGGGCCTGAAGCTAAACTTCAATTCAACATTTATTTATTATAATAAATAAATGTAATAAATAAATAAATAAATATATTTATTACATTATCCTTCACGTTCATGAAGCGTTTATTGATGGCCTTGAATTTTTTAAAATGTATTTATGATTATAATTTATCCTAGTGCCCCCTTTATGAGCCAATTAATTATGTTGATCCCTTTTACAATTCTGCAATCAATTGCGGGTTAAGATTTAAAGAATTGTTGACCTACGATCACTTTCTTGGCATGCTCTGCACCTTTTAGTTTTAAATTAAAAGGCTGTAACACAAAAGGGAAAATCGACAAGTTCGAGCGAGTTAGCAGGATTGTCATTTGGGAGAGGCTTGATCTCGTTTGAAGGGGCTCTGACGTCACTAAATGTTGGTTTTTGCACAATAAACATTACAAAGCATACCCGCCCCTCTGGAGCTGCCAGTGGGCAAGTGTAACTAGTATTTAATTCATCAGCTATTTTACAAATAAATACATATATCAAGCACCATAACAAGGACACTTGTATTCCTATGACTGCTAAATATGCCGATTTTGACTTGATTTTTATTTTCCAGATCATCTACTTCTCTGTTTTTCATGGCATTCATTTAGTTGCTGATCTCCTGTGAGAAATCTCATCATATAAGTTTGATGTTGCTGTGGCTGCTGATCTGATGTTTCGCATGTAAATACCGTTTGTTAACTTTGTTATACCAATTGAATAATTTTGCCAACTTTTGAAGTATTACATCATAACTTTGTTACTATGCTCCCAGCTGACCCATCAGCAAAAGATTTATCGTTATAATTTGCGTATGCCCAAAACCCAATACCGGTAATAGCAACTATAATCCTCTAAACGCAACCCAGAATTCTAAAAATTGTGTGTACAGTGTTTTGTGTGACTGTGGCCATTCTTATACCGGTGAAACTTCAAGACTTTTACAAGTAAACAAAAAAAGAACATCAATATAACATTTCCAGAAGACATGTGGACAAATCAAATTTGGCCAATCATGTATTAACCAGCACCGGCAGCCATAGGATAGACTGGGATAAAACAAAGATTTTGTTGAGAGAAGAAAATTTAAAAGAGAGGAAACTTAGAGAAGCCAGCTGTATGATGATAAACAACACTGAAATCGGAGCACCTTCAGCCGACCTTCATTTGGACTGGAGGAATTTCTTGCTAACAGAACAAAAAAACGGTAACCTCAGCGTCAAGTGATCGCAAAACGAGAAATTTGTCAGTGTCAAATTTTTTGACAAGCAACAAATTCAAGATCAAAGCGAAATTTTTTAGAAAAAAACCTTGAAAACAACACTAAACGATTGACAAGGACTCTAGACTCGGAGTTGAAACGTCTCCATACACAGATAAGTATACAATATACAATACATTACTTATATACAGGAATACTGGTTGATCATTTTGTAGACATCTCTTTCTCTCAGAATAACTGTGAGGAAGAATCTCTGTGCGGACAGCCAGTGATCCGGGCAATTTTACGAAATTGCCTTACTACACTTTGTTCTACATATACAATTTTTTAATACTTATCTGTTGCAGGAAAAAATTTGGAGGAGAGAAAACCCAATGAACAGACAAAATATAATCTTCTTTGTTTCAAGGTTATGCAATACATTTTGGTTCTACTCAGTACTGACTCCTGAATCAATTTTACATTCATGTTTACAAAACATATTAGTCAAATTCAACAAAGTGGATTCAAAGATTTTCCTTTCGTTGGTGGACACAAATATTTGTAATGACAACTATATTTTCATTAAAATTATAACGTTTCATGAACCTTTGGCCAGGTTGAAGTTTTACAAGTCTGGTCATATGGCTTGAAACGTGCGGTAATAAAACCCTATATGAGGTGAGTAGGAATGAAGAGGGGAGTTCGAATATAGAATATTATAAAGAGTACTTCATTTTAAAAGCTTTATGTTTGATTTTTAGGATACCCTGCATATTTAATTAGAATATATTTGATGATTCATGACACAGTTTTGTGTTAATTTGGTAAACTTACATATCCGAAGGCAGAGTCTTTTCTTGTGCCCAATTGTGCGAGTCGGTGCTGTAATTGGAACACTTAGTGGTGAGCACTGTGCTGCAATGCAATAATATCTAACCCCAAAACACTGTATATATTATGCTGAAATTTGCAGATTTTGGATCTTAATCGCAGTATTAACAGTTGTTAATTGAGAGGATTCTTTTTTTAAATCAATTCTAGAACCAGATATTATAAAAAATCTTCATACGTTACTACATGATATCCTAGAAATTACAACTATGGGACCTGCAGACTTCAAAATTTGATAGCAGTATTAACAGCAGTCAAATCTTCATATCCTAGTTTCTAATAAGTTATATCAAAATCATCTTTTAATACTATTTATATTATTTATACCCAGTAACAAAGGAAATAAACAATCTTATAAATGAGGTTAGTTTGCCTGGTATGTAGCTTTACCTTTATTTTTCTTAGCAGCAGTGTATTCGGTATGGGAGAACATGGTTGCAAATACTTGTTAAGCGTCTCCTTTTCTTTCTTAGTACTCTGTTCAGAAGGCGAGGATTGAGACTTGGGTGAACTTTATTTCGCAGATTCAGGACTACCAGAAGTTACTCAAATTAATGTCTAAGTGCTTCTTGGGAAATAACACCACAGTTTAAAGAAAATTGCTGTATATTCCAAACGTTTCGGGGTCTAGATCAGACCCCGTTGTCAAAATGGTTAAGAAACTACGGATTAAAAATGCACAATTCTAAGATGTAAATTAAAATATTTGACAATGTGTATTATTTGATTTTTGACGTAACTAAGAGAATTTTATTTGTAATATACAGGGTAACACAGAAATTTCTAAAGATCATATAATCATAAATTTCCTTTCAAATTGGAAGAATTTGAAAGAGAGATCTTCAGAATTTTATGTGGCGCTCCTAGGTGCGACCTTGTTATAAGATAGTGTATTCGCCAAAAATGCGACCAAAGAACTTTGTTGATTCAGTGATCCCATTAAAATAATAAGGGAAAACCTAGGAAAAACCTTACGAACTATCCCGATATTGGGTAGTTCACAAGGACATGACCATTAGCAATTTCTTCCTTAATCATCGGCAACCAGGAACGACTGAATTCTACGGAGGTAGTAGCGATACAATCGTTTTCATTTAACAAAATTAAAGCGAACTTCTTTTTACTCAAATTAAATCTGGATTTGGTGGTGAAATGGTGAACAACTTCAAGTTGATTGAAGGTAGCTAAAGAAATCCTCACTGACGCGTAGTCTAAATTTGACAACATCTGATTACTATATGAGGAGCCAGGGAATTGCAACCCAACAAGTTCGTCAATTAAAATGTTTTCCTGCTCACTACGGATTTGATTTTTTGAAGATATATCACAGACTGCAGAGAAACTCTCTGGAATGCCAACCGAATTATATGGGCATAGCATTCGTTGCGGTAGTGGTTCGGATCCGGGGTTAGCAATTAGTATTCCAGATACGATTTA
Source organism: Octodonta nipae (assembly GCA_034190945.1). Lineage (NCBI taxonomy): Eukaryota > Metazoa > Arthropoda > Insecta > Coleoptera > Chrysomelidae > Octodonta > Octodonta nipae. Next base: position 17,267,049 of record CM067222.1, read on the forward strand.
CTAATTATAATTCTTTGTTTGCTATCATCCAGTTTTTTGTCTCTGCATTCCCTTGAGGCATTATAACGTAAGCGTATTTCTTGATGTAAAGATCTGAACCCGGGGAAGTCCATCATCTCAGTTTACAGGTTTTTGGGTGGTGCAGTTCCTTTGCGCATGTACTTGCGAGGCATGTCTAGACAACGAGAATATAGTGAGTTACTTGTGTTTATGTTACAATGTGGGGCAGATGACTCTAAGGGCATGTATACTCACAAAAATTCTGGCATCTATCTTTATTGCGGGGGATAGATGCCCTCTAATTTCACATTAAAAATCGTGGTAAGGAAACTTAAATAAAGTTCAAGTAGTTGTACTTGATGCATATACAGACATAAATACAAACATTTAATCACTTACTTTATAACATCAAAAGTTCTGGGCGCTTGAAGTTTATATGTAACCCAAGTTAAGATATCAGTCATCGAGTAAATGATTTTTCATTGCACAGGTTAGAATACATCCCTTACAATGAACAGCACGGCATTTACTGGCAGAAGGAAGGGGGCAAGCTTGCATATTAGCAAAACACCGCGTTCGTACTGCAGATAGGGGTCGCTACATCTATCCCCTAAGGCGTCTCTCCCAGATTTACCCTATAGATTTACTCTTCTCTAAGGCCCCATCATTTAAATAATAAAAATAACCATCAAATTTGAGTTCAGTCGGAAAAAATACCAGAGAAAACTACGGTTCTGTTTATGGGAATACACATTTTTTTGTGGGCCTGTGTAGTTATTTACAATTATTGTGAAAATATCGTTAAGTTATCGAAAATATAATATCTGTTGTCTGAAACATAGATAAGAGATTAATATGTCTATATAGATAGGTAACTCTCCGTGCACAACACGTTCACTACATTACAGCGCTCAAGTGTGTGGTTGAAGAAACATACAAGGCGGGAAAATTAAAAACGGAAAAATATTAAATCATAAATATTAAATCATTGCATGTTTATAATCCTTAGTTCTTCCTGATTTCTGAATACATCTTTTATCAAGATGTAGTTATGTTTAAAATGTTATACAAGAAAAGGAAATACAATAGTAAACAATTTTGTTGAATGTTACATAGTTTGTCTTAACTCTAATCAACCTTTTTTAATTGATTCATGATCTTGCCTTTAACAGTTCTTAGACGGTGAGATGACTTCCTAATATATAAAAATATGTTTATATATTAAAAACATAATGAAACTGTGGTAATATTTTTACCTCTTGTATTTTTAGCTGTTGATATAGTTTCATGTTCAAAGTGGTGTTTTAATTTCCTCAAAGTAGTTGCAAAAGGTCAATCTAAGCAATTATTATCCTATTCACTTTCCAAATCAAGGTTAACATTCTCCTTAGTTTTCACATCTAAGAAATTGTACAATAATGTATTATACTGACATCAAAACTATTATGAAATAACTTACTTACCAGAATTAAGAAATAATTAAGCAATGGCACTATATTTCAAGTTCGAAGGAAATCGAACTTGAAATTTGGTTAAGCCCCAACAAATCTTGCTTTCTGAGGAAAAGTAAGCATCACACACTCTAGAAGACATCCTAATTTATAGGGGCATTTTGTTCTACAGATTACAGCTATTAATCCGGTTGACCAAATTTGAAGTAGCTGCAAATATATTTATTTTATTATACAAAATATAAATATTATTTAGTAAATACAGTTACATATTTTCATAAAATTATTTTATATAACTCAGTTTCTTTTGGGAACCGATGAATCAATCACTGAATTTAAACTAGTATTTCCACAAAAGGGAACACAATAGTTTACCATGATTTTAATGAATACAAAATTTATTAAAATTTGAGAGCTCTAACTTAACTTACAACAATTCGCAATTCAATAAACAACAGTTTACCTATATTATGCGGGAACATTTCACAAAACAGTAGTTTCTTTATTTCTAAATAATGTTTATCCTTTATTGCCTCTATAAAAATAAGAGATAAATACATTCATAGACACAATATACGCAACCATTCATATCAGAAAACTTATTCTATTTGTCATATAGTGGCGACTGGGTAATTTGACAAGGATCGATATAATTGGATGTATACCTGTCTTTATTAACAGACTGGTTGACACTGAACGGACAATTTCTAGTTATTCTAGTTATCCGTGCAGGGGTCTGAAACCGAACATATGTAGAACAGTTTACAGCTAAACACCCCACCTCAGTTCATCTTTTATTTGAAGTTTTCTCGTCTAATTTATAGCGTCGCTTTGCAACAGTGTCGGTTTTAAATGTGCGTTACCTTGTAAGCTGCCATTTTATTGGATCATATCTCACTGCAGCAGTGGAAAATACGGTAAACTGGATGTTATAGCATCCAGAGAGGGAACAGGTCCTTTTAACTCTAAAAACGATGTGGTTAGACAAAACATTTCATTGGTAGTAGCTGCTCGTATTTGAAATAACTAAATGTGAAAGCTTTAATGCTACACAGCTATTTTATTCGACTAGTTGATACGTACCTCGGTTTTAATGTTCTGATGCGACTGACGGACGAATTTAAATATTTGCTTTGTGGTATTTCGATGCTTATGATTGTTGAAATGAATGTGGTTTTGTTAACTATTCTATAGTATATGGGCGAAAATTATATAATACTGGTATTTCTAAAATATCATATTCCTGAATGCAAAAAGTGGAGATATATGGATTTTAGTTATCAACTGTGTGTTTAATATTTATTTGCATCGTGGGCTCTGAATTCAAATCTGTATAATTTTGATACAGATTTCTTCTAAAACAAATTTATTTAAATGGTTAAAATAGAGGAGAACATTATTATGTTTTCCGTAATGCAAATACGGTCTTTTGAAACAGGATATGCCGTTGTCAATATATATGCCTCTTTATGATTTACAAATAAAGAATTTCCAGCTGTAGTACACAATCCCGTCTTTAATAGAAGTGTTTTTATCAACAAAAATTTGGTTAACTGATCCGTAGCACCTTACGAGTTTTTTTAAATAATTTTCCACATCCAAAATTGCCCCCAATATCTATATTAGGATTTTTGACAAGATTTATTATAATCTTTATAACACATTTATTTGATAATTTTTAATTTATGCCGTTTTAAGACCATGATATATTTCCATTTCCCGGAATGATACTTTATTGAATAGAAAGTTTCTTAACGGGAGACCACAATTTAACAAATGAAAAAATGAAAATAGAGAGTATGACTACGTTTAATTACTTTTATGTTTTTTTTTGGGTAGTAAAAACGTTTAGAACACAAAGAGAGTACGACAATGAAATGCAAAAATTAAAATTGCATTTGTTTCAACACCTCATTCCGACACCACATTTGCTTGATCTTGAAATAATTTTGTGTAAGAAACACTGACCAGTTTATATACTAAGAGTCTCTTCCTTTAGAGATTAATATATAAGTACCTGGAAGACCAAGCCTCGCTCATGATTTCGATATTTCACCGAGTTTGATATAAAAACATATTTATCTTGAAAAGATTACTATTTAAAACCACTTCTTGCTTACCTAAGGAATAATTTAATTTCTATGAATATATTATTTTAATTACCGTAATAAGTGCATAAATTCACAATTTGCTCAAACATGATTCCATACAAAAAAACAAAAATCTTCATTGGGTATGTTAAGAAACGAGTGGTGCCACCTAGTGTGTTCACCTTTCAGTTTTTTAAATACCCTTACAGTTATTTAAAATAGTCACTTCCATATTTTTCAAACAATATTAATTAAATCTTCAGAAATGCCCGGACCTAAAAAAATTTTAATGTTTAAGTTTCTGTGATGATACCTCCTCACTCATGAAAAATATTTTGCTACATACTTTCCCTTCAAATCCAAGCATTTGTCATCATATCTTACTAACAAACATGCTTCATATATTTGTCTGCTGTGTTAATTTTTGAAAAAATCTGATTACATTCCAATTATAAACAAACAATAAAGTAAGTCGAAGCATAAAATCTAATTATTGTCACATTTATTTCAAAAGGAATGGTCAACACAAAATTAGTATTTCTGTATAATTATTTTCTTGTTAATTATTGCACAATACCTTGGATTTAGCACTTTAATTGTTTTTCCTTTGCACAAGAAAATCTTCACACTTTAATTGTTTAAATATTTGTTTTAAAGAAATCAGGCTTCGAAAACTCATTAATTATTCACTTATAGTCTTCTAAACGTTGTTTGTGGCATATTCTTGATTACTTTTATGTTTTTTTGGGCAATAACACCACAATAGAAATAAAACGAAGTATATTGCAGGAATACCATGGTATTGCCCAAAAAAATATAAAAGTATTCACTTATATATTATAATGAAACACATCAAACTTTGTAAACTTAAAAAACTAACCATATGTATGCATAATGTATATTTTAATATTGGCTATTTTTTAAAAATACATGTAAGGATATTAAAAATAGTATGATTACAACAGCCATGTCATCACTTACACTGCGTATATGTAATTATTATTAATTAGTTATTTATTTTTATTATTAATAAGCACGCTTCACTATAAAATTCGACATTAGATACCAGATTAATATCTTAATTTAAGCTACATGCTAACTGTTAAACACACAGTTTATTAAACATCCAGACAAATATGGTATGTATTTCATTTATACTCGACTTTTTTTATGGCATTTACTTCATTATCACATTACTAAAGAAACCTATTTTCGTTTTTATTCAAAATTACATTTCAATTTTGATATTATGTATAGTTGGTAAAATATGTTTCCTTGTACTCAAGTTAGAAAGACACAATTGAAAAAAATTTCATCTATAGTTGAATAACATAAATTTTGTGTTATTTTCTATTAAACGTCTGAAATTATTTGTATCCTATATAAGTTATATCAACAAAATTGTAAATATGTATTACTGTTGGATTTTCTTACCTGTATTGAATTTGAATTTATTTTACTTATTTATTAGTTGAATATGTACGACCTATAACCAATTGTGGAAATTATATGACTTTTTCTGTTTGTTTACTTCTCACTTACTTATGCAACTCCATTAAAGTACTTTGTACTGTCCTGACTAACCATTTGTGTGTGTTATTGTTGTGATTTTCCGACAAACACTTTCTTTTAAAACTTTCCGGCGAGCTTATATTTGGTTGTTTGGTTGTAATAACAGCTGGAGCCTCACTCTGCCTCCTAGTGATAGTATATTACATTCAGATCAATAACATTGAAGATCGATTTTGGTATGTTACGTTGATCGTGCAAAATTTCAATTTAAATAATTTGTAGAAACATTTTGAAGAGCCTGTTATTAAGCAAGATTGTTCGCTAGCGATATGTAAAATATATTTTGATAGTTTATAATATGCACTTCAGTTGGTATATCTTGGTTTTTTTGTCGTGCCGTGTTAGTGTTAGTGCTGCTTTTGAAATTTGGCTTAAACGATGTTTTGACAGTGGCAGTGAAAAAAGTCATTGAATTAATATTAATAAACTGTATACAGGTAACCATTAACTTGATAAAGCAATACAAAAAAGACCAATATGAGCAGGCAATAGTATTTAGATAAAAACGTAAATAACTGCTGAGAAAAAACATATAATAATACTATTTACCATAATTTCATCTCGTGTCCCAACCTCAACAAAAAGCTACATCCGTTCATGTGCCTTGACATCTATTGTCGGACATTTAAGGCAACTAGCGGTCGTTGAAATTCGATCAAAATCATTTTAAGATAATATACCTATATGAATTTGCATATTTTCATCATTTTTTTCTACTGTTATACACTTTATTGTGTACTTATGGAGAATTTTATATACTATTATAAATTAAGTAAAACATTATTTCGCAAAGTATAATAATGTACATGTACGACGCTGAGACATATTCTGTTTTTGAATAAAAAATAATCATAGTATTATTGAATAAATTAACAATACAAATACAATTAGAGAATTCAAAACGTCAATAAAAAATAAGAATTTAGAGAAAGCCTTGATTTTAAATTACATATTAAAAAAGTTATGAAATAATTGTGTTCCCTAGTTGTAGATGGGGCAGTAACTGTTATTAACGGACAATGTTGGCATTTAGGTCCTATTTTTTTTATTAATGAAACTAAAGCCCGTCAATTAGCAATTAAAAAACTCAAGAAAATTGGTTCTCAAATAGAATGAAATAGTACCGAATCTTTTGTATTTACATATAGGTTTTAATAAAATACACATATTTCAAATGTCAATATGTTCATTTTAGGTAAGTCATTCACCCTGTATTTAAAGGCAGGATTTTGGAGACATGGTATGTCAAATAATTAATTAATATTAAACATAATATTTTTAAACTATAGTTTTCCAAAATGCTTAAGGTTATTCAGATATATCACAATAATGATTTGAATTTCTAAGAAAAAATACAAAAAATTAACACATAAGTAACTATGAAGATGCAGTATAAATAAATAGGATACATTAGTACTTACATATTAGTACACCTTAAACTAAAAGTGTATGTATATTCTCAATGGTTTCAATTTAATAGGAAAAGTTAGCGATGACTATTTCTGTATTGCATCAAAAATATAAAGAAATACAATGCATCAGCTCTTAATTTATGTTAAATAATACTTTTCATGTTGATCATTTTTGTAAGTGTACTGAAATTTAAAATTTTTAAATAATACATTTATAATTTTCACATTGAATTGAAAAGGTACATTAACCTAACTGCTAACAATGTTATGATATGTCAAACTAAAATAAAAATAATCAAATTCCCTGAAACGAAGATGACCGAGAACATTAGAACTATTGCCATGATAGTTATAACTATTTTTGATCAGTTGCCACAAAATACACGTTTCTAATTTTAGTTTAGAAACCATATTGACAAAAAAACTAAAGGTTCAAATTTGCGAGTACCAAATAAATGATTATTATCATTATCCTATAATATAAATTTATATACCTGAGATCTGAATAGCCTGACAATGTGGAATAATGTTCGGAAATGATCAAAATTTGTTAGTATTTTGTTTAATTTTTAATTGACAGAGTGGACGTAAATTATGAATTTTTATTTTATTTTATTCAATGAATGAATCGATGTTAACAAAAAATGTAAGCATTCTGTACTGAAGCTAGTCAATAGCTACTAAATAAGAAAAATAAACTAAATCAGTTGAGGGACATAGGAGAAAATGGTCTCGAACCCTTTTGCGTTTGCCTGTTTATATATAGATGTTTACTTCTCGGCATTATAGTGAGAGGCAAATTGAAGTAGAAATTATGAACTTTCATTTGTATATCCGTGACGTTCTAGTCTATCGTTTTGACAGTCATTAGTTACTAGAAAGTTATAAATATTTTTTTAAATCTCATTAAGAAAGATTTCTTATTCTCTACAACTTTCCTGTAGACGGCATTACGATTCCTCCATTAAGCGGCCTCTAAACGTACCTTCAAGTTGTTGAAACTTGTATTTAATTGTACAAGTGTGTGTCCTACACAGTTCGTTTTGTTGATATCCGATACAAATATCTATAAGTTTGCACACACTTATTTGAACGTGTAGGTATTTGATTTAAACATTCTAGTCAAACTTGTTCAAAATATAAAATAGGTAGTTAGACGTAAGGATTTGTTTTCACTAATAAGATTGTGTGACATGTTTCTTCAACTATGTATGAAGGTGTAGTGCAACTGCCAAATATCTCTTCTAGATGTTTTTAAAAAGATATATCATACACAAGTGTGCTGCCTAGACGTGCACACAAATCATTTATAGATATGTATAGGAAAAGAAAATGTGCCGCTATTGGTACACGAAGAGAGGGCAGTTTTCAGATATAAATTTACTAACCGAATTACGAGTTTCTGAAAAGTCACATTAGAAAAATTATTTACGTATGGATGATAACCAATTTAACATGATTTTGAAATGTATCGACTCACAAATTAAAAAATATGATACAATGAGAGAAGCAATTAGTACCGAGGAAAGGTTAACTGTAACATTACGTTTTCTGGCTACAGGAAGATCTTACTAGGATTTGAAATTCAGTTGTGCCATATCACCACACTCCTTACGAATAATTATTCCTGTAACATGTTTATTACTAATTTCTTTAGCTTTTATTTTCGACAGACAAGGAAACTCTCTGTACAATTCAAGAAATTCGGTTATAAATTGTTTAGAATAATTTCTTAAGTCATCTTATTTTAATGTCAGACAAAACTCACTACCATTTAAACTAAATGTTTTTACCCATCTCCTATCCCTAGACGCTGCTAGTTGTTTGTAAAAACAGATCGTACAAACAAAAAATCAAACGCCGCAGATTTCAGAATTTTGGTTTGAATGCCTTGTTTGCGCAAACATTCTCTTGAACTACACGTCTTTCACGGTATGCACAAACGTATTTCCCCAAACTAAATTACAAAGATGTTGCAGCATGCAGTGATGCAATATGTTTGTGCAAACAAATGCATTTTTATAAAATCAATTCATACATGTTGCAGTTAATTTTTCTTAATTAAAGTTGATTGTACAAACATCACTTTCAAACATGATGGAATAATGTAGGGATAAATAATGTTGGCACATACATGTTTTAGAAAACTTGTTAGATGTTATTTGTATGACAGTATAGGTGACGAACATTATTTGTATGTACAAACAAGTATGGCAAACTTTCTGCTACGTTTAGGGCAGCCTTCACTTTTCATTATATAAGCAAAAAAGCAAAAGAAATTTTGCTAGTTTTTGTTATTTAAACCATTTACTTCTACGAGTTTGCTGTTAAAATCTTACCAATAATTATCTATAAGGTATGATATAAGCGAATTGCTGTTGAATTTTATATCCGAAAATGACCTAAATTTTGCTCTATAATCTGATTAATGTAAATAGGAATTAATTAACACTTATCTTGACAGAAAATGGTAATCTAAAGTTCGAGAAAATTCGTATATTACAATTTAAATTTTTTATATAATTTTGTAATTAACATTATTACCTACGATATTCAAAATATGATTAATATCTCTAAAATTAAAAATCGTATTACGTGAACACCAGTTTGACGCATGTAAAGCAATTTTATTTTGAAATATTGTGTGTCTGAATGTTTTAAATACCTATCTAAATTATGATAGCCGTTTATATCTGACGGTTTTATATTCTATTTATATTTGTGTCATATCGAATATATATTGCCAAAATAATAAAAACCAGAAATCTCACAGTTTAAAATGTTTCAGATATAAATAAGTGCGTTTATTAGGATTACAGTTTTCACAATAATTAGGTATATAATTCAACTAAGCATAGAACTTTTTCATTGTTCTTATTGTATTATTGATTTAGACTAATTGTATAGTTAGTTATATAGAATACTATAATCCTCATTAGATCCTGGCAGTAACCTGCGAAAATAAGGACTTTCTAGACTAAAATCATCGATTTTCTCAACGTTAACTCACTGGGCACTAGATGGCGATTAGGAACATATATTAGATATAAAAGTCTATTACTCTATTGTTTTAAAGAACGTTTTATAGGTTCATCATAGACAAGTGGGTTTTTTTTTATTGGTCGTATTATTTTATTCTTTCTTTTTGCGGTAAATACTTTTGATGTTTTACTCAAAATAGTAGACCAATATATCCATAAATCAATGTAGACAGACGAGATAAATCACGGTATGATGCAATTTTGACATATTTACTTTAAACACAGGGCTATAAATGGATAACCGAATTTCAAAAATGATGCGGTTGTCAATTCGTCGGCAACTTTTTTTATGTATGACCAGCGATTACTCAAAAACGGCTTGGGCTATTTTGATGATTTAAACTGCATTATATTAAGGAACATTGCAGAAAGGTACCGTATAATTGTCTTTAAAATGAGAAAAAAATTACTATTTAAATAAGGGACTACATTTCAGTGAGTTTCAATGAATCTTCATTGTTTTCTCTAAAACGGCTCAAACAATTCGAATATAGTATTCTACAAAGATATCTTCCAGCTTGATTCCGTATATTTTTCTACAACATCAAACATACCATTTTTCTGGAAATCGAAAGAATATGTGGAAAAAAACTGTAAACATCAACTGTCAAATTTTCGTCACACATATCTTGTGTAATTGTCAAGATATGCCATGAAAGTATATCGTTCAGTGTATTTGTAATAGTTTTCATTTTGTTTCATTTAAAGACAGTTTCTTTTAGAGACGAAGTTAGTCCACTAAAATCGCAGAAAATATTCCATTAGTTTATAGAAACGAAAATTTGTTATGCTGGCGATCTCTTCTATAAGGTATACGGTTGTAGGTGGGTGCGTGCGTGCATGTGATTTTAGGTGGTACATAAGCAGTTGCATACATATGACGGTTTAAATATAAGGTGGAATTGAATTAGTTATAAAGCCTGGTTCAAAAAATATTGTATTGTGTGGCACATAAGTAGTTGCGTATACAAGGTGGTTGAATTAAGAGTATAGCAAAACTATAGTTATACAGAATGGACATTTTGGAATACAATTACAGTTATACAGAAGGCTTCAAAAAATGTTAGAAGTAGTTGAATATATACGATGGTTGAAATGTAAACTGGAGTATAATAACAGTTGTACATGGCGGTTAAAAAACTTATATAGTGTGGAACATAAGTAATTGCTTAAACAATGTTTTTGAAGTAAGGGTGGACTAATAGTATTGTTATACAGGATGTATCAAAAATTTGTTATATAAGCATAAGCAGTTGCAACATCTGAATTATAGGACAGGATAGAATACAATTATAGACATGGGTTCAAACAATTATCGAAGTAGTTGTATATACCCGGTGGTTGAAAGAAATGGTAGAGTAATATTACAGTCATAATATATGGTTCAAAAATGTCAGTTTTGTTATATAGGGTAGACCAGGAACAGTTACATAAATGGAATCCTAGTCATATAGAGCGAAGTAAAATGATGGGTGGGTAAACAGGAAGAATTTAAATAGAAAAATAGAAACAGTCAATAGTGTGGAGAGGATTTATACTTATACAGGGTGGTTATAAAGATATCAGGACCATTGTAATATTTTGTAGAGAATTATTGTTGTAAATGATGGTTCAGAAAATAATAAACAAATACGTTATATAGGGGTGTCCAATACACAGAAGCATATACAGTGTGGATGCAATATAGAGTGAAATAGAGTTACACTTATAGAAAGTGGTCCAAATAATAAAACTAATAAAAAAGTTGAAAAATATTTGGAAAATATTAATCAAGAATTCAAATGAAAGAGGGAGATAAGAATACGCTAAAATATTTAATAGAAACCTTAAAGTAGATAAAAAAGAGATATGCCTGAAAATAGTAATTAATTGCACATGGTTTCTGAACGGTTTGTGTTTTAAGTCAGCTCAAGTCGGTTTTTAAATACAAATTATTTTATCTTCAATTCAAAACCGCCATGCTTGCCAATAGATTTCGCATTGGGCATGCAAAATGACGTCACCCATTTAGGTAGAAATCCCGCTCATCCCTGCTTTCAAAGTTGTCAGTTGTTTTTGTTAGCAGATCCCGTTCAATCAATTACACCTTTCATGTAACTTAGGTAACCTATAAGTTACGGGCGCGATTTTTTTTTAAATTGCTTTACCGAGTATCTATAGCTGTATAAAAGGGACACACTCTATGCACATTTTTTGTTTCCGTAAGAATAATCTTTCTGCTTGCTTTTTCTCTGAAGTACCACCGAGAATGTTTCTGCAATATTGCTCCTTGCAATAGTATGTAGTACTAGCAATCTATGTTGTGAATCTAGATCACTATGAACGTTGTATACATATGTGTATAGAAACGTTATTCGAAGAAGCCCCAAATAAAAAACTCGCTACTCATTTAAGCTAAAGAACGGTATTTTCTCCAAACTGACACGACCAAGGCACATTTACATCACTATTTTTAATGTTGCGATAAGGTTTATTAAGCTGAAAATGCCATTAAAGAAATCTACATCTAAACCAGGCTAAAAATAATATTTTTTCCGTTATTAGTTCCCAGAAACAATGCCTTTCTAATCAATAGAGATATCGTAATTCTGAGAGCGCAGGATTTGTTACTAATTTGTTATGCTGTACGACATGTTGCACCTCTTATCGAATCCGAGTTGTTAGTGTAGCTTAAACTTGAGCTACAGATTCTATAGCTGGAAATTTTTTAAGCAATCAATATATGAAAAAAAAACAGCTAAATTTGTTGGTTTTTGTTGCAAAATTTTTGCGCGAATTGAAATTAAGGATTTCGAGAAAAATTTCCTTGTTTACTACTGGAGATATAATTGAAATCGGCAAATTGCAGCTTGTTTGTTACGCTGAAAGAATTTGTAGCACCTACAATTCAGATATACAAATGATATGTTTATCGTATATAACCTACAGGCGCTATAGCTATGGGTTTCTAACCAATGGACTTATCAAAGGTCTGAAAGCGACCGATTTTAAAGCTATTCAGCTACTAAGTTGTTAGGCTAAAAGCAATTTTGTAGGTTTTACTGATACTGAGAAAAAATGGCTTCAGTAACTTATATCTAAGTTAAAGAGAATTTCAATATCTATTGGTTAAAAAGTTATAAGTTTATTTTTCGTTTCCTTTAGGAGTTATACATTTCCTTTCAACGTAACAAATAAGTAACTCAATATCAATAAATTCTGTCGCTATAAGAATTTTGGTATCTATATTGGTTAAAAGTTACAGCTATGGACTACGTAAATTAAATTTTAGCTACTGTTTCTCGAACAAATTCCCAACAAATAGGAACAAGTTCCTCCGGATTCCAAATTTTGACTGTTGTGTTTTATAGAAAGTTCCAGCTATGATCTCGGTAGATTAAATTTAAGCTAGTAGTTGCCACTGGTTCTTAGTATCTGCAAAAGCTACCAAACAATTTGTTATGCAACACATTAGTAACAAAACAGCAATAAATGATGGAACTGGGTTAGATATAGAATTCTTTGAATAGGCCTCACCAACGTTTATGCGTTGACAATGTTTTCCTTTATTGAAAATAAATATTTTTTTGCATAACAAGTGTTTATCAGAGCCTAGATTAGTTCTGCATGTTTATCTAAGCAAAGCTGCTGATTCCTACATAAATTATTCTATAAAATTATTCATTCGAGTAATGAACTAATAATATACTAAGTAGTTTTGTCGCAATTGTGAATATATACTTTGCAATTTTGCACTCTGAATTCTTTTGTCCAGTTGACATGAATTATAGAGTTATTAGAAAAACACCCTTGAAGCAAACTATGTTAAGTCCAAAATTGTGAAATTTTAGTTAAATATGTTAAGATACTTAACTTTTCATGATAATTCCTTTAATTTTTTTTTATTTTGCGATATCTGTACAAACAACGAAAATAGCTTGTGAGTGAATCGAGGTTAAGACACATGACCGCAGTTTGGGTCTGGAATGTCTGGATATTTTAGTTTAGTTTCCTGTCTATAAGTCGCATTGCACCCGGGAAAGATCAAAAAAAAGTTTCTTGGAAACATCTAAACATCGCCGAGATGTATGGACTGTATAAAGAGCAATTTGGGGTGTCACGAGTCCCGCTACACAATATTACTAAAGAATGGCTTTATGGTGAGATTTTCAACTATGAGTTCAATTATGGGTTTAAAAACCCAGATAATGACAATTGTGTTACTTGCGATATATTTTCATTAAAATTTCAACAGGCTGAAACGCAGGAAGTTAGATCCTCAATACAAAAAGAGTATGATGATCATTTGCAAGATGCAGGTAATAGATTTAAAATGAAAGCTGAAGAAAAGAAACTCTTACGAGAAAACAACAAAGAAAAAATAGACATGATAGATTTACAAAAGTGTTTACGAACCCCAGAACTTCACAAGCTACTATAGCCTAAAGCTTGGCACCTACAAGTTAGTGATTCATCATTCAACCATGGAAGAAGCCTATATGGGGTGAACAGATTTCTGGACGAGGAGGGAATGAAATGACATCAGGTGTGTTAAAATGGTCTGCAGATTATTCAATTTCTTAGAGCCTAAATGAATTAACCATAAAGTCAGATAATTGCCCATCACAAAACAGAAACACACAGATGATTATGTGCTAGTTTTTTCTCCTTGAAAAGAATAGAAACCTTGATGTTCTTAACCATAAATTTCTAGCAAAAGGCCACACCCACATGAAGGCCGATGGCGACCATTCGTTAATTGAAAGGGAACGAAAAAAATTACTGAGTTGAAAATAATAAGCCATGGGATTGGCAGCAGCTTGTTTGATTAGTTGGTGTAAAAAAGTCTTTTCATGTTTGAAATCGTTTTTCTCAAACCTATGTTTTGTGACGTTAACATAGTCCGCTTCTAAGGTACAGATATTAATATAATAAGGGTATTCGTTTTTGTCACCAAGAGTGAATCCAACCCCCTCTCCGGAATTGAGTATCAAGTAAAATGTTGTCTTTTCATGAAAAACTACGGTTCGAGGTTCTTTTCACTATCTCGAAAATGTTACACTGTTATAAACAAAAACGAAACCTATGAAAAACCAAGAAACCCGTGAGTTGGCTGGTGGGAAGTAATTTGTTGATGGTTCAAAACTGAATACTGAGCATTCAACGTTAACTAACAGGGAAAAATCGGATAAATTGATAAGATGTTGGGTGAAAGTCTTTATCTTAAAAACTAATAAAAATCAATAAATTTACAGACATTTTTGAAAAGAATCATTATTCCAGCGAATGGTTTCACCACGGGGACTGCACTTGACAGGCATCTTTTTATTATTATTCTATTACAGTACTATTAAACCACTTCACAAATTTGACTAATGTAGTATGCTTAATTTATAAAAACAAGTATTCATATTTTTTAGATTAATCCTGATAGTAAGGAGGATCAGTAATAGATCGAAAATACGTTTTTTTTTCTTTTACTGAATGTTAAACTTTGTTTTTTATCTAATTAACTAAGGTAGATATGGGTGTTAGGACCATTTTATTCGAATTAAATCAATTCAAAAATCAGGCCTAATTATTGAGTAAAACTTTGGGGATATACATTCAGCTTACAAATTTAGATAACCACGTGTTTTCTGAAAGATATATGTGGCATCTCTGGGTCTTAGTTTATCTTTTGAAATATACAACCATCAAGTTCATGTTGTGTTATTCCCAAAGAGCTCCGAAAAAATAGATAACCAGGGTTGTTCATTTTAACCACAAGTCTACGGTATTTTATTCATATCAAATCCACCAGTAAACCATTTAAAGACCTGCAAAGTTATTTCTATGTTTTGTTATATATAAATCATACATTCAGTTGAAAACAGTGATCCGATTATAATTAATAATAAACAAGATGTTAAAGATATACTAGCTGTTGAACATTATTCATTTAGAATCCATAATTGAAAGTTTAGGTTTGAAACATTGTAATAACTTACAAATAAGATTCTAACCTATGGAAAGGTGTTACTACTTCATAAATGCTCTATTAAATCATAGGGTCTTCGAGGTGTCATTTTTTTATACGCCAAGACAATATATATGATATATATTGTTTCTGGTCCGGAACCTTCATCAGTTGCGCTTCCCACAATAGAATGTCCTCTCTAACTCTTTGTTAAGAAAATACCTTATTTTTAGAAATTAAGGGATGTAATGTTGCTGCCTAATTAATGTATTGGAACAATTGATGTTGTGGCGGTAATAAAAGTGAATTTTGTAATATTCCCTAACTATGATTAAGAATTTACCATCAGAAACCGTAAAAAATATTTTTATTACTTTAAACATGCTGCAAACAAGTGTAAAACTCAAAGAACTTGGCAAGATGTCGGTCTTACATCTCGCGTCTTCAAGAATATAGATAAGACTAAGTATTTTTTTTTTCTAAAATATATATTTGAATCTTGTTTAAAAAATATTTAGAGCTTTAAATGCCTGGCAGCGTCCCAATTAGCTAAAACTAATTTTAATATAATAATTTCCTTATTAATTAATTTCAATAAGATTAAAGTCCCATTTCAAAAGTTGCAGTATGTTGATGAATTCTATATTAAAAAAAAAATCACGATATTGCATCTCAAATATTTATATATTATGTAGCAAATATTTGCTCATTATTTTACAGGTTATCATCGGTTTAAAATAGAAATTTATACAGCTTGAAATGACGTCTCAACAAGAAATAAAACTGCAGTAATCCTTTCAAAAATTATTTTATTAAAATAAAATGGCACACTCGAAGTTTGCTCTGTTTATTTAATATAAATAGCTCCGAGAAAAATTGTGAGACAGATTAAGAAATTTGTACATTTTTTTAATAATTTGAAAACTGAAGTTTTTGTTTGTTAAAATTTTTGAGGCATCTCAATATTTTCACATTTTAGGAGCATTAAGTATTAAAAAATTGAATTTACCAACTTAAATTAACATACTCATTGATTTTAATCCCAAGTTAACTTTCGATTGACCAGTATATCAGTTTAAGCCATTTGTAAAGTATGCTATCTTGGGATAAATCACTACAATAAATCGTAAATTTTTGAGTAGAAAGTTAAAATGTATTTTGTAATTCTTTATAAATAAGCCATTAAAACAATTCAGGTATTGAAAACAAGTTGATTTCTGTAATCGTAATTAGAGGTGATAATTAGGGGTTGAATACTAATAATAAATTATAAATTATGTTAAAAAATATTCCAAGAGTTTTGATGATTGAAAATGCACAGTTATAAAAATGGATGTTTTTTATATTTCGTCATTTAGTGTCATTTCTGAGAGTTGAACAGTTATAACAAATCCTAATGTATCTTTCTGTATTTCATATAATATATGTTCTACATTTATGAGACAATTACTGCATTTGTTCCATGTGTTGCTCGGTAATACAAAGTGTTTTATTTTAATTTTCTCATTTAGAATAAACACTAATTACATTATAGTCAATACCTGTAAATCCAAAAAAATACATTTAAAGTTTATTTGTCGATCTTTTTCGGCTACAAAATAAATAATATTTTCTAATAATTCAATCATTTAAATGTCAGACAAGACAACACATTAAAGACGATTTAGAAATACCCAATAATATAATCATAAAGGGTTCCCAGGTACTTCTGGTATTCCTTCCCGCAATAAAGAAATTGGAATCTATAAACCACATACATCCATATCCTTCATTTTTTTGTACTAGCGTTTGGTTTTCACACACTACATATACCTTAGTATTAATCCGGAGATATAATTATTTAATAATTTCATTAAAATGATTGCAATCTAAAAATTTTGATGTATTACTTTGATCATCAATAAATTCACTATTTTCTCTCACATACTCGTATTAGCAGACCAGTTGATCAATCAACAAGCCAAAGTGATTACTACATTAATAAAAATGTATTTTTGGTCACATCCATATATATGAACAAAAACTGATTTTCATTAAAAATTGCTATTTTTTTATTGAAAAGTATACACTTCCCATCAGAAACGTAAAATATCTATAATAAGTAAAAACACCAACTAACCTATAATACCAACAGCTGTTTTTAACTACAATGGCTAGTAGCTATATGTACTTAGATTTTCAGAAATTGAAAGTACCGTTTTAAATGGTGTACCTTCTATTCCTAACCAAAATTATATAAGTAATTCTGCCATATTGAATTACAATTATTTTAATATTATTTAGTCGGGTTATCAACGTTAAAAATAGATATTATGACAGCGTTCTTCACAATACTCAAAATATCAAAGTAAAAAATAAACTACAGGAATGCAAAATAATGTTTATTAATGTTAGACAATTATGATAACAATTAAAAATTTTTGTCCTTTATTAATACATACTACAATACAGGATTTGGCTGTAAGCCTTCATAATTATAATATTTAGACCTGCAAATTACAAATTTGCTTATATATCAGTGTGCAATCTTATTCATATTAGAAAGCAAATAAAACTTTACTTACAGTAGTAAAATAAGTTACCTAAAACAAATATTTATAAAATATCACATACATAGGAAAGGTCACTTTAGAGATAAATGAGAAACTATCTCATTTCAGTCTGAGTTTTGCCCGGTCCATCCAAATGTTCCATACTTGATGATTTTGCTTTAGTAGATTCACTCTGTGTCCCAGTTACTACATCACTCTGAGGAATATCCATTACACTTAGCTTAGATCTCTTCTTTTCCTTCATTCTACCACTTTTAGAAAAGGAAAACCGTCGTGGTATTACAACTGGTGGTAAATCATTATCTGCATTGTTGTTTTCAACATTTTTCACATTTTTGCTTTGCTCGTCCAACTTGTCGTTTGATTTTCTAAATTTACTCGATCCAAAAAAATTCGAGAGTAATTTTGACATGCTTTTAACGAGATGATACCGACAGTTATTTCAGCTTAACTAAACCAGTCATAAAAAAATATTGATAAAATGTTATCACAGATAAGATCTGTAGGTAGATATGAAGTCCGTCATGCTTATAATAGAAATCAGGAACATTACATTACATCAAGATACAAATGCAAATATTGAATATATTTTTGTATTTTTATTCGCAAATTTGACACTTCAATGTTATCAGCTATTGATCTTTAACTGTACTGTAGATTTAATTTTGAAACATGTTATGATAATTTTAAATTGCTTTATAACACTTGGTTCACCATGAACAATACTGGGCTTCTTAAAACTTGTACTTATTTTTATTATGTAGATATTTGATTACATGGAAGTATTCATTTGTTATCGGAAGGGGATGGACTATGACGTGCCTTAACAAATTGTAGGGGTCTAAATTTGGCGAAAATACACTTTTAGATAAAAGCATTCAAATACTTTTTGACAACTACAAGCATCGTATACAATTTGAGACGTGATGAAATCAATTTTCTTTCTTGTGATTTTCAACGAACACCATTGAAATCGCTTTTGCAAGTTGTTATATAATGCAGCGTAGATATTTTAGTAGATCAGTATATAGAAAATGTCTAATATAACTTATGTAAAATAGTTTATGATTTTGAGAAATTATTTTTCAAAGTTGTCACCCAAAGTAGCATTTATTTGTGTATTTAATAATTATTTTCAAACGGCAACAACTTTATCAACTAACAACAACAGAATTAATGAAACAAAAAACATGACAACATTGGGTTAAATTCACTTTCGTTTAGGAAGCAATAGATTTCTCCAGTCCAAATGAAATTTGGTTGAAGGTGCCCCGATTTCCTTGTTGTTTATCATCATACAGCTGGCTTCTTTAAGTTTTCTCTCTCAACAAAATATTTGTATTATCCCAGTCTATCCTATGGCTGTCTGTGCTAATTAATAGATGATTGGCTAGATTTAGTTTGTCCACAGTCTTCTGCAAATAATATAATGACGTTAATTTTTCCGTACTTCTAAAGGCCTTGGAGTTTCACCGATATAAGAATGGCCACAGTCACGTAAAACATTGTACGCACAATTTTTGGAATTTTAAGATGCGTTAAATAGTTTACTATGTGTGAGAATAAAGCGCAATGTATTATGGGTTTTATATGGGTTTTAAAAACAGTCTTAACACCGTATTTATTTCCTAACCGCTCAATTTATTCCAATACACCTGGGACATATGTAATTGTGTTCATAATTTGGTTGTCTGTGTTTGATTGGTATTAGAGGCGTGTGGGATATTTGTGCTGGTTTGTTGTTGCGATTTTCTTTCTAGCTGATTTATAGTTTTATTTATAAAGCGTTAGGAATATTCATTTTGAAGTAGATGTTCTTTGTTAACATGTTATTTGCTCTATCTATAAGAACTTTACAACACCTGCCTTTACCTTTTGACAAACAACAAAATCAACATCAAAGCGATTTTTTCTAGAGAAAACTTCTAAATACAATACTAAATGATTGACAATGACTCCAGACTCGGAGTTCAAAGGTCTCCACACTGAAAAGTATAACCGAATATATAATACATCTATACTATTATAAAATTGTAAGTTTGTCTGTTTGTTTGTTAGTTAGTTAGTTTGTTTGTTTGTTTGTTCTGGCATCACGTAAGAACTACGGAACTGATTTTGCTGAATCTTTATTTGTTGCAAAGCCTATAGTTTGACATAAAATCTGGTAAACATTTTTTCTCCCTAAATTGACAGAAACGGTAGATATAGCGAAAAAACTTCAACCATGTTGGGTAATACAATTACTCAATTGGTTCCACGGCAGGCACAAAATATTAGATACTGTCATCAGCTTAGCTTTTATTCAAAATTCTGAATGTGCCAATGCAACATGTTTCGATTTAACAAAAATCAACTGATATAACGAGCGTAAGTTTGCAGGGTGTTTTGTATATACGAAATTTAGAATGGATTTAAAAAATCTAAAAAAAAGTTATATTTGGTGTCCTATCAGCAACTGCATATATACAATGTGGTTTAAATAAGGAAGAGTGGATTTAGCTATTAGGGGTGGTCTAAAAAAGTTATGTTGAGTAGGTTATAAACAGTTCCATATACCAAGTGGTTGAAAAAGGGTAGAATATTTATACAGTTTGGATAAAATAAAAAAAAGTGATATGTAAGCAGTTAGGATCTTTGAATTATGCTCATAATAAATGTTGCAGCTGTTTATAAAGGGTGTTTGAAATATAAGATGGAATGGAATTATAGTTTATGTTGTGGTTAAAAACTTGTTTTATATCCACAAGCAGTTGTTTATATAGGATGGGTGAAATATGTCGCGTAGTATAATTACAGTTATACAGGTGGGTTTAAAAAATAAGTAATCTTATGATCTACAAGCTGTTCTATTTACCTGATGATTAAAATATAGGGTGAGGTAGGATTCTATGGATACAGGGTGGCAAATAAGTAGTTTCATATAAAAGGTTGTTGAAATATAAGATGGTGTAGAGTTATAACTATACAGGGTTGGTAAAAAATACTAGAAAATTTTTGTTATATTACAGTTGCATATATGGAGTACCTGAACAATGGGGACCAGTTATTGTTATACAGTGTGATTCAAACAGGTTAGAAAAACTTGTAAATGAAGGGTGGTTTAAATGAAATGTGGAGAGAAAATATGCTTTATAATGTGGTTGAAAAATATAAGGAAAAATTGTAAAATAGCGTAGTTCATAATAAGTTGCGAAGATAGGATAGTTGAAATATAGGGTGGTGAAGTGTTATGGTTAATTATTTAAAAAATGTTATATTGGTTAACCAATAAACAGTAGAGTATACAAGGTACTTGTAATACATACAAGGTGATTCAGAAACATGCTGAAAAAAATTGTTATATACGGTGTCCAATAAGCAGTTGCGATTTTGGTGAAATATATTGGCTATTGATGGATTTATAGTTATACAGGGTGATACAAAAAATGTTATACTGGGTGGCCGATAAGTAGTTGCAAATACAACGTGGTTAAAATAGCGGGTGGAGTAGAATTATAGTTAAACAGGTTGGATAATGTTTTTGTAGGGTAGAACATGAGCTGTTGCATATATGTAATATCCGAAATATGGGTCGAAGTAAAATTATAGTTCATACGGTGTGATTAAAATAATGTTAGAAAAAGCTGCATATAAGGGGTGGTTGAAATATAGGGTGGAGACAAATTATACTTTCAAGGGTGGTTCAAAAATAGTTACATAAAGTAGTCCGTAAGCATTTGCATATATAAGATAGTGAGTGGACCAGAGTTATAGTTAAGTGTTTAAAAAATGCTATATTTGGTGGCCCCTAAGCAGATGCACAACAGAGTGGTTGAACTATTTTGTAGAGTAAAATTATGGTTATACAGGGTGGTTCAAAAGTAAGTTGTAATGTTTGACAAATTAGCAGCAGTGTATACAAGATTGTTTCAATGTAGATGGAAGTAGACTTAGTTATACAAAGCGGTTAAAAAAAGTTGAATAAAAATGTTATATAGGGTGGCCAATAAGCAGTTGCAGTTTGGGTGAGTGTTTAAATAAAAGTTTGGTGTTAGGGTGCAAAACTGTGTTTTTAAATTTGTGACCCACCCAAAGGGTTCCACTGGTATCTCCATCAGAGTGGAACTAAATATGTTAAAAAATAATTGTTATAAAGTGAAGACCATGAACAGTTGTATTCTGCTATATGGAATATCTAAAATATGTGGAGAAACAAGATTATGGTATTAGAGTGTATTTAACACAATGTTACAAAAAGCTGCATATAAAGAGTGATTAAAATATAGGGTAACGTAATGTAATGTAATGTAATGTGTTAATGTAATTTAGATTCACCAAACTATATATGCTGGTGGAAATACTCTTATATGTTTCCGACAGGGTACTGTTACATAACAGCATAAGCCACTTTCTCTGGCGAGAATATGATTTTTTGGGCGCTCTCAAAAATCTATACCGAAGGTGCAAATAAGTACGAGTGTTGCATATACGAACACTTTGAAACAATTGAAAAAATTTTGAATATCAAGGTATTTAAAAAATTTAAAAATTGGAAATTCAAATTACTTTAATAAGCATAATTTGAATTATATTCGACTAGTTATATAAAATCCAATGTTTCGTAAGTTATTTCTTTTTAACTTACCTGTACAC
Organism: Octodonta nipae; assembly: GCA_034190945.1. NCBI lineage: Eukaryota > Metazoa > Arthropoda > Insecta > Coleoptera > Chrysomelidae > Octodonta > Octodonta nipae. The sequence continues at coordinate 17,289,737 of CM067222.1, forward strand.
TTGGGGACTATCTATATTTTATAATAAAGGAATTAATCATTAGACATTTTGTTAGATAAGTGCCCCGATATTTTTGTCAGGCAAATACATTTTTTGTTTAAAATATTATTAGTTGAAACTTCCTGCCATTGTCGGAAAATGGTTGTAAAAATAAGGGAGGCAGAGGGTAACTCTTTTATCCTGCCTATATAGTTTAGGAATATCAGTTGCCAAAAAATTACTTTTTTTAAATTACTGCAAAAAGCCCCATTTTTTTGCATCGGACAAATAATCTGACATGGATTTCTCGTGAAAACAGAAAGCACTGAAAATTTTTAAATTAAAAAACAATCTGTGGTAATAAATTTTTTAAAAGTGTTTTGGGCGAATGTATTGATATTTTAATCTTACCGATATTTTAAAAACAATGTACAGGTCCGACTGGGCTTAGTTGCCCCGTGAAAATTGTCCGACAGTGGAGGTTACGTTACATATGTAATGTTTTCAAAATAATTTTCTTTATGGTTGATTCTATTGAGAAAGCGACCGTGTGGTAATATGGCGATTTTTCGACTTTGCATAGAAAATTTTGACATGTTTAACCCTGGAGTGCCCGACCGACCGAACGCCCCAATATTTTTGTCCGTTAACAATACATTTTTCTGCTTATTTGAATTGTGGTCAAATCTATTGAAATTAGAAAAGCTAAAATTACAAACAATGATATGGTCGTAAATTTCAACTTTTCCTGCATCACAAAATTGACATGTTCATGACTGGAATAAGACCTTTGCCGGTAAACGCCCCACTACAAACAATTATGTTGCGCCATTAGCAGGCATAGTGATTATTTGTTCTGGTCAACTTATCCGCTCAAATGCCAACAAATACAAATCTCGAAGTTTGGAGACGTGTGATAACTAACCTAAAGATAAAAAAATTTAATAAATTGCTTCGATTCCTTGGTAGGCCCATTAGTGATTACTACGCTACTACAATCAAGAATCGGATGGAAACATATTGCCAGATGCTCTCTGACAAACAATCTGCTACTACAATCAAGAATATTTTCGGATGGAAACATATTGCACATATGCTCTCAAAGACAAACAATCTGATCAGTGTAGAAAGTTGTAAAGAAATTTATCTAATTCTAAGAAATTTATGACTGTCCTGGATCCCGTATTTTATCGCTCGAATTTTGAGTTTGACATTTGTATGTATAACTTGTCTCAGTCATTATTTTACGATAACACACAGAATAGCTTTGCAACAGAATTGTACCGATATAAGCCTATATATATATATATATATATATATATATATATATTTATATATGCTATATTTGTCTATTTAAGTTTTCGTTCGATGGCACTAAATGTATTAGATGGTTTCCGGGAATTCATCCGCGTAGTTGATAACTGATCCCTGACGGGATTGATGGTAAAATGACGACGTTTCGGCAGAGTCACATCTGCCCTCTTCAGGTCTGTTCGCATAATTCGAGTAACTAGAAGCGAAAGCAGAAGGCTACGAGAATTATGCGAACCGACCTGAAAAGGACAGATGTGACTCTGCCGAAACGTCGTCACTTTACCATCGATCCCGGCAGGGATCGGTTATCAACTACACGGATGAATTCCCGGAAACCATCTAATATATATATATATATATATATATATATATATATATATATATATATATATATATAGGAAAATTCAATCTATTTTGGAGTATTAATTTCAAGTAGTAAAATTATTGGGTATTGCTCCAATCATATAAAAAAAAACAAACAAACCAGTTGGTAGAGGTAGTTACATCATTACTTTATTGAAATTTAGTTAGAACGTTTCGCTGAAATATTATCCAGCTTCATCAGCTAATCTGTAACATAAAAAAACCAGCCTTAACTACGGAAATACCTACTATACAATTGTGAACCATATAAAAAATTAAAATACTAATGACTCGAAACAAAATACGGGTTAAAAAACAATAGATTACAACTACAATTATTACTAAATTAAATGTTTACCAATATATGTATTTTTGCAGAACCTGTTGCATTTAGTTTTTTTAAAAAGAAAAGGTTAAAACATGTGGAAAGACTGCTAAGCTACTTATAATAAGGTTATGTTTACTTCATAATTTTCTTTAAAACATCACCTTTGGTGTTCCTAGATACAAAACAAGGACTGACCAATAAGTTGTTCTGTAACTGAGCGAACATGTCATAGATCGAAATAAAATTAAAACGGGGACTCTACTTATAAGCATAAGGAGAATTTTAAACAAATCAGCTCCTGTCACAACAGTATAACCATATATCAACCCATTTGCCTGCCATGTAGAAAATATATATTTGTTTAGATATTATTTTTATACCATATTGTTATGATTTAATTAACCTCCCCTCTGATGGTTATTGCTTCCACGAAAGTAAATTGCAATATATATATTATTAAGATTTTTTATATCAATCCTCTTGTTCATACTATTATTACATTGGAAGAAGTGGGTCATCTCCAAGAAATGTCTTTTGTAAAGGTTATTGCTGGAATCTAAAATTTCAACAATACTAAAATCAATAGCAGGGACCTCTTGTATTTGGTGTTCCGCCAGGCCACAAGACTTTTTGTTTAGGCGGATATCACTTTTATGAGACACTAAACGGTCTTTAAAGTGTCTTTTAGTTTGTCCTATGTATCGTGCCTCACACTCAGCACATTTTATGCTATAAATGACATTAGATCTGTTCAACAAACCTACCCTATCTTTAATATGTGAAAACACATCTCCAACCTTTTTTACCGGTTTGCTGGTAAAACGGATCCCTTCTACATCTTTTAAAATGTTACAGAGTCTGGGAGTAAGGTCCTTGATGTAAGGTAAGGACACAAAACTGATATGTTCAAAACAATCGGGGTTATATTAAAAGTGATATTATTCAGGAATTACAACCTGTTCTGGTGTTTTTGATTCCTCTGTATATATATATGTTATATATGTCTAGGCGTACAGTTTCACATATGGGAAATATAGTGTTCATTACATCCGTTTGTTATTTTTATTGATGTTTGATTCTTGCAAACTTGGCATAATCAATACGTTGTGAGGTAATTGAGAGTTCCTGTGTCCGTGCTCAGTATTTATATTTCGTTGATTGGTTGAAATCAGATATAGGGGGAAATTTTCTAAAACATACAAACTTGTTTAACTTATTTTTAATTCTTTGGAACTACGTTTATCTATCTGTTATGATAATATTAAATTAGTTATTTGATTTGGTGAAAAATAAAATTCAATTTTACATAATAATTAATAGCCAGACTATTTATCGTTCATTGCATTCTGTTGCCATATAAAATAAAAAGTCTTTAGTTTCCTGTGACATATCAGTTAATCACGAAATTATGATTGGCAGCACTAAGTATTCGACAATTACTTTCAAAATGGCAGCAAACACCAAGATCAAATTTAAATGCAGTTCTTGAAAATTTTCTTAAGTGAATTGAATGGGGCATGATCAGTCGTCATGGGGGATCGGTTATGCAATATTTGATTACTGCTTTGTTAGTATTGGAGACGTGCAGGGAGTCATCTCTGCTGTTTAGTGGTCTGGCTTTTTCAATTCCAATTACCTCCAATACAATCCTTGTTTCACAATTTGTTGTATTAGCTATTTGTTTGCAACTGTCAAAATCTATTTAGTGGATCCTCTGTAGTTGGTGTTGAAATAAAGCAGATGTTGTTGGTTTGTTTCTGACAGATAAGTTGTGCTCTTCTAATCTTACCGTGATTCTCCTGTTTGTTTGGCCGACGTACCTTTTGTCACAGGTTTCACACGCAATACTTGAATGCACCCTGATTTTATAATTTGATTTTAGGTTTTGGACTTTCGAAAGTTGAACCTATGGTTCGGTGTGGTTCATACGCGATAGTTAAGTTGTGTTTTTGGAGAATTCGGCCAATTCTGCCGGTTGTTCCCTTGATGTACGGAAGGGTTGTTATTGGTTTTTCAGCAACATCTTTCTCTTGATTCAGATGCGTATCCTGTCTCGTGTTGTGTTGTATTGCTTGTTTAATTGTATGGCGTGTATATCCGTTTTGTTGAAGAGCAGCAGTAATCTTCTTTAGTTTTTGCGCTATGTACTTGTCATCAGTGAGCTTTGCTGACCACGAAATTAGTGTATTGGCAACTCACTTTATTTGCGAGGGGTGGTGATGGGAGCCTGCCTTCAAATATCTTTTAGTGTGTATTGATTTCCTGTGTGTTCTAGGAGCCCGGTCTGAGTTCTAGTTATGTGGATGTCAAGGATAGGCACCTGCTTCTTTTCTTCGAGTTCTAACGTGAATTTAATCATTGGGTGGTGGGTGAAATTTAAATGATTTAAGAACTTGAGTAGCTATTTTTTTCCAAAAGGTCATACGACATATTTGCCATCTACGTATTTATCTATGATTTTGACTTTTAAACAAAAAGCGCAAAACTTAAGCTGAAAATATGTATTAGATAAAGGTTTAAAAAATAACTTCTTCATCTTCAAAATTTAAATTTTCAACGGTGTTATAGGAATACCTAACAATTAGGAAACAATATAAACATACGTTTCTGAAATAAAGCTATACCAATTTTGCCTTGTTGAACTTGTTGCTAATATAATGACGTTAAAGTTTTAATGTTATACACAAATGATAAAGTTTTGCTCATATATGGTTTAATGTACTGTAGAATAATTATTATTTGTTAGGCACAATTTGCCAAAGTACATTTCTTTAATTATATTTAGTATCCGCAATCAATTAGCTCTCGACGAACAGCCCACAGCGTATGTGCCAGCAGCATATGAGATGGTTTGCTTTGACATGGCAGATCTCCAATGAACATCAAATATATAGACGGTATCTCTCTAACAAATCACCTGGAGAGTTAATTAAACAGTCTTTGACTGCGGCAAACTGAAATGAGCGCCCACAGTCTAAACAAACAATACAAATGTTTTTTGTTTTTGTGTCTGGATTGTATGCATTCATTAATAAAAATGTATTTCGAATTCGAGTAATGCCACAGTCAGTTTCCCCTTTGCGAATTGTCATGTAATTGAGTAATTAGTTTTGATTAATTTGTAACAGATTATTGAGGAGGTACTTGTTTTGCCTGTTTATTTGAGACTTCTAGCATCAGATAAGTATTTGAAAAGTGTTAAAGGGGAACAAACTGTAGCAAGGGAATTTCATTATATTGACAGGATTGCTGTTTGTCTGCACAGGAACTATTCTCCACAAATATTTTAAGAAAAAGAAATTCTAAAATATGTTTAACCAGCAAGCTTGTATATAAATAATGTTTTGTGTATTGTGTTTATCTGCGTTTGGAGAAGATACAACTCTCTGTGTATTGTAGCTGGAGGTTTAGTTTTAGATTTTCACTTTGACACAAATTTTCGTGTTTTTCAAAGAAATTTGCATGGACAATTTGGCGGTTAGTGATCACCTGATACTGACGCAACCCTCTTTTGAATTGAAGGTTCAACGATTTCTGCCTTGTTTACCATCATGCAACTGGCTTCAATAAGTTTTCCCTTGTTTGAATTTTCTTCTGTCAACAAACCCTTTGTTCATTTCTGACTTTCGGTCTTGTCCACATGTCTTCTGGGAATGTTATGTTGGTATTCTTTTACCTCTAATTCAAAAGGTATTGAAACTTCATCCATCCCTTTAATATAATGAAAGTGTGGGAAAGTGCCTACATGATAGACAGAGCAAATATCTTCATCCACCGAAATATTTAACACCGAAGATAACGTACAAAAAATGTTACAAATAAAATGATGAATGGACTAGAACAACTAACACACAACTAATACCAAACAACCACAAGCAGAAACCAAAGTTATGTGCATTCCATATGCTCGGAGTGTATTGAAAAAAAATACCATTTAGGAAACAAATATGGCGATAACACTTCTTTTAAAACAAATAATTCTTTACTCATTATTCTTACACATATTAAAAATTTATTGCCATCCATGTGTTAGCCAGTACCGACAGTAATCCAAAGATACTTTTGGACGAAGAAAGTTAAAAAAAAGGAAACGTGATGGTAAATAACGCGATATCGGGGCAACTGACACATATATGGGATGGACAAATCATTGCTATGTCGTCGAATATGAATATCATGATGGAACTGGACTCCAAGTTACACTGTGTCTAGGACGCCTGGGACTATCCTCACTAAACCACTAAGAATATCTAAGGATTGTATTACAATTATTTTTTTTCTGCATGGGGTACTATAATTTGTGTCTTACAACTTCTCAAACTACACTGTACATGTAATTTCATACTTATCTCTATTTCATTGTTCAAATGATCTCAACCTAAATAATTTCATCAGAATTATTACACATATAAGCAATCTTTTTTGCCCAGAATTTAAAGTGTCCAGATCGATTCTCTCAACTTTCAGAAGAGTTATCGAATTTTAAAATTAACTAGAGCCTTTTTGTGCATCAACTACACAGAGTGTAACATATTTTGATGGCTGATCAGTATAAATAAAAAACTCTTATATGACATGTGTCATAAAGTTTATGGTTTGTGCGAAAACAATTTATATTCCAAAAGGAACGGACTTCAACTGGCTTAAATTAAAACCGTTTAGAAACCCTGTGTAATCAACCACTATTTTCTGATATATATTCTATTTTTATTTGATTGTTTATCGTAGCATATTCTTCTCTTTGCCTCTATCTCTTTCACACCCTTTCTTTATAATTTGTATTTTTTTTTTCTAAATTTTCCACATTTTTTTTAAGTTTTCTATTTGTTTTATTAATTTGACCACTTTGTATAAGTGTAACTCGAAGTCACCCTATTTTGCAACCACCGTGTATATGTTTTTGTGTATTGCTCACCCAATATAAATTATTTGTCTATGATTTTCTGAACCACACAGTATAACTATTATTTAACACCACACGATGTTGCCACCGCCCTGTATTATTGCGCTGTATACCTATAATTTTACTTCGCCCCATATGTCAAGTATAAGCAACTTCTGATGTTCCTCACTGTATAACAGTTTTAACCATTCTGTATAACCATAATTCTACTCCACCTTATATTTCAATCATCCTGTATATGCGACTGCTTCTAACATTTTTTTAAATCTCCGCCCTATAATTCAAATACCCTGATTAAATGTGCTTGTTTAACTTTTTTTAACGTTTTTTGATCCACTCTGTACAACTATGGTTTTACTTAACTCTTATTTCAACCACTTAGTATATGCAACTACTTATATAACTTTGAATTTATTCCTCCTTATATTTCAACCATCCTATGTATGCAACTGCTTATGTAGCACCCAATGTCGTATTTGTTTCTAAGATTATTGAACCCACCTGAATAAATGTAATTTTACTTCACCCTACATTTCCAGCTGCGCACACATTTTAGGCCTTGTGCGTATGCTTGAAAATTTCTAGGCCCATTCCCACACTGACATCCTTATCTCACGTTCTAGTATGTGACACTTTCGTATAGATTATCAAACCAAGCTCACTACACTATAATAAAAGGCTATACTAACCGATAATAGCTACGACGAATCAGGCTGAAACATCCTTTTCTAGAATACAGTTTAAAACAATCAAATTGATTGAGCCGTTTTAAAGAAAATAGTGTAGATTTATTGAAATTCACTGAAGTGTAGTCCCTTAATTACACTTTTTTCTGATTTTCTTGAAATCCGTATATATCACGTTCTAGAAAACTATGTGACACCTTTCTGTAATATTATTTAATACATATGCCGATTAAATTATCAATATCCCAATGCCGATTTTTGAATATATCACTCGAATCATAGCTTAAAAAAACGTGCCGACTAATTGATAACCTCCTCCTTTTTGAAAGTCAGTTAAAAATGTTCATAATTGTCAAATAAAGTCAGCATTTGAGTGCACAGTAATCCATTTATTTGCAAAAGAGCAAGAAATTTATTAACTGTACACAGCATTAAAAAAATCTCGTCTTTTCCTAATAAAGAAAAAAACGTTTAAGTCAAAGTTATCAAAGAAAACTAACAGACTTAATGAAGCAGAAAACGAGCTTAAATAAAGATTGTTTTTTTGGTGGTGGACCGCAAAAACTTTATGTTATATGTTTTGAATGTAATATTTTATGTGTATTGGTCTAACGAAAAAAAAAGTTTCATTATAATATTATCGAACATTTTTTTGTTGGTGTGGGAATGATACAATGTATTACGAGGATATATGTTTAAAATAGGTATTTAGATCTCACTTTATATTACAATTTTTTTAGTAAACGTGCAAATTGACTTGTTTTTTATTTATTTACAAAAATTTTACATTTTAGGGCAGTATTCTCATATCGTACATGTACAAGGATGTCAGAGGTATTGAATTTTGAAATAACTTAATAATCTAATAGGTCTTTAACTTCAAAAGATAGGTAGACAATTGTTAAGACATTTTAGTTCTTAGTGACCAGTAGTATCACCTGCCTATTTGCACTGCATTATGTTCACCCTACATATTATTATAACTAACTTGTGGAATAAATCTCCTTAATGAGTGGCGTGTAATACCAATCACCGGGTAAAATCGATTACCTTATTATTAGAAATACAACAATAGTGACAAAATCGCTTAGAAGTTTTTGTAGCTTCAAGCCATCAGTAAAGTGATAAGGTTCTACCATTTAGTTAAATTTCCACATATTATAAGAGTAAATCTAGTTTTGGAATCTATATATATATATATATATATATATATATATATATATATATATATATTTGTTTTTAAGTTTTCGCGGGCACAAGGGTATATATATATATATATATATATATATATATATATATATATGAACTCTAGGTTCCGGGTACCGCGTCTAAATTTATTGAATACTCGACGTTTCGATATATATCAAGAGACAATATATATATATATATATATATATATATATAAATAAATAGGCAAAGAAAAAAAAACGATTAGGTACCATTTCTCTCCTCGGTCCATCAACCGGTTTACTATTCTTACGTTTTTTTTATAATATTGCTTCCTTCATTAAATAAAATAAAATAGACAATTTATAATTAAGTCTACACTGTCAATTCCAAACAGTGCCGCCAGATTGCTTGGAGAGAAAATCCTAAGATGAAATGACTCGAAAAACAAACTACGTTAAACAAAAAAGTTACAAATTTACAAGTTTTTACAAGTTATTTCACATTATCACGCTATTCAGATTTGACGCATACAAATTTATAGTATATGATAATAATTATTTATTTGGTACTCCCAAGTTTGAAATTCTAATTTGTTTCTATGTATGGTTTGTTAACTAACATTAGAATTGTGTATTGTGTGGCAACTGATCAATGTCCTTCCGATAATATTTTTTATATTTTGACATTACGCTTTTAATTTATATTGTTTCTATTTTAAAGGCTAATAGTTTCATACAATTTAACTAATCTTACAAAGCTCATGATATAAATACAATTGATTTAGACAAATAGAAATATTTTAGATTTTCTTGGGAATAATACCACATCAGAGTTCAAACTTGTGTATATTTTAAAACCAAACGTTTCAAAATCCTGTCGGATTTCGTTTTCAATGGATATAAATTTATAAACTAAAATTGAAATATATGACAATTATAATAATAATTGTCATATATTTCAATTTTAGTTTATAAATTTATATCCATTTCCGACAGGATTTTGAAACGTTTGGTTTTAAAATATACACAAGTTTGAACTCTGATGTGGTATATTCCCAAGAAAATCTAAAATAAACTAGAAGATGCCACAAATAACATTCAGAAAACAAATAGAAATATCAGACATCATAGCAATAATCTCGGCCATCTTCGTTTTGAATGGTTTTAGCGAATCTGATAATTTAGATTTCAGTTTGAGATATTATAACATTGTTAGCTGTTAGGTTAATACCTTTTCAATTCAATGTGAAAATTATGAATATATTATTTGAAAAATTTTAATTTCAATGCACTAATAAAAATTGTCACCATAAAAAGTATTATTTAACATAAATTATCAGCAGGTATCCTATGCCGGATCATGTTGTCCGCTATCTGTAGCACGACATCTGCCTCCCCCTGTATTGACATGGACTCGCCGGTGACTGTTCTGAGCTGGATGTTATTGGTAACTGGCCGAATTTCTGATGCTCTCAAAACCCTGGACTTGGCAATGGACACAGCGGCGCCGGTATCGATGGTGATGGTAACTGCTCGCCCGTTGATGGTGCCTCTGACTCTTCCTGGTTGAAGGAAACTGGTCGGACCCTCGGCTTGGACATGTTCATGACGGCCTCTACTTCCAAAGCCCGAAGTATTACTCATCATTACTCATCTTGACGCCACTCAGTCTTAAATTTCTTTGAACTTCCACATCTCTGATGCCGTTTATTTTTTATATTTTTAATATAATACAGGAAAGTCATCGTTAACTTTGTGTAATAAATTGAAGTTATTGAGATTATACATACAGTGTAGTTTAAGGTTTACTAACATGTAAGTACTTATGTATCTATTTATTTACACTGCATCTTCATAGTTACTTCTGATTTAGTTTCTTGGATTTTCTTCTTAGAAATTGAAATGGTAATTGTGAAATATCTGAATAACCGTAAAATATTTTGGAAAACTAAAGTTTAAAAATATTACTTATGTTTAATATTAATTTTTTATTTGATTTACCATGCTTGCAAACTCCTGCCTCTTAATACAGGATTAATAACTTGCCTTAAATGAACATTTTGTCATTTTAAATATGTGTATTTTATTAAAAAACTATGTAAATACACAAACCTCAAATAATTCACTACTATTTGATTATGTTTGTGAACAAATTTTTTAATTGTTATTTGACAGGATTTAGTGTTATTAATAAAAAAATGGATCAAACGACCAAGATTTTACATTAATAACAGATATTGCCCCATCTACTCCATAAGAGCTGATCTAGCACCATTAAACCTTCCACCGCTAGAGGACAAAATTTATGAAATAATTTTGTCCTCTATTTTCTAATAATTCAAATCAAGGCTTTTTATAAATTCTTCATTTTTATTAACGTTTTCAATTCTCGATGTGTATTTGTATTGTAAATTTATTCAATAATAGTATGATGGCATAAAAATTGATTATGCCTCAGCGTCCTACATGTACATTATTATCCTTGGGGAAATAATTTTTTACTTAATTATAATGGTAGTTAACTATTTAGCATAGGTAAACAAAAAAGTGCAAATATGCAAATGCATATAGGTATATTATCTTGAAATTTTTAAAATGATTTTGTTCGAATTTCGGCTACTGGACGACCGCTAGTTTCTTACAAAATGTTTAATATATTTAAGAATGTTTGTATTAAGTAGTTTTAGATGGTTTTTTACTTCATTTACTAGACAACGTTGTCCACATAGTAGGGGAACATATTTGTATCAAAATATGCTTAAAATATTGAGGTGATCTGAATTCGTTTATGATATATTTGGTCTTGTTAAGGCGAGCAATATTGATCACATTGACCCATATTTCCAACTAGTGATCAAAATTACCGGTTTTATACATTTGATTTAGCCTCCTATTCGAGATCCTATCCCTCTTCCGTGTGGTATATTGCGCAAAGTAAATAAGATCAGTGGTGGTTGTCAAAAACTCCTAGACATGCTCAGGAATCTCCATTCGCAAGAGACGACTCCGACTTCCAGGTTGACCTCAAAACAACGGAAGACGAAAATAAGTCCATACAGTTGAAAAAACAGTCCTTGGCCAAAAATGTTAAGAAGTAACAATAGAAAGAAGCAGCAATCTAAAATCGTTACCTAAATTCCACTTGAACAAGAATTAAAAAAAGGAATTCAGACGGTCAAAAAATGTGGCAGCGATTAAGAAAAAGGTAAATTGATGGTCCAAGCCATAGTAATAATAAAAATATGAGGATATTTGTCCATTTTGTTGTGATTTTGGAAAAAACAAAGCAAGGTGGAGATATGGTGGATATGTTTCATTATCCCATTCTGCATGCACATGATTTCAGAGTGCAAAAGAATTTAATATATGCGTTCAGTGTATTGAAAGTGTCATTTAGAGTAATAATAATAACGGGTATTATCGATCAAAGAAATTGTTTTTTGTTTTGTTTACAATTAATTAATATTTTTTTAAATATAAATTGTTTTTATAATATGTGTGTTCAAGAAAAATACACCACAGAAAGTTATAACAAGTTATAAATTGGTTTATCTATAATCACTTCAAAATGCATTATCAAGTTTTTTTTGTACAACGGTGTAAATTTTCGAAACTCACATGTCGTCACAAATTTGTACATGCTTTGGCGAATCTTCAAATGCAACACTCTGCATCCGATTCATCTTACTGCCCAAAAATTCGATAGTACTTAAGTTAAACAAAGCGGTTTCTGAGAAATAATTAACCATCACGAGTTATACTGCCGAGCATTGGATAAGAAGAAGACATTATCTAGACATCGCAGAGGTCGTGCCATCTGTGTTAATAAAGTTGAAAAATTGTAAGAGTCAATTTCAAAAAAAAAGTAAATAAATATAAACTAGCTGCGCTATTTAGTCAAGATTATTTAAGGTATAGTACATTAGATATTTGGGGCTGGATGGGGGGATATGATATTTTGTTGTCTGTATATGTTGTCTGTAAAAAATATCTTTTGCTTAAATGCGCGAGAACGTCCACTCCTTCGTCTATATATAAGCGAGATTTCTCCCAAAGACTCTGATTGTTTTCATTGAAACGAACAACGAAGCGATAAAGCACAATCATCATTTAGGCCGAGCATAATTTTGAGACTTAAATTCATGGTAACCAATACTTTTAGCACTATGAATTTTAGAATATGATGTGTTTTTACAATATATGTAATTAGTCAAACTAGAAATCTCTTAAAAGATATACAAATGTTTCAATGTGGAAGATCTTATGCATTCCAAGTATTTTTATCTTTACCTGGTAATCTGCGTTAAAGTATAATTGTTTACCTATAGTGGTCGGTATTAATTGTAAAATGTTTCTGGATACAATACCCAACGGCCGAGGTAATCAGACAGTTGTTAATCTATTATAGGTCACATTTTTTGTAGCTTTCCAGTTAAATCTTTCAGTTCTCGTATGACACTGATCCCTTACTTGGAAGTAAACTTTCCAAACATTTGTACAGCTTCAATCTTGAAAAAAGAAACGCTAGAAATAACTTATTGTCGTGAGTGTGTGACGACAGAAAATCCAACCAACAACAAATATTAGAGATAGGTGCAGTCTTATTCAATTACTATGAATAAAAGGTGTGGAATATGTTTGGAAGAGTAACTAATAATTTTGGGCTATGCCAAATTGTAAAGTAAGGAAGTGGAAAATATGAGACCCACAAACAAAGCAAATAAAACAAATTGAATATTCGCAGAGGCTGTCCGAAAAATACACACCTTATGATAATAGATATATGGTTCAGAAATGAAACAGCGATTGCGTGGAGAAAAGAAGTCATTGTCTCAATATACATTAATGGTGATAAAATAAAATTCGTAATTATCGAGTTATCTGTGTGTTTAATATGGCTGCAAAATACTTGTCATTATTAAAAAACTTCAATTTTATACAGAAGTAATTATAGGACACCATCGGTATGACCTTACGGGAGGTAGTTCCGCCTTGAAGAAATATTTACCCTCATATCTGTTCACTAATGGAAATACCGGGTGCTTCAAAAAAAGCAATATACACACTTTGAACTTCCATAGATACTTTTATTTACTCCTGGTGGAACAAAGTTAAATTACGTCTTGAGAGAAAATAGAATAAAAACCTGAAAGTCCAATTAAATGAAACATAAATAAAAACTGTTACGATCTGTTCAAATTGGTGAATAATTACCTGCAGCATCAATACAATTCTGAGTACGAGTCACCGCAGTTTTCTGTACATCGTATCAAAACGTTATTGCATCAATGAGATTTCTCTACAAAGTTACATGCTTGAATCTCATTCCAAAAAAAATGTAACTAGGTTACGTGGTTTATTCAAGATTCTGTAACCTCTTGAATCTTTTACTGTGGCCCAGCAAATACATTAGTGGTGTAAGGTCGGAAATAGCTGATGAAGAACTCGATTGGCCCCCTGCGTCCTATCCATGTTAACCGAAAATATCTTTTCTCCAGGTAAGCTCGAAACGTCCCTATGATAGTGCGTCGGAGCACCATCTTGTTGAAAATAACGAGATCATCATCTCATTACCGTAAAGACGAATGGCAGGAAAATGGAATCAGCAAGCTGGATTGTTTTCTTAAACGTTACAGTGCCGTCAACGAAAGCTGAGTCCCCTTGAAGACAAACCGCACAATCATCATTTAGGGTAGGAGCATTTCAGAATTGTTAGCTATAAATTTTACAGCTTTTGATTCAATTGTAATATAGGATTTTTGCAGTAACCAATGCTTTTAACACTAGAATGTAGAGTATGATGTCTGTTTTCATCAAATATCGATGTACCCATTCAAATCCCGGTTCACGTATCACAACTAGAAATCTCGCTTAAAAGATATACAGATAGTTTCACTCAAAATTGGAAGATCTTTGATCTGGATCGTGTTATTAGCTGTTGCACCAGCCATGGACATGAATATAGTTACGTGGGATACTTGCCTCTCTCAGAATGCGTAGCAGCTGGTACCACTTGCATCTGGTGCGTGTATAAAGACATTTGTTGTTACCTATAAGGGCGTTGAAACGAGCATTACAAGACATGCCGTTGATGACTCATCACTTGTAGCTGTTCGAGGCCGACTGAATGACCTTCGATATAAGACACACCGACACCTGATTCCATGAACGGCTTCGAATTTGTCTCGTATGCAGATGCAGTACATTGTTAATCTATTATAGGTGGTTCTTACATATCCCTTTCCACTTCTTGAACTTCATTTAGCTGATTTCAATAATTAGCGAGTACCACTTAATAACCTGCTTACGTTCTTGCAAAACTCAAACGTACGTCCCCCATGTTGACATTATTACAAAATCTCAACTGATAATACAACATAGAGGGACGATTATGCTGGACACCATTGGCGAAGAAATATGACATTAGCCTTGTAGAGGTCGTTCCGCCTTAAAGAAATATTTACCCTCATATCTGTTCACTAATGAAGCAATGTTGAAGAGAACTACAGCAACTATTTGTGGATTCCAAACAGGCGTATGAAACTGTATATGAAGTTAAACTGTGGTAAGTAATGGAATGAACTTGGCTTCCCGGAGTATTTAATGGAGATAACCCATGGGTGATAGTGGTGTAAACACACATTGGCCACGCCTCAAACATGTATAGGCTCTCAATCCGTTGCTTTTAATTGTCGCTCTTGAATAAATCAACAGAAATGCAAAAATGATACCCGTCAGCAACTTGTTGCATAGCAATAATACATCACACACATCACATGTAAACGCAACCTGAAATGATTTCGAAAAATGCGAGAATCCTACGACTAAAACTTTATTTAGAGGAAGTTAAATATATGCATTCAAATAGAAACAGCCAACGAATGGGCAGAGTGGACCAATACATTACAATGCGTGCCTAGAATGTTCAAGAAATTTTAAATACCTTGAAATGACAGAAATCAACTACAGAATCCAGCCAATTAGGTTTCTTTACGTACTATAAGACCTAAAATCTAAACTAACATCATAACATTTAAAAACTAATATATACAAAACAATAATGGTTAAAAAGGCGAGGACGCCGACGGCATGAAATGAAATGCCGTCTAGTTTCTGGAAAGACGAGGGCTTAGAAAAATATACAATCAAATTGTATATGCAACAATAGGACGACACTAGTTATGTCCTGCAACAAGAACTGGAAAATCTGTATGGATAACCAAACATTGTATAGGAAATAAAATCGAAACCACAGAAATGTCAATTCAAACGATAATTCAAAAATCCGTTAGATATGAAATCGCTGATCGAGAAAAATGGAAGACTATTATGGAGTCGGCATAGTTCCATATAGAGTAAGTAACCCATTGAGTAAGAATTGCTTAAGTCAGATACTGTCCAAAATCTTACGCTGATCAGCATAATCAGATTCGGTACGATAGGTGGCTTTAGGTCCTACTTATTCCCAATGAGTATAGAAATTAGTACTGAATGTCCGTAGGTTCCGTATATCTATATTAAATCTGAGTTTGTATTTACTTCTTTATATTCAGTTGACTAAAGTTGTAAAGTATGTGGTGAAAGCTGGTTTTGACCAATCATGTCGATTGAGAATTTCATATCCGCCACTGGACTACCATTTACATAGTTTTATTTAATTATTTATTTGCTTAAAGTAATCAAGAGGGATTTGTTTTCCCAGTTACAATTTGGAATTACTTAGGTTTATAATATCGTAAGTACAAATAACAAAATAGAAACAAGAAAATATCATATTATTTTGGTAAAACTGACACAAAAGTTAACAATGCAAATTAATCAAATTACATTAACAGATTATTAATTTTATTCCAAAATGTGTGGAACTTTTCTGTCAGGATATCAATTGGTTCTTCTCATTTGCAATAAGTGAAACATTTCTTCTATTTAAATACTGAGGTACCAAAAAATAGATTCTTCTAAGTATATGAGGACTATGGACACTGCTCTGTCGTAACCTATGTAAGAAAATACTCTCTTCGAGGTGTCATTCCTTTGTACGCAATATTATATATAAATATAATATATATTGTTTCTGGTCGGGAACCTTCATCAGTTGCGCTTCCCACAATTGAATGTCCTCTCGAACACTTCTTTATGCGTTTGATGCATTTCGTTAAATTTGAAGACGCGAGATGTAAGACCGACATCTAGGATTTTCAAGAGAATCAGTACACAGAGGTTCCGAATCTGGAGCCGTTCCGTGTAATTGCTGTTCTCCCTTAACTCCTAGGACAGAATGTCAAGATAAAATTTTCAGGTTACTTCACCTGTCAGATTCTCTTGAAAATCCTAGATGTCGGTCTTACATCTCGCGTCTTCAAATTTAACGAAATGCATCAAATGCTTAAAGAAGTGTTCGAGAGGACATTCAATTGTGGGAAGCGCAACTGATGAAGGTTCCCGACCAGAAACAATATATATTATATTTATATATAATATATATTGTCTTGCGTACAAAGGAATGACACCTCGAAGAGAGTATTCAATATCTCTGACAGGTGAAGTAACCTGAAAAAATTTTATCTTGACATTCTGTCCTAGGAGTTAAGGGAGAACAGTAATTACACGGAACGGCTCCAGATTCGGAACCTCTGTGTACTGATTCTCTTGAAAATCCTAGATGTCGGTCTTACATCTCGCGTCTATGTAAGAAAAGTATTGACGATATTAATCGGTGCTATTCTAGGCGTTTAATGATAAATTCTACTTGAAGAATATCCGAATACATTTTTGGCCCTGCTTTTTTTATACAAATATCTTTAAAAAAATTCTGGACCTATATAAGTGTTGCTGGTGTAGAGTATTTAGAAGAATGACGAACAATAAAACCAATCATTTTCAATTCTTTTTCAACAGTATTCCGGATATGCATATTAGATTCTCAGACTTGCTTCAAAAATTACCACCAACTTTTTGATATATGTTTTGATTTGCAAGAATTCATTTCAAATATTATACCCATATTTTAAAGTTTTTTGATATGTATAAAATGCTATAGTATTTGTTTGTATTAATGGCAACATGTTATTTATTGACCAATTATAAATTTGGTCTTAATAATATTAATTTTCGCAATCAAATTCGCTGTATATATGTTTATAAATTTTAAACATATCGGCAAATAATTGATATTTTGAATTTTGCATTGCAGTTGCTAAGTCAATAATAAGTAAGACACATCTATCTAATTTAGTTATGAAATAATATTAATTATAAAGCTTTTAATGCCACTTACAAGAATAACCACAAAAATTCCCACTGCGAAGTAAATAGAATTGAAATAAATCAAAACTTTCCAAACAAAGACCGTTTGAGGTAGTAATAAATAATCAAGCTTTATTCACTGAAGTTGCAAGAATTACAAAAACACTGAGAAAATTAATTAAATCCTGTAACAGTAGCAGGAACTCTTACTGCTAAAACTGCATTGCCTTTTTTTAAAACATACATTTTCAAATCACTGGAATAGGGGTACCGAGGAGGGGGCAGGAGAGGGCACTTACCATAAGCCATCAAAGCTTTCCATAAATTTTCTGTCTCGAACCCCCCCCCCCTGTGGAACAAAAAATTTTCTGCTTTGTGCCTCTCTGGAGCACAATTTCATCTACCATTTGCCCCTCCTTAAGACGGTCTTATTTCTAATTTGCCCCTACCTAAAGCAAAAGCTAGGTACGCCCTTGACTGGGTTTAAACAAATATGCTGGCCCGATCCATAAGTTTGTAAACATAAACTCCATTGCGAGTATAAATCTATATAAGAACATGATTTTCATGCTAGGGTTTTGGCTGAGAACATAATTTTCTAAGTAATAACAAACAACAATTATTTAATTTTCAAGGAAAACTTCATTGTTTAAATGTAATGCTTTCTGTGCTATTATTAAATCAAGTTCTACTTATTAATGTTGTGAGTTTTGTACTGAACTAGCTAATCAAACGGTATCATTTTATACTGAGTTAGTTTTTAATTATCAAAGCAAAAACTAAAGTTATTTATATAATTTTGATATGTACTTAGATGTGCCATCTATGCGGAGTTTGCCTAACCACAACACAAAGCTGTATAGCTGGTGGCCTCTATTTCAGACGTCAGAATTTTTCTTCGGATTTGGTTATAAACTGTATTAGCCGTCACTATTTTAATTTAACCATCTAACAAAGGTTTTTTGAATTATAACGGAGACCGTTTGAAATTTTGTATCTGTTCCAAATTTTATTATTGTTTTATATTTTATAGGTGCGATACAACTGATATATTTGACGATAGCATTTTAAAAGATGTGTATTAGAGTATTTATAGAAATTGCTTATACTAACTAATTCTTATTAGTCTTATTTATTTAAGGTCACAAAACACCTACAGGTTGGAGAGCCAGTATCTACAAAGAAACAAAATAATATTCATTTGTATAAATCTTTGGTGTTTAAAATTCTACCCAGTGAAGGTATTTGGAGAAACGCGTGTGCTTTGAGGTTTTAAAGTTTCAAGCGAGGACATTAATATTGATCTGATCTAAAATTTCGGGACAATTGACTCCATTGCTAATAACAAAACAATCTGATGGCATGAACAACTTTTTTTCTATCAATCGGGTAATAAAGGATATAATATTAAACCGCATGTTTGTACAAGATGTTTAAGAAGTCCCGATGCAACGATAACCTTTGAGGTTATTTAAAGGCAAAGTCGCCTTTTTTACATGTAAAAAACTCTTGTATTAATATCAGATATGAGGAAATTATTTGAAAATGATCGAACGTAAAATTTTATGATGTTTCCACTTCCATTGTGAAAAATCGAGGTTCTGCAGATTTGAGCTTAAAATAACCTTATTGGATAGGGCAAATGACAGTCACTCTTCTGGTTAAGACACTCAATACATTGCAAATATTTTTGTTCTTCTTAAAACCCAGATTTAGTTGAGATTTTTATTATATAGTAGGAACTAATATCCTTATTTTGTTTGTTATAATAAATATTCTTTTATACTGTGATTTTAGCACCAAAAATCTAGAAATACATAAAATCGTTGTTGTTTTTATTTGTATTTTCCTTTCACAATTAAAAATAAACCAAGTGAAACTCCGAAACTTCGGATAATCCGAAATATTTCAATCCACCGTTGAAACCGATATGATATTATTCTTATATGACCTTCCAGGCTTCACATTTTTCTTGTGGTTTAAGAAAGAACTGAATTCTAGATCTGAATATGACATGTGCATGACGGTAGGTATGACCTTAATAAAGGACATTATCAAGGTCATTCATGAACATTTTGAATAACTATCTAACTATGGTCAAGTTCAAAACTAAAGCCCCATCGAGTAGGCACGGAAAAATTCGGAAATTATTGGTTAGAACATTTTCTCCAAAACACATTACTAGTGAAATCACTAAAAAAAATATCTTGACTTTGAAATAACCTTGGGGTGACTTTCAGGGTCACAGTCAGGTCGTAATAATAATAGAATTAAGAAAATAAAATTTAACCTTGACATTTCCTTCAAGATCAACGTCTAGGTCAAAATCAAGGTCACCACCGAATAGTCAGCAAATACTTTATATTTAAATAAAGAACAGACTTCATCTGATTTAAAATGAATACCATTTAGTAACAGTGTGCAATCAATCACTATTTTCAGACATATATTCTTTTTTATCTGATTTAAGCTAAAATTCGATTGAAAATTTTAGCGTATTCTTATCTCTCTCTCTTTTTCTCCCTCTCTCTTTTTCACTCTCTATTTTTTATCGTTTGTCTATATTTTCCAAATACATTTTATTTTTTTATTTGTTTTATTATTTGGACCATTTTCTATATATGTAACTAATTAATTATATATTGCATCCACATTGTATCTGCTTCTGTGTATTGGTCCATCATTTTCTGAATCACCCTGTACAACTATAATTCAACTCAACACAATATTACCACGGTCCTGATATCTCTAAAACCACCCTGTATAAAAGGCATCCTTTCCACACTATTGAGTCATTCGATTTTTGTTTTGTTTTATGATTTTACTTCGCCCCATATGTCTAGTATTCCTTTCAAGCAACTGCTCATGGTCTACCTTATATAACAAAATTCACATTTTTGACCACAATCACATTTATTTCAACCACCCGGTGTATGCAACTACATCCAAAAATACACCCTGAATAACAATAATTTTTCTCTACCCTTACTTCAAACACCTTGTCTAAGCAACTACTTATGTTCCAAACTATATAACTTTTTAAACCGGCATGTATAACTGTAATTATACTCCACCTTATATTTCAACCATCCTGAATATTCAACTGCTTCTGACAACTTTTAAAGCCTTAAGTATAATTATAATTATTCTGTGTGTTATAACGCAAATATCCACTCTGTACTTTTGCTCCACTCTTATTTCAACCACCTTGTACAAGCAACTACTTATGTGCCACCCAATACAATATTTTTAGGTACCACCTTGTATAACTAATTCAATTCCAACTTATATTTCAATCACCCTTGGTATTCAACTGCTTATGTACCCCCTAAGTATTACATGCACGCACGCACTCACCTACAACCGTATACCATATAGAAGAGTTCCCAACAACAAATTATCGTTTCGATAAACTAACAGAATACTTTCGGCCATTTCACGCGACTATAAGCCCCCTAAATTAACTTCCTCTCTTAAAAAACTAACTTCAAACGAATTAAAATGAAAAACAATACAACAACCTTGTACGATATACTTTCATCGCATATCTTGACAATTAAACTAGATATTTATGATGAAAATTTTTTGTGCTTATATTTTTTCTTTTTTCAGAAAAATGGTAAGTTTTACGTTATAGAAAAAATAGAGTCAAGCTGTAACATATCTTTGTAGAATTCAATTTATAATATTCAATTAACTTGAGCTGTTTTAGAGAAAACAGTGAAGGTTCATTGAAATTCACTGAAATCTAGTCTCTTATTATTTTTTTTTAATTTTCCGGAAAAAACGTAAACTTTGGGACCTTTTTGTAATGTTCCTTAACATAATGCAGGTTAAATCATCTATATTGCCCAAGCCGTTTTTGTATAATAGTTCGTGATGCACAAAAACAAAATTACAGATGAATTGATAACTTCCTCCTTTTTGGAAGTTGGTTAAAAATTGTACAACTATTGGGAACGGACATGGAGGCGTGGCTTAAAAAACATGGCGGAAAATAGCTTACACTTTTAAATGTTTAATCCATGTATAATAGGTAATATCTCAGATATCTTAACTTGGACGGGTAATAACCCGAAACAAAAAAATATTCGCGATGCCCAACGTATTTTATCTGCGGATCATTTAATTAATGTGGGATTAATAGTGAAAAAAGCAATGAAAATTTGACTGTCGTTACCGCGCTTTGTATACAAACGTCACATATGAAAGAAAAGCCACATGAAATAAAAGCAAATATAGCGAAAAGTGGAAAAATATTTCAGTGACTTGTTCTTGTCGGGCTGGTGAAGGAGAAAAGTGCAAACATGCAGTAGCAACATTATTTCATTGTTACCGGTGAGTTAAACGTTTCTAACCTCTAAGATTTGTAATATCCATTACAGGTGTAATGAATTTTTAATAAATGTTAACTCAGTAAAGGTGACGATTTAGAGAAATTGATTTACTCAATTTTTAATTTTTAGGTTAAACTTTAAAAACTTACCTGGTAATATATAATCGGATTTTTTAAAATGTAGAGAGCAAATTTTCATTCGAGGAGTAACTTTATCTATTTTTAATAACTTTTTCCACGCTTTCAATCTATCAAGAATAACACTGTACGCTCACCAGCCTTTGGAAACTTATGAAAATTAAATTCAGATTTTTCTGAGACAATCTCTTACTGCACAACATACTCTATTTTTTGATTTCTCAGAAAAACTTCAAATTCCATTTTTACTTTATTTATCACTAATTTATTATAAATAAATTACTTCTAATATAAACTGCATGTATATTTACTAAAAAGTATAAGCTATTAATAACCACCAGACTGCGTGCCTCAATTTGTCAGTTCCCAAAACGACGATAACGACGATGGCCTTGAATATCATGGCGGCACTTCACTTGGTGTTAGCGTATTTTTGTTTTGTATCGCTATATTCGTCCAAATATTTGATGTATTCGCAAATATTCCAAACGTGCCATCCACACATATCGCAAAACACTCAAACATACCAAATATGTTTGAATACCTTGACACATGATAATGCAAAATTAATGAAAAATGTTAAATCATCTATTAAATTTGTGCCCAAGCTGATTTCGTTTCCTTGACATCAAAATAAATCAGCGATTGTGCATGGTTGTCCAATATTGTTTTGGATATCTATCCATGCACATGGTAACAAATGCAAAAATTTGTTTCGAGAAACTTCCAGATCGACCACTTCAATTGCCACAAATACTACTTTGCCATTAAAAACAACACTAGTTGATTCGAAGCGCCGCGTGCAACTGTATGAACCAAGTGTGGACGGCTGAAGCAAATATTTGGCTTAACTCCTTTGAAGTGCATTGAAAACCGACAACTGGGCGGTAAGGCGTATTTGCTCTTAGCGGTATTCGACTTATTTGTTCAAATAAAGCAAAAATAGCGAATAACCTCTCCATAAATCGTCGTTTTTGGACAAATATAGCAAATATACGAATACGCTACACCGAGTGAAGTGCCGCCATCAGAGTTTCCAGATCTAAACATTTGTCTTGATTTTGTCAATGTGTGCATAGCTTCACGATTTTTATCATCTTTTTCATATTATATGAAATTTATCCGGTATTATGAAAAAAAGTCTAAATTCAAAGTATAATGTTAACATTAATTAAATATTATAAGAAATAAATTGATCAGTAGCAACGTAAATCTGATTTTTGTTGAAAAATGATATTAAATTTACAATACAATCAAAGTTGTAAACTTGGGAGAGCCCAATATATGGCAATTATTATATAACATTAATTTTTATGACTTCGATTTCAATAGCATGCTGATGTAGAATAATTATAGGCATGGGTCAAAACTTGCTAATTCTTGGTTTTGTTTATTTATTTGCCACATCCGGGTCAATTCATCGTAGGATTTTTTTTTTCAAATAATCGAACGGCACTGTTATTATTACGAATTTGGAATTGGGATTATAGAAGCTAATATCGAATTATTTATTTCATTTTATTTAGTGAATCATAATAATTAATAATAATACCGGAATTTTAGCTTTCTACACCAAAACTTAAAGCTACTAAACATAACAACAATGAAGAAAATCGGTTGAAGGACAGACGAGAATACCGCAGACAGCATGAAATGTTTATAAAATATTAATGAAATATTTCATGTTTGGTTTGAAATATTTCAAAATATTTTTCAAATTATTTCTGAAATATTACTGTGTTCTCGACAAAACCTCATTTGAAATATTCTTGTTCTTTTATGAAATATTTGTGTCATATTTAACGATTTATTTTAAAGAACTTCGGTCGTAGATATAATTATATTTTTCTTCTCACAAGTTTGTTTTTTGCGTCAGAAAAGCTTTTGATATATTTGACCGACTTCCAAAGAGGAGAAGATAATCAATTCATATGCTACTTTTTTTATGTATATGGGGCGATTATTCAAAAACGGCTCGGGCAATTTTGATGATTTAAACTTCATTATATTAAGAAACATTACAGAAAGGTCCCATATAATTTTCTATAACCTGACATTCTATAACCTGACATTTACGGGTTTCTAGAAAATAAAAAAAAGTAAATAAGGGACTAGATTTCAGAGATTTTCAAAGAATCTTCCCTGTTTTCTCTAAGACTGCTCACGCAATTTGAATATTATAAATTGTCTTATACAAAGATATGTTCCACCTTGATTCCGTACATTTTTTATAACGCAAAACATACCATTTTTCTGAAAATCGGAAAAATATTTGCAAAAAAACTGTAAACATCATAATGTTGTTGTAAATGTCAAATTTGTATCATAAATATCTAGTTTATATGTCATGATATGCCATGAAAGTATATTGTATAGGGTGTTTTTAATGGTTTTCAATTTGATGCATTTAAAAGTCACTTTATGTTAGAGACTAAATTATAGTCACGTGAAATGGCAGAAAATATTCCGTTAGTTTATCGAAACGAAAATTTGTTAGATATGTCGGCGAAACTCATCTATATTCTATACGGTTGTAAGTGTGTGCGTGCGTGCATGTGATATTAGGTAGTACATAAGCCGTTGTATACAATAGGATGATTGAAATATAAGTTACAATTGAATTAATTATACAGGGTGTTTCTAAAAATATTGTATAGGCACATAAGTAGTTGCGTATACAAGGTGGTACAAATAAGAGAGGAGCAAAACTAGAGTAATACAGAAAATAATAACAGTTATACAAATAACTTTAAAAATTGTCAGAAGTAGTTGAATATACAGCACGGTTGAGATATAAATTGGAGAAGAATAACAGTTATGTAAGGCGGTTTAAAATAGTTATATAGTTTGGTAGTTGCTTATACAAGGTGTTTGAAGTATGGGTGGGGTAAAATTATTGTTATTCAGGGTGTATCAATAATTTGTTATATAAGCATAAGCAATTAGGATATTTGAATTATAGAACGTTAGATGGAGTATAATTATCGACCGGCTGGTTGAAATAAATGGTAGAGTAAAATTATAGTCATAAAGTGTGGCTCAAAAAGGTGAGTTTTGTTATAAAGGGTAGACCATGAGCAGTTGCATAAATGGAATACTAGACATATGTGCCTTAATAAAATCATTGGTATACAGGAATGATTTAAACAATAGAAAAATAGAAACAGTCAATAGTGTGGAGAGAATTTATACAGGGTGGTTTTAAAGATTTCAGGACCGTTGTAATATTGTATTGAGTTGAAATATAGTTGTGCAGGGTGATTCAGAAAATCATAGACCAATAAGTTATATATATATATATATATATATATATATATATATATATATATAATGTACATATAAAAAACAAATAAAAAGTTAAAATAATTTGGAAAATATAGACAAAAAATACATATTAGAGAGGGAGAAAGAAAGAAAGAGAGAGAGAGATAGGAATACGCTAAAATTTTCAATTGAATAGTACCTTAAATCAGATAAAAAAGAAGACATATGAATAGTGATTGATTGCACACAGTTTCTAAACGGTTTTTATTTTAAGTCACCTGAATTCGGTTCTTTTTTAAATATAAATTATTTATACAACAATTATGTAATATGTCATAATACATTACAAGAGAATTTTTATCGTATTCATACGAAGATTTTGTATTAGTGCTAACTATTTCATTTTTAAATAATACCTAATGTACTTCTTCAAATATATCATGCTGTATGGGATGGTACTTAACTGTTTTGTCTTTGTGTATTTTTATATAGACATACAAATAACTTTATTCCAAGAATGTAAACAACTACAAAATAGCTTTCAATATTCCCCGATATTCTTTATAAAAGTGGCCGTCTTTATCTCCTCATAAACTCAATATTTGTTTAAAATTTATCTTGTTATTCCGTTCTACAACTTAAACCCTACGTCTTTTCAACTTGATGGATACAAAATGATGTGGATGTTCGAATTTTGCAATGGAATTCTGCCCATTCGATACTCGTTCCTAAACGAACCTAATGTAATTCAGCGATGGTGTGACTGGATGGAGGCTCCACACTTCGATCGATGCAGCCTTCCCAGGACACTTCTTCTCTCTCTAAGAGAAATATATTGAAGTGTAAGCCGTTTATATTCCTTTTTCCGTTTCATTTTGGAATTTTCGAAAGTTTCATAAACTTTAGAAACGGGAGAAAATCTTTAAAATACAACGAAACTTTGTCAGAGATAGAAACTCTTATATAGTGTGTGTGAAAAATATTGTCAGTTGAGCAGTTTAATAGCTTAGGATTGGATCAGAATTGAGAAAATATAATTTTAGATTAGGGTGATCTTTACAAATTTTTTTTTTGCGACGCCCCCTCAAAATCTCCCTTTTGATGAAAAAACTCTAAGAAAATTTTCTTTTTTAGTTCAAAACAGCACGTACCTCAAGACGATCTAAGTCAGTTTTTGGGTTTAATCACATTTTTTAGGATAATTTCAAGAAAAATAAAAAATAATAAAACTCAAATTAATAAAAAAAATATTTGATTAAAATAACAATAAATAACAATTTAAACGAAAAAAAATCTCACTTGATTTGTCTATTAAAAGTGACATTTTTATTTAACTCCAAGCCTCAAGTAAGCTTTTTTACCATTTTAATGTTTATTTTTCTATAATGATCTAGGATTTGAATAAGGAATTGTTGAGGATTATACCCAAAAATTGACTTAGATTGTCTTGAGGCAGGTGTTGTTTTGAATTAAAAAAGAAAAAGAAAATTTTCCCAGTTTTTTCATCAAAAGAAAGCTTTTGAAGGGGCGTCGCAAAATATTTAATTTTTAACGACCGACCCATTTTAGATAGGTATTAGTCAGTATATAAGTATAATTAACTAAATATTGACCTTATTTATCAAGTGGCTTATTTTTCGAAATCAAGAAAACGTGTTTTATGACAAAACATTAAACTGCCTACCGTTATTTTTGTGTAAGTTACTTCACCAAAAATGCGTTGTTTACTATATTTTTTTCTGAATAGAAGTCATTTTTGATACAAGAAGAATTGCATGGAATATTTCCAAAAACATAATAAGCAAAATTTTAATGTTTTACTAATATAGTGATACGTATTTATAAAATGTCAATATGTTTATTTTAAGTAAAAGTCATCCACTCTGTATTAAGAGGCAGAATTTTGCAGAAACATGGCCACAATGTGATGTAAAATCAAATATGTACAAGATCAAATATAAGAACCGAAAACAGTATCTGCAGGTAGATTACTTACTTAAAATTAATTGAAATACATTTTCCGCTTTTATATACATATTATTTAGACATATATTAATAATGACTATTATGAAAAATTTCATATACATTTAATAATGATACATTATATCAAATAATAAATTAATATTAAATATAACATTCTTAAACATTAGTCTTTCCAAAATCCTTTGCAGTTATTCAGATATTTCCCAAATATATTTCAATTTCTAAGAAGAAATTGCAAGAAACTACTCATAAGCAACTATGAACATGCAGTATAAATAATTACAATACACAAGTACTTACATAGTTCACTTAAGTTATGGCAATATCTTACGATTCAGTATAATTTTATCAATATAAATGCAACACAAAGTTAGCGATGGCAATTTATGTATTATATCAAAAATATAAAAAAATATAATGCGCCTATTGTTAGTTTAAGTTAAATGATACTGTTATTTGTTGACAATTTTGTAAGTGTATTAAAATTGAAATTTTGAAAATAATGCATTTATAATTTTCACATTGAATTGAAACGGTACCTTAAACTAACAATGATAGAAATAATTTCGAAAAGATTGTTGAGGAGGTTTTGAATTATTTTGCCGGTTCATTGGGGTTTTCTCTCCACAAAATTTCTGTTTTCGTATTTGGAGATTTAAGTGTAGTGATGCAATTTCGTAAAAAAATGAGGAGAGAGAAGCCCAATAATCAGGCAAAATAATTATAGAAATGTCAAACTAAAATCAAATTCGCTACAACAGCGATGGCGGTGAACATTAGAAGTATTGTCATGATGTCATATCTAACTATTTATTTTAAATCTCACTAATTGTATATATCATGGGCTTTGCAATTTTACTTAAATTGTATAGAACTATTAGCCTTTAAAATAGAAACAATATAAAGTAAAAGTATAATGTTAAATTACTAAAATATTTTCAAAAATACATCGATCACTTGCTACACAACAAACAATTCTAATTTTAGTTGACAAACCATATTTAGAAAGTAACGAATAAACCAAACTTGCGAGTAACCAATAAACGGTCATTATCAAATAATATTTATTTTTGTGGATGGATCTCAATAGCATGATAATGTGGAATAACTTTTGGAACCGAACAAAATTTTTTAGTTTTTCGTTTAATTTAGTTTGTTTTTTTCATTTAAGTCAATCAACCTTTGGATTTTCCCTCTAAGCAATCTGGCGGCACTGTTTGGCATTGACAGTATGCATGTGAATTATGCAGATTATATTTTATTTTATTTAATGAATGAACCAAAATTATTAATAAATTTTAGCATTCTGCACTGCAGGTCGTCAGTAGCGACTAAATAAAACAAAAATAACGAAAATGGGTTGAGGGATGGAGAAGAAAATGGTTGCCTATTTATATACACTTCCGGATTTTTGTAAAAAGTCAGGACTTACTAGATATTTTGAAAATAACGAAATTCTGTCGATTTAGTCAAATCCCTCTAGCTTCTTTGTTTTTGATTTTATAAAGAAAGTGTAAATATCAAAATTGAAGGGAATTGTATCCAGAATACGATTACCATGTCGGAGTTATGGATGCTTTTCTCTCTTGTTTTCACTTTTAACGTAATTATCCATAAAATAGATTGATTTATTAATAACTATTTCAAAAAACATTGAACGATTTTTTTATTAGGTATATCAGATATAAGGAAAAAACTAATTATGTAGGTACATACTAAAAACTTTAGAAATATAGTACATAATAATGGTTACAATTTATGTTCGAAAAGTCCACCATTGTTATTTAGACAAAAATTGCATCTTTTTAAGATTGACATTACCGCTTTCCTCACAAACCGCCTATCAATTTCTTCAATTGCTTGTATTACCGCCTCTCTTAGGTCACCAACTGTCTCATACTTTCTTTTGAATACTTTGTTATTTAGCGCACCCCATAAATAGAAGTCTACCAAATCAGGAGACCGGGGTGCCAATTCGCGTGGGCCATTTCTTCCTATCTCAGAGTTTGAATAGAATAGTTATCATCTAAGTGTTGTCTTACTAATAATGAGTTATGAGCAGGTGCTCCATCTTGTTGGAACCACTCAATTTCTAAACGAGTTCTCAAATTCAAATTATGCAACATGTCTTGAAAAGTGTATTGCAAGAAATGAAAGTAGCGCTCCCCAGTAAGTGATTCGTCATAGATAATAGACCCCAGAATAGTAGACCCTAGGGTTTTCTTTAGCCCAGATATGCTCATTGTGTCTATTGAACATACCGCAGTTAGTAAATCTAGTTTCATCTGACCATAATACCTTTAATGGAAACTGCGGATTGTCAAGGCACATGTCTCTAAACCATGTACAAAACAAAATACGTCGATGTTCGTCACCAGCATGCAAAGTTTGAGAAACTGAAAGTTTGTACGGGTAGAACTTGTGCGCTTTCAGTACCTTAAACAGTTCGTTGAGATGTAGATGGATTTTGATTTACTATTGCCTAACCATTTATTTGTGCTGCTTCGTTAATTTGATTTCGTTCCTTTGGTGGTTTAGTAAAAGATCCATACCTGCGTAAACGATCGTAAAGATTTAAATATCTATGTAAGTATTCCTCAGCTGCACGAACTGAGTTTTGATGGCATATGATATAACATTCCTCCATATTCAGTTTTTCTTCCTTAGAATATTCCATTTTATCACGAGAACTTGTCAATATCGATTGTCAGTTCAGCACTACAAATGGAATTACTCTCAAATGAGGAAACGTCAAAGTGAAAACAATCTTTTTCATGGCTACCTACGTTAAAAGTGAAAATAAGACAGAAAAGCATCCATAACTCCGTTATTTTTATGAATAACTATATCGAGTATTATATCGTTGAAAAGCTCTAAAAATGTCCGATTTTTGAGATGATAGCCAACTATGGTTTCCATTCAAAAAAAGATGAGTTTGTGTCATATCTAGAAAACGAGAGCTCTCACGCAAACAAGGACATGACAATCATATTCGGGATATAATTCCCTTCAATTTTGATATTTACACTTTTTTATAAAATCAAAAACAAAGGAGCTAGAAGGATTTGACTAAATCAACAGAATTTCGTTTTTTCAAAATACCTAGTAAGCCATGACTCTTTACAAAAATCCGAAATTGTCATTAAATTGGACCAGTAAAACTGCAAATCTTTCTCAGTTTAACCATTGCTCTATCTCCGCTAGTTTCCGAGATTCCCATACTGATCATCAAAAAAACTCACCCTGTATAGATTAGGTTACAAGGGTCTGGTGCCCTATTAACTATTAGCTAAAAATATTTGAAGCACGGTTCAAGTTGTTCTGTGATTTAACATGATTTATTAAATTTTGTGCAGTTGTACTACATTACAGAAATACACTTGTTTTATGTATTTATAAATTTAAAATTTTGTAGCAACATAAAATTGTTATATATGGTGGACAAAAAGCAGTTGAAGTTAGGGTGAGTG
Organism: Octodonta nipae; assembly: GCA_034190945.1. Lineage (NCBI taxonomy): Eukaryota > Metazoa > Arthropoda > Insecta > Coleoptera > Chrysomelidae > Octodonta > Octodonta nipae. The sequence continues at coordinate 17,320,916 of CM067222.1, forward strand.
TTTATATAAAAGTTTGGCGTTAGGGTGCCAAACTGTTTTTACATTTGTGGCATACCAAGGGTTACAAAGGCATTTTCAGTAGGGTGAATCGTAAAGTTTTAAAAAATTGTTATATAGGGCATGAACATTTGTATCCTACTAAATGGAATACCTGAAACAAGGGTCGAAGCAAGATTATAGTTTTAGAGTGTGATTAACACTATGTTAGAAAAAGTTGCATATAAAGGGTGATTAAAATATAGTGTGGAGAGAAATTGTACTTTATATGGTGGCTCAAAAAATACAAGATATAATTGTTATATAGCGTAGACCATAAGCAGTTGTATAGGTGAAATATATATAGTTAAACAAGTTATATTTGGTGACAAATAAACAGCAGCATATACAGGATGTTTGAACTATAGAGTGAAGTAGAGTTACACTTAAACAAGGAGATTCAAAAAAATTTCGAATAAAATTGTTATATAGGTTTGCCAATAAGCACTTGTAGTTTAGGTGAAATATATTCGGGATTGGTGGATTGATAGTTAAGTAGGGTGTTTCAAAAAATTTGGAAAAATTGTTATATAGGATAACCCATATATTTTATAAGTTATTTGTTTTTGCAAAGACTTGTACATTTCGTACGCGGGTGAAACCGCGGGTAACGGCTAGTGTATTTATAAATTTAAAATTTTGTAGCAATACATAAAATTACCTATTTAGCTATTAGTTAGACAGAATTTGTTCGCTACTCTACGAATCACTTTTCTACCATAATTACTACAATCCAGTTTTCGTAAGAACCGAACCGACTTATGCAAATTTTAAAAATAAAAATGCCGTCTTACGATTCCTGAAATGAAAGGTAGGGCTGAAACTCTAACCCGTAAGTAAATGAGCCGTACAATTCTCATCTGATACTGTCTGAAAGCTCATACTCTTTGCTGTCGCCAATTTAAATAGAAGATTATTTTCATCCTTCTTTATGAATCATTTTCACATTTTCCCAAGTAAAAGACAAGTGAAGGGTATACGTTCCCCGGAAGCGAGGCAGTCGTCTGCAAATTTTCTTTTAATTTACTGTCGAGGTTGGTAGTGACTATAAATGTACGTTACATTATCTTTCAAAGTGTAGACTTTCTAAAAGGGCTTGAAAGGATGGGATGGAATATTTAAACATGTATAACGAAATGCTGCTTTTAAGATAACATATTCAACGAGAAACGAGAACTGATACGGTAACTATGTGCACTTTCATTTACGGGCTTGTTATATATTCAGTTAGAAAAGTGCATAAATAAATATATTCGATTTTTTGTCTTTACAAAAACAAGTTTTTTACACAACTGTTGGGCAGAGTAAACGTTCTTAGTAATTTGGAATGCAGAACATATTTTATTTCATGCGTTATCTCATTGCCCTCCTCGTATGAATTGCATTTAAACAAAAAATATTCGTTTTGTTATTAGCATTACTTGATTATATTCTAATGAATGAGAATTAATTCCAGAAAAGTGAGATAAAATAATTTTGTCAAGTGCGAGTTGGACTTGCATACTAAGTGTTCCGTATTTTCTTATACTTACCCTTATATCTTTTAAAGGAAGCGTTTTAAATTTATAAAAAATATACACTTTGATTTTCCAAACATAGACTTTTTATTTTATCTGCTTTAGGAATCGCTTGATTTTTATCACAATACATATGTATTTAATTTTCTAATTTGGCCCCCAAAAAGTAACATTAGAGTTTTATTTTACTAATAAACTTTCAGAAATGCCTTTTATAATCTACTGTCTGAGTTTTGAGGCTCTGTAGATTGGAAGAAAAACGGCAAAATAGGTCAAAGTTTAAATTATAAATTATTAAATCTGTTATTCAAATTATTTAAAAATATAAATAAAATATATTTTTCAAATTTTAAATAGTGTAGTTTCTAAAGTGGGAATTAAGTCGATGTTTAATATTTTTAATATCTTTTATACAAATGATTTAAAAATATGTTATATTTGTAATTCACATAATGAGCCTTTTATCTGATATCTGATGCGTTTGAAAATTGAATCTTTATTTTCCATTTAATTGTATAATTTGTTCCTAAAATTACAATGGGGGTTTTCTAGTAATTTATTTTCCGTTTAGGGATTTTTTTCATATTTTTCCTATAAACAAAAAAAGAGGTCTTAGAGTTTGGGGAATAACGGGGAGAATGGGTAATTTTTTTAAAATATTTTTTTAATATATTTTAAAATATTCATGGAACTTGATATATTACATGACCCGTTAGAAACAAGTATAATTTTTTATTTTCCATTTAATTCTATAATTTGCCCCCCAAAATGAATATTAGAGGTTACTTCTTATTTTTCCAGTAAAGTTCAGGTGAGGGGCTATACTTTCAGTTTTTCAAAATGGATTCGGAGATAAGGGGGGAATGGGTATAATTTGTTATATTTTTGTTAATGTCTTTTAATTAATTAAATTTATAAATATGGAAAAAATATATTTACTTTCTTCATCATGAGCCCTTTTATTTGAAATATAACATGCTGGGTTAGAAACAATTTTAATTTTATATTTTCCATTTAATTCTATAATTTGCCCCCAAAAAAAATATTAGGGGTTTTTCCTTATTTTTCCAGTAAAGTTCAGGTGAGGGGCTATACCTTCATTTTTTTCCAAATTTTCCAGGTTTTGGTTTCGGAGATAAGGGGGGGGGGAATGGGAATTTTTTTTTATATTTTTGTTAACATCTTTTAATTAATTCATTTTAAGAATTTGAAAAAAATATATTTGTTTTCGTCGTAATGAGCCCTCTCATTTGATATATAACATGATGGGTTAAAAACAATTTTAATTTTATATTTTCCATTTAATTCTGTAATTCGCCCCCCAAAATTAAAAGTAGAGGTTTCTCCTTATTTTTACAGTAAACTTCAGGTCAGAACCTATAAATCTATTTTTTTCAAAATGGGTAAATTTTGGTATATTTTCGTTAATATCTTTTTAAATACTTTTTTTGTAATATGAAAAAAATATATTTGTGTTCCTCAGAATAAGACCTTTTATTTGATATATTACATGATGCGTTTGCAAATTTTTTTATTTTTAAATTTTTATTTAATTCTATAATTTGCCCCCCAAAATTAATATTAATGTTTTCTCCTTAATTTTCCCGTAAAGTTTGGACAACGCTCTATATTTCCTATTTTTTTCAAAATTTTAGGCTGAGTAGTTTCGGTGATCAGGGGGGGAAGAGTCGATTTTTTTAGTTTTTCCCCTCAGAGGTACCCCTAAAAACAAAATTTTTTCTTTTACTCTTGTACTCCTGATAGGGTCACCAAACTATACATTGATATCAAATTTCAACCCTTTCCGTCCAGTAGTTTAGGAGAAAATGGCTGTGATGTGACAGAGGCAAAAATCCAGAGTGATATTATTAGGGTATCCGTATATTGTATATACGGAACCCTAAAAATGGGGGGGCGAAAATTTGTTTAGATAATTTAGCAACAAATTAAGCCGAGAGATTAAAAAAGCATAAAAAAAGTAATAACAAAATACTCTTTGTCGAATTTGTTCAAAAACTTTCCCTTAGGTCTCAGGAATCACATAAATATTATGGAAATGCGGGGCGGCCATTTGTAAAAATGGTTTAGCAAAAAATAAGGCCGAGAGATTAAAAATGCATTTAATAAAGTACAAAAACCAAGTACTCGAAGACGTTGAATTTGATCATGGCAAAGAATTAAATGGAAAATATAAAATTAAAATTTATTTATCAAATGAGAGGGCTCATTACGACGAAAACAAATATATTTTTCTCAAAATTTTAAAATAAATAAATTAAAAGATATTAACAAAAATATGAAAAAATCGAACGTTCCCCTCTGATCTCCAAAACTACTGAGCCTAAAATTTTGAACAAAATAGGAAATATAGAGCGTTGCCCGAACTTTACAGGAAAATTAAGGAGAAACCATTAATATTAATTTTGGGGGGCAAATTATAGAATTAAAAAAAAAATTAAAAATAAAAAATTTTTCAAACGCATCATGTAATATATCAAATGAAAGGTCCCATTCTGGGGAACACAAATATATTTTTTTCATATTTTAAAAAAATTATTTAAAAAGATATTAAGGAAAATATACCAAAATTTACCCATCCCCCCTTATCTCCGAAACTATAAAACGTAAAGTTTTGAGAAAAATAGATTTATAGGTTCTGACCTGAAGTTTACTGGAAAAATAAGGAGAAACCTCTACTTTTAATTTTGGGGGGCCAATTACAGAATTAAACGGAAAATATAAAATTAAAATTGTTTCTAACCCCTCATGTTATATATCAAATGAAAGGCCTCATTATGACGAAAACAAATATATTTTTTTCACATTTTTAAAATAAATGAATTAAAAGATATTAACAAAAATACAAAAAATTTTACCCATCCCCCCCCCTATCTCCTAAACCATAAGCTGAAAAATTTTGAAAAAACAGTGTAAATATAGCCCCTCACCTGAATTTTACTGGAAAAATAAGGAAAAATACCTAATATTTTTTTTGGGGGGCAAATTATAGAATTAAATGGAAAATATAAAATTAAAATTGTTTCTAACCCAGCAAGTTATATATCAAATAAAAGGGCTCATGATGAAGAAAAGAAATATATTTTTCCATATTTAAAAAATAAATTAATTAAAAGATATTAACAAAAATATAAAAAAAATTACCCATTCCCCCTTATCTCCAAAACCATAAGCTGAAAAGTTCTGAAAAACTGGAAGTTTAGGCACTCACCTGAACTTTACTGGAAAAATAAGAAGAAACCCCTATTATTCATTTTGGGGGGCAAATTATAGAATTAAATGTAAAATAAAAAAATATAATTGTTTCTAACGGGTTATGTAATATATCAAATCCCAGGGCTCATTATAACGAATAGGTACAAATATATTTTTTTAATTTTTTTAAAATGAATATTTTAAAATATATTAAAAAATACTTTAAAAGAATTACCCATTCTCCCCATTATTTCCCAAACTCTAAGACCTCATTTTTTTTGTTTATAGGAAAAATATGAAAAAAATCCCTAATTCTATTATTTGGCCTCCAAATAATAGATTTAAACGGAAAATAAATTACTAGAAAACCCCCACAGTAATTTTAGGGACAAATTATACAATTAAATGGAAAATAAAGATTCAGTTTTCAAACACATCATGTAATATATCAGGTAAAAGGCTCATTCTGTGAATTACAAATTTAACATATTTTTAAATCATTTGTATAAAATATATTAAAAATATTAAACATCGACTTAATTCCCACTTTACAAACTACACTATTTAAAATTTGAAAAATATATTTTATATTTATTTTTAAATAATTTGAATAACAGATTTAATAATTTATAATTTAAACTTTGACCTATTTTGCCGTTTTTATTCCAATTTACAGAGCCTCAAAACTCAGATAGTAGATTATAAAAGGCATTTCTGAAAGTTTATTAGTAAAATAAAACTGTTACTTTTTGGGGGCCAAATTAGAAAATTTAATACATATATATTGTGATAAAAATCAAGCGAATCCTAAAGCAGATAAAATAAAAAGTCTATTTTTGGAAAATCAAAGTGTATATTTTATATAAATTTAAAACGCTTCCTTTAAAAGATATAAGGGTAAGTATAAGAAAATGCACTCATTCCCTGCTTGTCTGAAACTGGAATATTCAAATCTTGAAGGTGGTACGGAACCCTAAGTATGCGAGTCCAACTCGCACTTGTCCAAATTATTTTCTATTTCAATATTCTTGTACAAAAAATCCCATAATTATGTAATCCTTTCCAGAATCCAACATATATCTGCTATTGTAGACAAGACGGTCTGTTTCAAAATGTTTTGGAGTCACTCATTAATTTGTTTCCGGTTGAAAAATTAATGATAATTGAATTACACATACTAGCGGCCACATTTTGATAGGCAACCTGGTAGATATATATGCTCATAATCATTAGTATGCGTAAAAAAATGGTTTTTAGCAAACACTGAATGAGTGCAATAATTCTGCAGCCGATCTCGTACTATATAGGGGTCTTTGCAACTATATTAATAACTGAATCGTAACAGAATAGTACAAATTAGTTTAAATTTCCTGAAATTTATGTTTATTACTAAGAATAACAAATAGAGAAACAGAGAAGTATATTATGTGTCTAGAATGACTGTCGGTGTATGTTTTCATACAGTGTGATATATTCCTTAACATGTTTTAAACTATGCGTTTAAGATTTATTAAAAGTATATACTTTCATTCCTCAAACAAATTTTCATCGGAAGAAAGAAGAAAATAGGTCAAATTTTAAATCTTCCGAACAAATTGTATTAAAAATGCAAATATATACATTTATATTTTTTATGACGATCGCTGTTATTGGATATAAATATATATAGGTGCAAAAAACAAACTATCTCTTTTATTTTTTCATGTTTCAGTTCAGTTTATAAATTGCTCTTGCCTTTAGAATTTGTGCTTTTCTCATTTTGTTGTAAATTTTTAGTGAGCTATATATTCTCATTTTCTCCTGAGCCTATTACTTGGAAAATAAAGAAGGTACTACATCGAATTTTGTATTTGTTTGTTAATATCTTTTAAACAAATTATTTTAAATATATGCAAAAATTATTTTAAATATATGTAAAAATGTACCCCCCAAAATTATTTGAAGTTTTTTTAACATTTTAATTCTTATAGTTTTGAAGAAAAAAAATTGACCCAGCCCCCACGGTCAATTTTTGTACAGTGTCCTTAAAAAAATCTTGTAAACAAATTATTTTAGATATATGAAAATAATGTATATGTACAACTCAGAATGAGCCGATTAATTTGATATATTATATTATTTTCAAATAACATGAGGGGTTTCTCCTTATTTCACCTGTAAACTTTGTGCAATGTACTATATTTCCTATTTTGGATATAAGGGGTAATGGTCGATTTATGTAAATTTTCCCTTGTTAATTAATATTAGAAACTCCTGACCGGATCACCAAACTAGGCACTGATACCAAATTTCAGCTTTTTTCGTCCACTGATTTGGGAAAATTGCTATGAGGGTTTCGTATATCGGATGTACGAAACCCTAAAAATGACATCTTTAACATTTTTGTTAATTTATTTCGATTTTTAATTATTTATGAACTATAACTTGGACAGACTGTTTTTGGTCTATTGCTTTGGGTAAAGTTAATTCTTGATATATTCCTGTGTCTTGTCTCTCATTTTCTTAATTATTCCTTAAATTATTCTATCAAAAATATATTCTGAAAGACAATATATTCTGAAAGCTTATTTATATACCATAAAGTTGAAAATTTCAACCAACCTTCTTTTTAGAGAAAATTCAGAACCCTTTCATATAAATTGTTTCTCGAAATAGAAAACTAAGTGCTTTGCTTTTGCTGGAAATCCATATTAGCTTTCATGCGAATTTTTGTTGCATGTTTTATAAAGGAAGCTGCATTTCATTAGAATGGATTAAATATTCCATCGCGTACTTTGAGTAGATTTAGAGCAGTGGATTTTAGAAAATAAGTAGGTGCACAAACTTATGATAAATTTTTAATAAAGGTGAGAAGGTTAACTGTGAAAAAAATTATCTGACCTTTCATACTTCTCGTGCAGTGGTTTCTCCTGTGTTCTGAAGACACCCATTATTGATGTAGAAGACAGAAAAAGTAAGTCCCGACCTAAAAATAGCCCTTGAGTTTTCTATAAAGTTTTTAAGTTTAATTTGCCTTAACAGTCTTCCACTAAATAGAACAAATTGAACAGTGATTTTTGCATCAATTAAAAAAGCATACAACAGGTAATCCTATTAAAATAGCATTAAGCATTTAACTCTGGAATTTCCATTTAGAGCCTACTGCTTTCTTTGGAACTTTGAGCTGAAAATAGGTAGCTATACAGTCAAATCTCTCATTTCTTATTAAGTCCTTTTAACAATTAAATTTCTACTGTCTCCATTCCACGATTTTTCTTATTGTTTAATATGAATAAACATGTCTGCATGCAACAATATCACCTAAATGAAAGGTTATTGACAACCTTCATGTAACAACTGTCTGTCAATTTCAAATAAAAAATGTAAAGATGGGTAAAAATATAATAAATTTCTGGATTTCTGAAAGGTTTCAGAAATTCATGTGGCGCTCCCAGGTACGACTTTGTTGTAAATTATGAAGATAACTTTTCCAAGTTGAAATAAACTTTGTTATTGCACATGATCTTTAGAATTTTTTAGTGCTCTACCCCTAGGTATATATCAAATTAGCAGTAAATTCTCTTGGTTACACCATTTAATGTCAACTTGTTTCGAATTCAGTTTGTCATCTTCAGTCATCTCAATGACAATTTCTAAATTAATAAATTTGTTATTGCAAAATTTTACTTTTCTAGTTTTCTTGTTCAGTTGTTTTAAGTGTTATTACCATTTAAAAAGGGGGTCCGATTGCGACCCTGACTTTCCAGCAATTGTTATGTTATTCCCACAAAATCAGAAAAATACAAACGAAAGATGCCACAATTATCCTTCAGAAAACAACAACTGGTCCGTTTGTTTTAGGAAAGTAACTATGTAATGGCTTATGCGCGGATATAGGGAAATTATTTGGTTGATTTGATTGTTATTGAGAAGGGAGTGAAATTTAAAAAATTATAGCGGTCCTGTTTTTATATCGTAAGGTAAGAAATATTACCAGGATTGAACTCACCCTGTATAGTTTAATTATTAATAAAACATTTGCCAACATTATCTGCCACCATTTTTGTTTCTGTCAATAGTTCTAAAATGCAGAGGTACGTAAGTAAGAGAAATAACACGTCAGGATGTTAGAAGTTTCCTACTTTTACCTAGTCATAGGTCAGTTATTTTTTAGTGGGATCTAATGCTCGTTTTACTCAGAAATTTTCATGATTTCAGAATCACACTTTTTAAGTAAACAGAGTAAAAGCACTTCCACCATTTTGTTTTTAAAAGTGAGCACCCTGACGCCATTATAAATAATGTCACTCACTAAATGATAAGGTTATATTGTGAAATATTCTAAAGAACATAAAAATTCACAAGATTGCAGTAAACGAACAAGAGAATATGCGTCGAAAAATTGTAATCAGAGTGAACTATTTTGTAATTGTACTTATTAGAACAGTAAACACTAATCTAAATTATCTGCAAATCATGATTGATTGATATGAAATGGTGTGTATAAAAATATTTCTAATACTATACAAAGTAGAATAGATTATGAAGAAAATATTTAATCAGTATAAATTAAATATAGGATAATTGAATAATCAGTAAATTATGTGTAATTTTGATGTCTTCATATATTTTGTTAATGCTCAATCAACTTCTACATTTGCTTTAACAGAGACCTGGTTAAAAGAAACATATTCAAAATGAAGTCTTTAACATAGATAATTTTAATTTTTTTGGGTGCGACCGCGTGGGTAGCGGGGGTGGTGCAGGGATTTAAGTGAATTCAGACGTTTGTGCCTGCCTCTTGAATTTTGAACTGGATGTGACTCATTTTTAAAGCACTTATGTTTGAAAATAACAACTCAAAAACAAATTTTTATATGTGATTGTTTGTCTAGGTCTCCTAATAAAAGTGTGGGTGGTTTTGTCGACGCATTGAAGAATTTATTACTTCATGTAATCAGCAGATTTGATTTTAGGAGAAATAAATATAATTTTTGCAGGTCAGTAACCCGCTTTCTAATTCTATGGATAACTATGGCTCTGTAGAAGTAATCAAACAGCCCACTCGAGTAACTTCTACCTCATCAACTCATTATTATTCATAAACAAAGCTCATTTGCTTAGTGAGTATATTACATTGGATGTCAGTTAAAATTTTTGAACATAAATTTGTGGCCTGTCAACTTAAAGTTGATTCCATATTGCATAAACAAAAACCTATTAATTTTAGGAATATGTCCAATTTTAATTAAGTAATCTACCTAAACGATTTGACATTAAACATTTAGATAATTTTTATTATGTTGCAGATATAGAAAAGATATTAAAACAGGTCGTGTGAGCAAGCCACGTGCGCAGTACTTGAATAAAATAAAGCTTACTTAAAGTATAATCCTGTAAATCACCTGAACACTTACAACGTTGAGGAAGTTTGCTCTTTCGTCAATAAGAAAAACGTGCTTTTCTTGCACGCTTGGAAAAAAAATTCTAAAGTTATGTGGCATGAACTAGGACGTATAAAAACTAGAATTTCGTCAAGAAATATGCTACTTTGTGTCTGTATATGATTCAAGTAATGTGACCAACGATGTACTATATTTATGGTAGATTTGACGTTAATTATGATTTCAAACCTGTAGGTAGAGTATCAGCAAATGATCAGTACAAATACATTATATTATGACTTTTCTATACTATTGTAAAATTGTAATTTTGTCTGTTTGTTTGTTTCTTTCTTTGTTTCTTGTTGATTTTGATGAAACTTTTTTTACAAAGCCTATAGTTTACTTAAAATCTGGTAGACATTTTATCTCCGTAAATCGACAAAACGGTAGATATAGCGAAAAAACTTCTTCCATGTTGGGTAAAAGATTTACTCAATTGGTTCCATCGCACGCACAAAATATTAAATACTGGCATCACCTTAGCTTTTATTCAATATTCGGAATGAGCCAAAGTAACATTTTTCGGTTAAAAAAAAACAATTAATATAACAAGCGTAATTTTATACAGGGTGTTCTGTATATAGGAGTAGAATTACATGGATTTAAAAAATCTAAAAAAGTTCTATTAGGTGTCCTATAAGCAGATGAATATATACATATGTGGTTGAAATAAAGGAGAGTGGAATTGGTTATACGGGATGGTCCAAATAAGTTATATGGAGTGAGCCATAAATAGTTGCATATACCAAGTGGTTGAAAAAGGGTAGAAATTTATACAGTCATTATGTTCATAAGATATTATAGTTATGAAATGGGTTGAAGCATTTGTTTATAGAAGGTGGTTGAAATATAAGATGGAGTGGAATATGGTGTGGTTAAAAACTTGTTTTATATCCACAAGTATTTGCATATATAAGATGGCTGAAATATATAGCGGAGTATAATTACAGTTATATATGGGTGGTTTTAAAAATATGATAAAGAAATGTTATGATATACAAGCTATTCTATTTCCCGGATGGTTGAAATATAGGATGGAGTAGGATTCTAAAGATACATGTTGGTACAAAAATGTTCTATTGGATAGCAAAAAAGTAGTTGCATATAAAAGGTTGTTGAAATATATGTGTAGAGTTATAATTATACAGGGTGGGTAAAAAATGCTATAAAAAATTTGTTATATAGCAGTTGCATATATCGAGTACCTGAAATATAGGGCGCAGCAAACTTATAGTTATACAGTGTGAATCAAACAAAGTTAGAAAAAGATGCAAACGAAAGGTAGTTTAAATGAAGTGTGAACAGAAATTATGCTTTATAATGTTGTTGAAAAATATGAGGAAAAATTGTGAAATAGCGTATTTCACAATAAGTTGCAAAGATAGGATAGTTGAAATATGGGGTGGAGAATTGTTATGGATAATGATTTAATAAATGTTATATTGGTTGAAAAATAAGCAGTAGTGTATAGAGGGTAGTTGTAATACATACATGGTGATTCAAAAACATGTTGAACAAAATTGTTATATAGGGTGCCCAATAAAAAATTCCAGTTTTGGTGAAATATATTGGGGACGCGAGATGTAAAGAATGACATCTAGAATTTATGGTTACATAGGTTGATGCAAAAAAATTTATGCCGGTTGGCCGATAAGTAGTTACATATACTAGGTGGTTGAAATAGCGGGTGGAGTAGAATTATAGTTAAACAGGTTGGATACATTTTTTTGTAGGATAGAGCATGAGCTGTTGCATACATGCAATATCTGAAACAAGGATCGAAGTAAAATTATATGTCATACAGTGCGGTTAAAACAACATTAGAAAAGGCTGCATATAAGGGGTGGTTGAAATATAAGGTGGAAACAAATTATATTTTCAAGTGTCGTTAAAAAATAGTTATATAGCGTAGCCCATAAGCAGTTGCATATATAAGATAGTGGGTGGACCAGATTTATAGTTAAGTGTTTAAAAAATGGCAGCAGAATATAGAAGGAAGTTTAAATATAGATGGAAGTAGAGCTATAGCTATAGAAGGCAGTTCTTAAAAATATTAAACAAAATTGTTAATAAGGGTGGTTGAATTATTTTGTAAATAAAGTTATGGTTATACAGGATTGTTTTAATGTAGATGGGAGTAGTGTCAGTTATACAAAGCAGTTCAATAAAAAAAAGTTGTTTAAAATTGTTATACTGGGTGACCAATAAGCAGTTGCAGTTTGGGTGAGTGTTTAAATAAAAGTTTTGTGTTAGGGTGCAAAACTGTGTTTTTACATTTGTGACACACCAAGGGTTCCATAGGGTGCATCAAAAAAAGTTAAAAAAAAGTTTCTAGGGTAGACTATGAACAGTTGCATTCTACTATATGGAATATTTGAAATATGGAGAGAGGAAAGATTATTGTTTTAGAGTGTGTTTAACCCAATGTTAGAAAAGTTGGTTATAAAGGGTGATTAAAATATAGGATAAGGAGAAACTGTACTTTAAAAGAAGGTTCAAAAAATATAAAAATTAATTGTTATACAGCGTAGACCATAAACAGTTGCATTGCGGAAATATAGAGTAGAGAGGAGTTATAGTCAGGTGTTCAAAAAGTTATACTGGGAGACAAATAAAAAGCAGCATATACAGGATGGTTGCAATCTATGGTGAAGTAGAGCTACAGTTATTAAAAAAATATTGAATAAGACAGTTATATAGTGTGGACCCATAAGTACTTGCAGGTTGGGTGAAATATATTCTGGATTGGTCGACATTCTATACGCGTGTGAAACCGCGGGTAACGGCTAGTATTTATATATAAGGCATTCAGATGATTAGCATTTAGTTTAATATTTAATTCTGACGAAGAGGAGAAAAACAATTGTTAAATAACAAGTAATAAAATAGTGAAAATCACAATAGTGGTTAGTGTTCTAATATAACTACAATCGGATTTTTAACTTATTACTCATTAGGTATACTTGTTTTTGTGATTAGTGTAATGAGTTTCTACTCTTTGAATAAAGTCGATTCAATTAGATCATTATTATAAAATATAATTTTGTTGTTGACAACCCTGTAGTTATAATTTGCATGTTGTGTAAGGCTTATCTTGGCGAAAATTATTGAAAAATCGAATTATTAAAATTGATTTCCCGGAATACCGCAGCATATAAACCATTATTCCTGGAATACCGAGGCGTTGACATAACAAGCTTATGTCCCTTATTAGGGAGCGCTCCTATAAATTTCATTTCACCGAACAGATACTGGTAGGCAACTATTAGCTTTAATTCCATCCAAACGGCTCTTGCGCCTCCAATTTCGACATAATCTTCGCAATCTAGGTTGTACTGTACCTATTTAAAATCTATTAATTACGCCCAACATGCACAAATCAGTTCGAGAAAAGGAAACCGGAGCACTCCAGCGTGGGAAATGTGTGCCTCAAGTTTAACTGTTTCCTGTGCAGTCCAACGTAAATTCAGCAAAACTTTTTGGGGTTACGCTAATGAAACTGATTCTATATTATGCACGTGCAATCGAGTTTCAGACATGTTACAAGGTTATTCAATATAGAAACTAATTCAGAGTGAATTAACGCTCGATCAATGGTAGAAAGCATTTGCTAGATAATTTAGTGTTTGGTTATTATGTAAAATGGTAAAAATATAATTATTGGTTGAAAGGGATTAAACATCCGTAATGCTAACTTGTTAACCGACATCCAAAAACGAGGAGTTTATCAATTCGTCGCGTATTTTTTCGCTTTTTTGTATGTATGTTACCTGATTTCTTCTCCTGTGGTGCACCGTTTTGAATAAATATGGTCTTGTTTAATAGAGTATATATCCGGATTGGTGAAACTTCAAATTTTGGAAAAAAATTCTATTGGTAAAGTGATAAAATTTGTGAATGAATCCTTATGAATGTGTATAGTTTTTTAACGTATAATCTATTAAGGAAGATCCTTAGGTGATCTCATATAATTTTATATACTGTCAGGTGCAACTTGCAGTTTTGCAGAAAATTGCCGAAAATTCCAAAATTCTTATCAAAAATTTCATCAAAATGACATAACGGACATTTCCTCAGAAATATTTTAATTCCAACGAAATAGTGCGGTAATTTTAGGCACTGAAAGTTTCAATTGCCAATTTGAAAATTTTCTACGTACATCTCAAGCATATAGGTAGTATACCAGGCAAATACCTATTTAAATGCAAATTTTCCATTTTGCGAAGAAGGTGCTTTTGGTTGTCACATTCTCCCGGCCTAATAGAAAATTCAGTGACAACACATGTCAAACATTAAACTGCTATTTGGTGCGTTTATAGACAGGGTGTTTAGTTATAGCAAACAAAATCACAAAGTAAAGTGATAGAAGGAGTTGCATTTATATGAAGATTGAAATTTAGGACGGACTAGAATGATAGTGGTCCGTAGGCAGCTGTATATACAGTATGGTTGGAATATAGGGTGGACTGGACGTTTGGTGGTATAAAAATGTTGGAAAAAATGTGAAATGAAAATTATATAGTGTGATTAAAAAACTGTTATATGATGTGGACATAAGCAAATCATATACAATATGGTTGAAATATATGCTGCAGTTGAATTATATTTATACAGTGTGATTAAAAAATTATTTCTTTTATAGCCCATAAGAAGTTGCATAAAGTGTGGATAGGAATTAATGTTACAACGGACGATAATATAAAATGTAAAAAATGAACTAATTTATGGGCTAGCCCACAAGGAGTTATATATAGAACGGATTTGACTCCGTAAATATGGGATGGATTCTACTCTGTCCTATAGAAAGCAGCTAACAAATGTATGCTTGTCCGTGGGCAGTCGTATGTACAGGATGGTTGGTCCATTGGTTGGAGTGGAATTATCTATAGTTATACAGAGTTGTCAAAAAAAGTTGAAAAAAGGTTACATGGCGTAGTCCAAAAGGCATAAATATATTTTGGGCTTATTAAGTCAAAGCGTACTAGTACATTTTGTTCGTAAAGATTTACCTGTCAATTTAAATGAGAAAATATCATTGTGTAATGTTGAGGCTTTCGATGTTACCTGGTTCTGTCGATTAAGGTTATAAATACAAAATAAAAAATAAAGAATGAAAACTACCTGAATTCAAAAATACTAAAAAGTTAAAAAAAAAATTTTTTTAAAACAATATTACAGACTTCTACCTATAACTAAAACGCTAAGAATAATTATAATAAAATACAACTCTAGCTAATAAATAACACATTCAATGTTGTTAGGTACCTACCCAGGAAGTAAAAAATGTAAACATTAAAAGGTGCTTATTCTGTACAAATTAATTACCTAACCTATATTTTTGAAGTCAAGCAACAATCAAGTTTGATGAATTACTAGATAAGTACGCAATGAAGGATTTTAGATTTGCTTGGCACCGGCTTCAAAATATACTAGATTGGTAGGTAATTAATTTGTATAGAATGAGCGTCTTTTAATATTTACATTTTTTACTTCCTGGGTAGGTGCCTAACAACATTGAATGTGTTATTTATTTGCTAGAGTTGTATTTTGTTATAATTATTCTTAGCTTTTTATTTATAGGTAGAAGTATGTTATATATTTTTTAATGTTTTATTTTGTAAATATGATTTGTTTTCCGTGTATGCAATCGTTGAAGTGCCAGTTAAATTGTTGTAATTTTTTAAAACATTGTATTGCTTAGAAAGGTTATATCCGTCAAGAAAACCTCTTTGGAGGGTTTCATGTGTTCTTTCCATATTAGAACGTGGGAAGTGACTTCGTAAAGACCCCGCCAAAACTCTATGTAAACTAGCATTCTATCAGACTCCCTGATAACCTTTGTTTTTTTTTTGGTATCAGTAGATCAGACGAGTTAATAGTCGCTAGGCCCTAAAAGCTCATGGTTATATTTAAGTATTATTTACTAAGGTTGCACTATTTAGTGTATCAAACCTAGATGCTTTTTCTTTATTTCTCTAACAACGAAGTCTGCGACCTCTGCTCAGGTTATTAAGAAAATTGTCATAGTTTTTATATTTTAACAATAATACAACAAAATTGAGAGCATCAATCACAATTAATTTGGCAGTTGATGATCATTTAATTCAAAGGTTGTTGTATTTGCCCCCTCTCATATAAATAGAATTTTATCTCCAAAATCATTTAAGTCTCTTAAGAGTGCCTCGACTTCTACGCTGATTATCGTGAGTTAGCTGACTTCCCTAGGTTTCCAGTTTTTTTTTTTATTTTATTTTATCAACAAGGTCTCCCTATTATCACAATCTATCCAATGTCTACCGGTGATATTTATCTCTGTTTGGAGATTGATTCGACTCCAAATATGGAAACTTGCTCAATTGTTGTGTTTAAGGGCTTTCTGAGAATCAAAACCACAAGTCACGAAATTTCTGTATATTTCCAAACGTTTCGGAGTCTAGGTCAGACACCGTTATCAGTTGCAAAGAAACTATGAAAAAATGAACAATTCTAAAATGTAAAATTTTTATAATTAATTTTTAATAGATTTTGTCAAACATTTAATTTTTACATTTTAGTATTGTGTCTTCTGTCATAGTTTCTTTGCCATTGACTGACATTGTGGTTGTATTTCCCAGAAAGTCCTTAAACACAACCATTGATCAAGATTCCATATTTGGAGTCGAAACGTCTCCAAACAGACATAAATATCTCACAATATCCAAACCACCATTTCTACTCAGATCAAATTGTAGACTCTCAGAATATATGCGAAAAATAATTCCTGACCAGAGAACCAGTACTCCGGTGATTTTTTCGAAATGTCTGAGAAAAGAAAAAATGTAATGAGAAGGAACAGTAGTTAATCTTAATGAATTAACACTAATTCACAAAGTGGAGCCTACTATTCATATAAATTTACACACTCCGTGAGAATTGAAGATGGTAATAAAAGTATATTAAAATTACTAAAGTCTGAACAAAGCAACTGGCAAATATAAATTTCATATAAATGGGAAAGCGTTACTATATCTTTAATAACAATTTAAAGCTTTGCAGGAACACGTCAGTTTCTTCTTAATTCTGATAAAAAGTTTTGTGTCAAATAATTAATAAACGCTCGAAGAATTGCTGTTTAAAACGCTTCGGGTGTTGTCGGGTGCCGTGAATTTCTAGCCGTAAGAAAAACTGTCACTGATTTGACTTAAAGTGCGCAATAGAAATGTCTCGACAACAAACGATTATACAGAGTATACCTAGAGTACAAATATTTCTACACGGGACAGTTGGTTTATCAAACTACCGACTTTTTTTCTCTCAGAACATCTGTATGGAAGACCATATTCAAGAGACAGTAATCTGAAGAAGTTTTTGAAATTGACTCTAGTATACTTTGATCATTACAATTTTTAGATACTCATCTATCATTGTCATACCACCGCGCAGCATCAATAACACAAACTATAGAATCAGAACCGTCATTCACCCCACCCAACCATCAAATGTTGATCTTTTCTCAACGATAGTTTATACTTTAACTTTTGAAAGTGTTAGAATAGGTGATATCACAAACAAACAATCTTATGTAAATCAAATCAAACTTCTTTTACATAACAGTAAACCAAAAATTAATGCTCAATAAAAATATGTTGATCTAATAAAAACTGTCATTAATCTATTGTATATAGACTAAAATATTTCGTTCTACTAAAAGGCCTGCGTTTCTTCATAAACTGTTCCTAAATTTGATATACCTATTCTATAGAACAAACTGCAAATAAGTTAAACTTTAGTGAAATTAAAAAATCTCGCACAAGAGCAAAAATTGAACCTGAAAACCTGTGCAGACAAAAAATAATCTTTGTAAAATTCAATAAACAAAATAGAAAAAAAATATGCGCCTACGTCAACGTCCGCCATATTTTTTTCCGGCAGATATTATGGGTAATTTTGCTAGTTCCCTATGCATATTTGTGAAAAATTGTCCGAAACTTTCATATTGTCGCATTTTAACATGCCGAACGGGCATGTGCATTACAAAAGGAGTAAAGATCTATTACTTGTCACTAAAGCTTTAAAAGGTTACAGCACAAAAAAGTTCAGATTTCAGATTTCAGATAAACGCCATGCCACAGTAATTTTGAATAAAAATTAACAAACTGTCAAAATCAAGAGGATAATAAGCCTAGAACAGTGCACGAAATTAAACAAAGTTCTTTATAAAACAGGATATAGCGGTTACTATGCAAACACAATTGCCTGAACCAGAACAAAAAACTCTTATTTTGCGTGTTCGTTAGGTTTTCTCTCCTCAACATTTCTACCCGCAACAGATATGTATAGGAAGAGAAGCCAGCTGTTTGATAATAAATAACATGGAAATCGCAGCACCTTCAATCAACCTTCATTTGGACTGGAAAAAAGTATTGCTAACCGAACAGAAAAACGGTACAAAAACATCATCAAGCTGAAATTTTATGGAAAAACCCTCGAAATACAACACTAAACGATTTACAACGACTCCAGACTCGATGTTGAAACGTCTCCAAACAAAGATAAGTATAACACAATATACAATACATTACCAACATAGAGGAATACTGGTTGATCTTTTGTAGATATCTCTTTCTCTCAGAAAACTGTGAAAATGAATATCTGTACAAACAGCCAGTAATCCGGGCAATTTAAGGAAATTGCCTTACAACACTTTGTTCTTCATATAAAATTTTCAAATGCTTATCTGTTGCAGGAAAAAAAATTGAGGAGAGAAAACTCAATTATTAGACAAAATAGTTCAAGACCTCCTTAACAGTCTTTTCGAAATTACTTAAGACTCTTACTCCAAACTACCAAATGTCAAATTGAATATTCTATAAATGTTATTGCGAACTGTATAATTCTGTTCCAAATGGGGTCTTATTCAGTCCCTAAAACTCTAAAAACACTTTAGTTTGAAGACGCGAAATGTATAGTCCGACATCTAGGATTTTCAGGGAAACTAGCACATAGAGGTTTCGAATCTGAAACCGTTCCATGTAATTGCTGTTACCCGTAATTCCTAGGTTAGAATGACACGATGAAATTTTCATGTTAACTTCACATGCCACATGCCTCTTCGAGGTGTCATTCTTTTCTACGCAATACAATATACATAATATATATTGTTTATGGTTAGGGAGCATTCATCAGTTGCCCTTCCCACAAATGAATGTCCTCTCGATCACTTCTTTATGTATTTGATACGTTTCGTTAAATTTTTAGGCGTGAGATGTAAAGTCCGACATCTAGGATTTTCGGGGAAACTACTACATAGAGGTTCCGAATCTGGAGCCGTTCCATGTAATTGCTGTTACCCGTAATTCCTAAGTTAGAATGTCAAGATGGAATTTTCTGGTTAACTTCACCTGCCAGAGATATTGAATACTCTCTTCGAGGTGTCATTCTATGTGCTAGATTCCCCTAAAATCCTAGATGTCGGACTTTACATCTCGCGTCTTCAAATTTAACGAATACATAAACAAGTGTTCGAGAGGACATTAAATTGTGGGAAACGCAACTGATGAAGGTTCCCTAACCAGAAATAATATACATATTATGTATATAATGTGTTGCGTACAAAATAATGACACGTCTAAGGGAGTACTACTTTAGTTGTTTACAATTTACTTTACCATATATGTTATAAATATTTCATCTACAAATGTCCTTAAAAAAGCTGATATATAACAAAACACTAAAATACTGGACTATACGCTCTAAACTAAAATGTATATGATGTTTAATGGCAGGACTGCCTTTCATCAACACGAAATTGATATCTGCTTCAATTTACGTTATTACCCAGCAATATAGCCAATGAATGCTCGATCGTCGATTGTTGAGATTGCAGGAATTGTATTTGTAATTAAAGTAATTGGTTCTAGGTTACTGCAAAGTGAATCTGGTGTTATATACTCCCTTGTAGATATCACGTTACAGTGTTTGATGTGATTGATATAATTAATTTGGGTATTTTATTCAGTTTGACGTTTTAACGTATTCACTTTTGTATACTTTGATTTTTGTAGTAAAGACATTACACTTCAAAGCCTAAATATTAATATTTGTGCCCAAATGCAATAAATATTATATTTTATGTATGATTTATTCAAAAGTGTTACTAAATGAAGTGAAAATAACCGGTATTGCCAATTTATAATCTTGCGTTAAAAAGGCTGAGTTAAAAAAAAAACATAACAATACCACAGGTTCACCACTTCCTTTATAAAAGTATGTCGAATGGACTTCCGGGAAAATGGCGGGACGGCCCACACGTGTAAATAGCTAGTTAAGTTTAAAATTAGATTAAAGAAGTTAGAATTAAAGTTTAACAAGAAATAGTATATGAAAGTAGTGATTGTCCGATAAGTGTTATATTATAAATCCCCAAATCCTTATGTGAAATGCCAGTTTGAGACAGTGAACGTTGCCTACTTAGAGACGCTTTTACAAGTGAGAGACGCTCAAGAAGTGAAAATAGCTTATAAGTGAATTAGTAGTATAGGGTCGTTAGTTAAGAGGGTGAAGGGATAGGAAGAAAGAAGAGTTTAGTTAAGCCGGAAGTCCAGGATTGGCCGTCCCGGAAGAATAAGTTTTTTATTTGATTTTATATTGAAATTGCTAATATAGAGGAGGATGGGTCATCCCAGACGCATTTAATTATGCACCTCTTCTAACTCGAGGCTGGCTAAATGCTTATTGGCGAAGGCCACAAACAAACCAACCAACCAACCAAGTATGACGAATTTTTTTGTCATTCAGACATTGCGCTATATCACATACCTGCTGTAGATTTCCATTTCCATTTTAACTCATTTCAAAAAGAAGGAGGTTCTCAATTCGTCTGTATCAATTTTTTTTATGTGTCTTTAGCGATTACTCGCATACGGCTCCAGGAGTTCCGACCGTTTATACTAGATTCTGTTCGGGAGGATGGTGAAGTGGTTCCGTATTTTTTATTAGTATAGCTTGTACCGTTTCATAGAAAATGGGAAAAAACTTTTTTTTCTTATACAGTATTCTTTGGTGGAGTCGCCGGTATTAAATATATAGGAAAAAATATTCGGAACCTGTGATAAAATGAAAAGTAATTGGATAGTTCCAGG
This sequence comes from Octodonta nipae, assembly GCA_034190945.1. Taxonomy (NCBI): domain Eukaryota; kingdom Metazoa; phylum Arthropoda; class Insecta; order Coleoptera; family Chrysomelidae; genus Octodonta; species Octodonta nipae. Next base: position 17,342,225 of record CM067222.1, read on the forward strand.
ATACCCAAAGTGGTCTCATATTTTTTCAATAATGTAGCTTGCACCGTTTTTTAGAAAATCGGGAAAAAATGTTAACGACTTTCTTATACAGTAAAATTTGGTGGACTCGTTGGTATTAAAAATATGAAAACAATTTCTATTTGGAACATGGAGTCTAATAAATTAAATATGAATTTTATTAGAAAACCTGCATCCTATTGTGCTTTATTATTAAAAATTGTAATAAATTGAAAGTTGATTGGAAAAAAATCGAAATAAAAACAGTTAATCAACTTCAAGCTAGAGGTTCATAGTTGGTTTCTATACCAAGTGTGTCTTCATAAGTTGAAGTCAAACGAAAAACTTTCTTATGAATCCAAAAATATATAATAATATCTGCATCATCGGATACTGTGATCATTATATGTCACTTTTTCAACTGTATATCAGATTTGTCAGCAAATATGAATTTTACTTAAAAGTAAAATACCTTCATTTTTCATAATATATAAAACTCTTATTAAACAGGAGTATTAAAAATTACAAAATACATATAATTATACCACATCACTAAAAATTGTATAATAGATCTTCATGTCAGCTTTATAAATTGTGTACTAGGTTTAATAAAGAATATAAATTTTGTTTAAATTAAAGCATTAATCATTTACAACAAAAACTATTTATCCAGATAAAAAAACGGGTAGCAAAATACAATTCTCGGGACTCAATATAAAGGATAAAATTGTAGATAAAATTCAATTACTTACTTAAAGCTAGACCTATAGTTTAGGCAGGCAAGGTCACTACTGGAACATTCGAGAGTAACTGCGACAGAGTATAGATGAGGCCTTGCAGCAGGAGCATAAGTAGTGGTTCTGATGGTGGGCGATGGACTCATAGAAATCTTTGAAGATTACTTTCTAATGTACATTTAGTGATTTATTGAATTTTCAAAATATACTATAGATAATGTGTGATTACTATCCACAAGTTTTTAGGAAAACACACAACTCTTAAATTGGATAAATATCATCCACTAGTCACTAATATTTAGAAGATAGGAGTCTTCCTGGCCGAAAAACTAATCCCTTCCTAACAATTTAACGAATAGTCAAAAGTAAAACATTATTTTAAAATAGAGGTAATTGGTGGAACTGTTTTTTGGAAAGGATGATTTAATGGACAGGATGAAGATCTCTAACTTAGGTTCATTTACTCTAAACAGGTATGACATCAGTGGTTTCTGCTCTGTGACATCTATGACAAAAGTTGCAAAAGAAGATGGTTGAATCTTTAAGATGGACGTGACTGGGGTTTAAATGGACAATAAATCATGGAATTATAACTACTAAAAGAACGAGATATGTTCACTCTTTAATATGGTAAAAGAGATGATACGTTGATGGCTGTAGCTTGCTGCAATAGAGTGGGTAATTTACTTGCTACAGTCGTGATAATAAAAAGGATTCATATGGGCGGTTCAAATGATTTTATAAAGGTATAAATTACCTATACCATCTTGACGAAAAGTTTTGCTCATTTGATAATGAAATTATTCTTCTCTATATATTAATAATGATGATTAAAGTCCTATACCTATATTCTAACTTTATTTTCTTGTAAGATCATTTATCCCCGCCAAAAAATTTAAACTAAGGCACAAATACCGCATGCGGGGCTTCTATCACTTTATGCAAATTTAAATTCATCTCGAAATATACCTTTTGTTTAGTGACTACTCTGTATAAATCAGTGCGAGGTAATTATAAAGGACCAAAGTTAACAGATATAGAAAATCATGTGTTTTACTTGTCGCCTTAGGTGGTATGAGCAAAGTAAAAAAAGTTGGTCATATATCCATATATCCCCGATTTACCCTAGTTCTTGGGCTTTGTAAGTCCTACTGCCTATGAAATTCCTAGTCACAAGAATTTAACGATTTTGTCGGCCTGTTTTCTGTTTACCGTATGTTTGTGGACTGCTATATCAACTGAGGTTAAATTGTTTTTCGGCTATAGGAAAGATAAAAGTTCAATAAATATTTAATGGCGTCAAAAATGGAGACAATAAGTTTTGATATGCAAAGCAGCAAGAACAATATGTTTAGATTGTGTTATATATTTGAATTAATGACAAATCTACAATATTTAATTAGAGAACTATTCCTCAATGCCTTGACATGCACGCAATAAAATTTCATAATGGAGGACATGCTCTGCAATTCATTTTTAAATAAATTGCTTGCATCGGTATTTTTCATTAGTACTTTTACAACATTTCTGCCAGTCGAGATCTATTTTTAAATACGCAATAACCGGCGAAATTGCCTCTGGCAACACTTCGCCGGGAACAATGAAGTTATGATGATGCCGAAGTATGTTTGTGTGGAGAAGGAAAAATAAATATTTAACGCACGTTTTTAATTACAGCTTGTAATGATGTCATAATTCATCAACGAACGGGTAATAAAAATTATAAATAACAATGTCACCCATCATTATCGACCTTCGCACAACTGCCGTCTCTAAAATTGGCAAGTCCATGGGCATCTTATATGCACAAAATACATCATGTGAAATTTGGTTCGTGACAATGAGCGGCAGCAGTTTGGTTCATAGAACTGTTAAGAAATCTGAGTTCCGTCTCCTGTGAAAAGATTAAGAATATGATTTGTAGTAATGAACTATGTATCTATGTGCCATCAACATATTTCCACAAAAGAGCTATAGAAATAAAAAATAATTTATATATAAAAAAACACCGACATCAATTCATTTAAAATAAAAACCGTTTGCACTCAATCACTATTTTCTGACATATATAATTTTTTTAATCTGATTTAAGGTATTGATAAGTTTAGCGTTTTCTTCTCTCTCTGTCTCTCTCTGTCCCTCTCTCTCTTTCTCCCTTTCTCCCTCTCTAATTTGTATTTTTTTTCTATATTTTCCACATATCTTTTAACTTTTTTATTTGTGTTATTAATTGGACCACTTTCTACTAGTGCAACTCTTATTCACCCTATATTCGAATCACCCTGATATCGTTCTCTGTATTTATCACCCAACATGAATTATGTGTCTATCATTTTCTAAACCGCCCTGTACAACTATAATTCGACTCCACGTGATGTTGCAACCGCCCTGTATATGTATTAATCCTCTCCACCCAATTAACTGTTTCTATTTTTCTACTGTTTAAATCACCCCGTATAACTATAATTGGACTTCACCTCAAATGTCAAGTATAAGCAACTACTTATGTTCCACAATGTATAACATTTTTTCAACCAACCTGTATAATTGTAATACTATTCCTTATATTTCATCCATCCTGTACATGCAATTCCTTCTAACATTTTTAACCCTCCGCCCTATAACTAAAATATTCTTAGTGCACATGCTTATTTAGCAATTTTTTAAATATTTTTGTTTCACTCTGTATAATTACGGTTTTACTTCACTCTTATTTCAACCACTTTTGTATACGCAACTACTTATATGCCACCCACATGTTTTGAACCCCCCTAAATAATTCAATTTTATTCCATCTTATATTTTCACCCATCCTGTATATGCGTATGTATTACTCAATATCAGATTTATTTTTAAGATTTTTTTAACTCACCTGTATAACTGTAATTTTACTACGCCCTATATTTCAACTTTCGATATACGCGCGCGCACACGCACACCTACCACCGTATACCGTATAGAATAGACCCCTCCATAACAATTATTCCTTTTGATACACTTATAGAATATTTTGTGCCATTTCACTCGACTGCAAGCCCCGTAAAATGAAAACCGTTACACCATGTACGATACACTTTCAATGCATATCTTAATATTTATGCTAGATATTTATGATCAAAATTTGACATTTACATTGATGTTTACGGTTTTTTCCACATATTTTTCCGAATATCAGAAAAACGGTATGTTTCCCGTTACAGAAAATTATACGGAATCAAGATGGAACAATTTAAAATATTCAAATTGATTGAGCCGTTTTGGAGAAAACATTATAGATTCATTGAAATTCACTGCCTTGTAGTCAGTCCCATATTTACTGTTTTTTTGATTTTCTGGAAAACCAGACATTTCACATTACAGAAAATTATGTGATACCTTTGTGTGATATTCCTTAATACAAGCCGTTTTTAAATAATCACTGAGCATACATAAAACAAAAGTGCCGACGAATTGATAGCATCCTCTTTTTTGGAAACCGGTTAATGAGTCCCGAAAGTGATTAAAACCAATCCTTACCGAGTGTCTCTAAAAATAGAAATAATGTATTAACAACAAATAAATAGATAATTCAAGAGAATAAGCATTTATTAAGGTTCCTACTGCATATCTATGCTTAACAGTTGTGTAGGTATCTAAAAACTTTGAATTTGAGAATGTTACTTGCAGTGGTTTTGTACCTATACACAATTGTAGCGAAATAAATGTGGTGTTATTAAAATTCATCTTTTATCCTCATCTCAAATGCCATAGAGCTTGCACTTCTTGAGGTAGCCTGCAATGCAAACATATCGTGGCAACGCAAGAGAGAAAGGGCAACAGAGAAGGCAATAGGCTATTTCACTCAATTGCGAGTGCAATGAAATACGATAGGCTTGTGGCTTACTGGCTGCCTCCACCCACCAAGTGAACTATCCTGTTACTGTCTCTATTGCCTTCTCTTTCAACTGTTAGCACAATATTTGTGTATTGCATGCTTCCTCTAGAAGTACATGTTCTACTGAAATGCTACATCTTACAGAGTCATACGTCTTTTACGAAAGCTACAAAAAGTGAGATTTTATGATTTTTTGATTACAAAAGGAGTCGCTGCACATACTGATCTAACTTTATGCCTTTTTAATCAGATATCAATTACTTATAGGCAGTTTCTGAATAATTAAGCTGGCTAATTGTTAATTTGGATGTTCATTTGGGTTTTTACTCCTCACAACGGTTTCTGAAAAAGATAGATATGTTAAGTAATTGAAAATCAAGGTGTAGTACTTGATAGCAGTTTGTGGAAATTGCCTGGAACAATAGTCGCCTTCTTATAGAATACCTTTCTCGACGGTTTAACTAAGAGGAAGTAGGTGTATTAATTTGTCCACTATTTTTCTTATATATGATTGGATTTATTTTGTGTGATAGTTATCTCTGTGATTTGAATTATCGATTCCTTATCTGGAATCACTGTCGAACAATATTTTTTGAAGTAATTTATTCAATATTTATTGATTAATTTACTTTGAAGTATCCTTTTCCTACAGAGGGTCTCCTAATTTGTTCATTACGGAAAAACATAGTGTTCTTCTTTAATCTATATCATTGTCTAATTCCAGCTCATTCTGTGTGTACCATTAACAGTTAGTACATAGTTTTCTTGTCTTAATTTTTTATGTCTTCTTGAGACGTTGCATTGGGTTTCTTTTTTTTTCTAATTTGGAGAGGTCTTGTAAGTAAGTTATGACTGGATAAGAAGAAAAAATGCAAGGATTCTACTATACCACCGAAATCAACAACAATTGCAATACATCTACAATATTTATACACAATTACACAACTTTAACCGGTCAAGCATATTATGACATAAATTTGATCAAAATGCTAAATATACCTGTTCGATTGTTATACAGTTAATTTTTCTAATTTGCTCTCATTTGCAGACAAGAGTCTTTGGTCTGGTACATTTTTAAATGGTGGGTTTTACCAAATAATACAAATGGAGAGTTATCAATCACGCCAGGCAGTTACTTTGAATTTAGAACAGTACTTTATAACTGTCAATTCAGAGATGCAATTCAGTTGTTCGATGGCCCAAGAAAAGTTGCCAGGTAATATAGTGTTTGTAATTTACTATAACAAACTTTTAGTGTAATGGTTATTCAGTGTAGTGAAACAAGTAACACCACATCAACAAGATGCAATTTTAATTGAAAACTTAAATTACTTTTACATATTAAAACGCTCAATATATAAATAATTTGGTCAAGTGCGAGTTGGACTCGCATACTAAGGGTTCCGTACCACCTTCAAGATTCTAATTTTCCAGTTTCAGACAAGCAGGGAATGAGTGCATTTTCTTATAATATACCATAATATTTTTAAAAGGAAGCGTATTAAGATTATGAAGAATATACACTTTTATTTTCCACACATAGACGCTTTATTTTATTTGCTACATGATTGGCTTGATTTTTTTAAAAATGTGTATTTAATTTCCTAATTTGACCCCCAAAATTAACATTAGACTTTTATTTTACTAATAAACACTCAGGGAAGCCTTTTATAATCTACGTTCTGAATTTTAGGCTCGGTAGATTGGAATTTTAAAGGGACAATAGGTCAAGTTTTAAATAATAAGTTATTAAATCTTCTAGACAAATTGTTTAAAAATACAAAAAGATATATTTTTCAAATTTTTAGATAGTATAGTTTCTAATGTGGGAATTATGTCGATGTTTAATAGTTTTGTTAATATCTTTTAAACAAATGATTAAAAAATTATGATATATTTGTAATTTACATAATGGACATTTTATTTTCATTTTTATTTTCCATTTTATTCCAAAATGTGTCTTCAAAACTAATATTGGGGTTTTCTGTTAGTTTTTCTTATAAATTTTAAGTGAGCCCCAGTAGACCTAATTATTTTCAAAATGTTATGTAGTATTGTTCCGGAAATAAAGCGGGAAATGAGAATTTTTATATATCGTTAATATCTTGTGAACATTAATTTCAATAATATGATACATACATATTTGTATTTTTCATAATGAGCCCTTTCATTTGATGTATTGAATGATACGTTAAATTTTTGTTTTATTTTGTATATACGGAACCCTAAAAACAAACATCATAATCGTTTTTGATTGAAATTGAAGAAAATAAAATACATAAATAAATATATTATTTATATCAATAGAACATTTATTGTCATTTACTATAGAAACTATATTAATAAATTAATCAATTGTCGAAAATGTTTTTATTATAGCAATAAATAAAATTTAATTTACGAGATTGGCCATTATTTAGATTAACTATTTATGTCTAAAATTTTTCACAAAAAGTTAATTCATCAAAAACCATTTAGCGTTTATTACGTTTTTATAAAAATTAAAAATTGACTAACAACAAATAATTAGTTTATATTGGAAACATTATTAGAATATAAAGAAAATTAATTTAATAACATAAAAGTACATCAAAAAGAGTGCATGTTGTAAATATCAGGTAATCCTTGGGTACAATAAAGGATAATCCATGGTTATTAACAAAACAATTATTTGGCATTTTTCTGTTTAAGTCGACTTGGTTAATAGATTTATTGATCATTTAAAATTATTTCAGTAAAAGTAAAAGATATTATTACTAAGATTTTTTAAAATTTCAGATCACCTTTTAAAGTAATACCTACTTTGTATAACTTAAATGCGTTTTTAATTATCTGTCACTATAGAACACCCTCCCTATATAACACTACAATAACAAGTTTGAAGCAGTTCATTCTAAAATTTTTGCACATCAACGTTACTTAAATTATGAATCGAGTTAGCTTACGTGCTACAGAAGAACCCTGCTTTCTACGAGTGCTCAGGTGTTTTACTTATTCATCTGGTTCCAGTTTGGAGAATGCACCAACAATTGATAAAATTTTAGAGTTTGAATTTCTGAACTTTCTGTTATCAACTGTAGAAACTATAAGGGTTTGCAAACCCTACAGAAGATGGATCACCGAGTGCTTTACAGGTATAGCGAAAGTTATCGAGGTGCTGAGAAGATGCGAGAGGCAGTATACATATTACTCCCTATATATCAAGAATCAACAATTCCCTAGAATTTGCCGGGCAATCAAAGTGTCCCTTCAAAGAGTTATGATATTAAGAGGTCTCCTGGGAAACGAATATATAAAAATAACAAAATAAGCTGCAGAGATGATCAGATCCTTTTACTTGAATAGTAAGCATTGTTATTTATATTTGATTTTTACATAATTATTTGAAAATTTTAAAATTCGCATGTTAAAATTGTTTCAAAATGTTCAATCTAATCTTTTATTAAATAAAAATTATCATTAATATTATGTTTTATTTGGATTAATGTCCTGCCCAATAACCGCCCAACTGGGTTAATTTGTTATGTAGAGAAATAACATTGCAGCCATTATAATTATATGCCTACATTGTTCTATGTAGATAAAAATTGTCGGCATATTGTTGATCTTATTTCATCCGAATACATATTAGAGAAATTAAGTACCATAAATAGAGCAGTGTTCTCATCAAAGTTAAAAAATACACCAATAGTTAACCATGGAATGTTGTTAAACATTGATGTTTTCTATTAAGTATGCAATTTCCTAAAAGATAAATCTATACAAATTATTAAAAAAAGAGCGGGAGTCATTTGAGACTGAACGACGGAAGCCAAAGGTTCTTATGAAATATACTTCCCTTCTCTTGTTATCTCACTGTCTCCAATTTTCTTTTTAGGGTTCGGTATATACAATATACGGATACCCTTATAATATCACTCCGGATTTCTGCCTCTCACATCACAGCAATTTGCTCCTAAACTACTGGACAGAAAAGGTTGAAATTTGGTATCAGGGGATAGTTTGGTGACCAGATGAGGAGTATATATCGTAAATGAAGAAATTTTTCTGGGGGAAAAACTATATCCAAAACTATAAGAACTAAAATTTTGAAAAAAAATAGTGATAGAGGGAGTCACCTGAATTTTACTGGAAAAATAAGGGGAAACCTATACTATTAATTTGGGGGGGGCAAATTACAGAATTAAATGGATCATATTAAATAAAACTTCTTTCTCACCCATCATGTAATATCTCAAATAAAAGGGCTCATTATGGCGAAAACAAATATACATATTTTTTTCAAACTTGTAAAATAAATTATTTTAAAAATTTTAACAAAAATATAAAAATGTTTACTCATTCCCCCTACCTTATCTCCGAAATTATAAGCCGTAAAATTTAAAAAAATAGGCCTCACCCGAAATTTACTGGAAAAATAAGGAGAAACCCGTAATATTAATTTTAAGGGGCAAATTACAGCATTAACTCGAAAACATAAGAATAAAAATATTTCTAACGCATCATGTAATATCTCAAATAAAAGGGCTCATTATGACGAATACAAATATATTTTTTCCATATTTTTAAAATGAATACTTTAAAATATATTCACAAAAATATTTAAAAAAATTACCCGCTCCCCTTTTATTCCCCAAACTATAAGACTTAAAATTTTAATTTTTTGTTTGCAGAAAAAATACGAAGAAATCCCTAATATTTATACTGGGGCCAATTAGAAAATTAGAAAAAATTATAGAAATAAACTATGTGTGGAAAATGAAAGTGGAAAATAAAAATATGTTTTTAATGCATCATGCAATACCTCCAATGAAAGGGCCCATTATGAGGTATATAAATATATATTTTTCATATTTTTAAATTTAATTGTTTACAAGCTATTAACAAAAAAATATAAAAAAATTATCATTTCCCATTTTATTTCCAAAACCATACTACTTAAACTTATAAACATAATTAGGGGTACTGGGGCTCAGTTAAAATTTATAAGAAAAATTAGTAGAAAACCCCCATAGTAATTTTAGAGATAAATTATAGAATTAAATTAACAATAAAAAAATAATTGGAAGGCATTCAATCGTATCATGTAATATATCAAATAAAAGGCTCATTATGTGAACTACAAATATATCATATTTTTAAATCATTTGTTTAAAAGATATTACACTATATACAATTTTGAAAAATATATTTTATTTGTATTTTTAAATAATTTGTCTCACAGATTTAATAATTTATTATTTAAAACTTGACCTATTTCTCCTTTATCTTTCAATCTACAGAGCCTCAAAATTCAGATAGCAGATTATAAAAGGCTTCCCTGAAAACTTGTTAGTAAAATAAAACTCTGAAGTTAATTTTGGGGGCCAATTAGAAAATCAAGTGAATCATGAAGCAGATCAAATAAAAAACCTATGTGTGGAAAATGAAAGTGTATATTTTTTATAAATATAAAAAAGTTTAAAATGTTTTAGGGTAAATATAAGAAAATGTACTCATTCCCTGCTTGTCTGAAACTGGAATTTTTGTTTTGTATTGCTATATTCGTCCAAATATTCGATGTATTCCCAAATATTCCAACCGTGCTTTCCACACATATCGCAAAAGACTAAAACATGCCAAATATGTTTAAAAACAAGTGAACACTACAGCCATGGATGCGTTGACAGCAACAGCAGCTTATTTTTACCATGTTTCTTATTATCATTACATGATATATCTACATAACTACGAAGTTATTAAAAAACCATGGCGAAGATTCCCTCTTTTTCCGCAATGTGCACGGTTGTTCCATATTATTATTAATATCTATCCATGCATGATTTATTTTGTTTTTATTTTTATGTCTGCTATTTTTGGGGTCACAAATGCAAGCATGCATTTGGTAGGAACAAATCCAAAAACTTCATAACATTTTGGTTCGATCAATCCATTTTGCCACAAACACCACTTGTCATGAAAAACAGCACTAGTTAATCACAAATCGAAGCGCGGCATGCAACTATGTGAACCAAGTGTGGGCAGTTTAACCAAATATTTGGCTTATTTGACTCCTTTGATGTTTAGTGAAAGCCGACAAGTGGACGGTAAGGCGTGTTTGCTCTTAGCGGTATTCCACTTATTTGTTCAAATAAAGCAAAAATAGCCAATAGCCTCTCCACACATCGCCGTTTTTGGACAAATATAGCAAATATACGAATACGCTACACCAAGTGAAGTGCCACCTTAACGTTTTTGTAATGAAATATAATTAAATATGAAATTCAATGAAATATAATTATAAAATTACTAATGAAAAATTTTTAATGTTTCAGTATTTTATTCGAAAACTCGACATATGTTTCGCCTTTTGAGGGTCATTTCTAAGAGTATAATTGTATACTGAAGATCTAATAACAAACTAACATCTCAAGTAAACAGGTAAAAACAAACAAATAAAAAAAATCGAAATGACAATGAAATAAATGAGCTTATAATGATCGACAGGTATATCTGTAATAAACTAATAAATTAATAAAATGTGGAAATTACTTTGTCTATAATGGGAGTTTCAATAAAATCAAGCTGATCGTTAGTTGTATACTGGGGCTTTAATTTTAAAGATTATTTGATTTAAAGTTGTTCAAGTAAATGTAATCGTTTACCTCGTTTTTCTTGATGGATGAGCCCTATTTTTCCCTGTCAATAAAGTGATTGTTTCCAACACAGTGAGTTGATAAGCCTGTACTTTTTCTATTATTTATAATATCTCTTTTAATCTACAGTGAATATTTAAAATAAAATACTGAAGCATTAAAAAGCTAAAGTTTTTCATTAGTAATTTTATTATTTATAAAATGTTTCATTAACAACCCACTGCAACTTCATTTGAAATATAATGGCATGATATGTAATGTTATGTAATTTTATGCAATGTAATTGCATTTTCTAAGACTACTAGTGCTAGTACTATACAGGGCATTTATTTCAAAATAAGCCAACCAAAGTAACTTTCAAAATATATTAAAAAATAATACAAAAAAATTCTTTTATATTTATGGGGGTATACATTTTACACGCATCGGACACTCTGCAGTTTCAACCCCTAAGCGGGGTAAATATCACTTATAAAAGTTTAAATACAAAGGGGTATCATGTGATACCTCTCTTTAAATATCGCTTTGTTGCTAATCTTTTGATACATCATTTTTTTAAAATCATATTATATTTTACAAAGTAATGCCGTTTCAACCTATCAGATTAAACTAATTATTGTTTACATTGTATTTACATTATTTATATTGTATTAGTGTTAGAATTGCCTTGTACTTACACTAGATGTGCGAAATGCCCGCTATAGTTGGTTAGACAATGGTAAAGTCGCTGCTCGATTTCCTCCCGCACTTTTTAAAGCATCCCTGATGTAATCCAAAACAATTCTACATCTATGTTAGGGGATTTCGAGCGGTGGTGTTATATATACCACAGTTTTTAGATCTCCCCAAAAAAAGTCAATGGACGTTAGGTCGCGTGGTCGTGCTGGCCATCCTATAGCGCACTTTCTTCCAATCCATTTATCTGGAAATGTCTCATTAAGACAATTTCGTACAGGCATGGCATATTGTGGGGGTGCTCCGTCGTGTTGAAAAAATTGTTTTTTTTTTCTAGCAACAAAGTTCCTTCTTGATCTATTTGATTTTCTAAAGAATCGGTTATAAGGGGATTTATCACATTTCTAATAAGTCCATATGCAAGTCCCCAGTTAAATTTTCTTCTAGAGTATTTCTGCGTGCACAGCGTTGTTCTTCCCCATAAATAATTATTATTTCAATTCCTTCTTGTAAAGAGTAAACCATTGTCGAAAATTCATTCTCAGTATATAGCTAAACCACTACTAATAATAAATAGTTTACATTTACAGTCACAAATGTTTTCGCCAATACATTTAAGGATTTTTTTTCTCACTTGTTTATCTCGGTATTTATATTATTGTTTTTTTTTAATTGCAGTTCTTTTTTTTTTTTAATTTTTCACGGTGTCAAGGTCATTACTCTGTAAAAAATAATCCTATATAAAAAAATAACCTTTAAAAGGTGATATAACTTGTAGAAGTGATATTCACTCCCGCTTGTGGGTTGAAACTGCAGGGTGACCGATACATGTAAAATGTGTCCCATGCAAATATAAATTAATGTATTCTTTTTGTATTCTTTTTTTAGATATTTTGAAAGTTATTTTGGGTGGGTAGTATTGAATTGAAAGCCCTGTATAAGTTGTTCGTTAAATACCAATTATTAAATAATTAAATTTTAAGTACATATTTATTCAATGTTTTCCAGTACGGCTAAAAAAGTTATAGACATGACTGGAAACAAGACGCTGTAATGTAAAATAAGAATGTCAAAAAAATTATTGTGTAAATATTAATGAATAAAGTATCTTTTAAGGCAGATTCATGGAAGAAATGAAAACCAGCGTCTCGGTCTAGTGTTCCAGCCGAGTTAAGTGACAATAGATAAGCTCCACTTTAAATGCTAATGCCAGACTGGCGGGATTTCACGCTGCGTTTAGAGTTTTCATATAGTAGGCCACACCAGTAGTTTTCACGTGCTTGAAATCCAGCTCTACCCTGGCCACACACGCCGGTTGCAGTCATTCGCGTGCCTTTTGTTTGATCGAGCACCATGACGAAATGAATACGACGTTGTTTTCCACCAGAGTGGCCACTCAACACAGCGTGAAATAATAATAATGCAGAAAATGGAACCCATTGAAGATACGCCAGCACCGACCCGTTGGGTGGAAATTCACGCCGCGCCTGGCCTCGCGGATTTGCAATAGTACGGCCTATTGTTTTTGCGTTTTTTCCTGCCGAAACGCGGCGTGAAATTCCCGCCTTAGCCTAAATCTCTAAAGCTAGGGCAGAATGAGATGCGTATAATTTGCGCTGTTCAATTGAAGCCCATATGTTTCAAAAGTTCGCACTGTGCTGTGTCATGTCACACGGGCTATACGCATCTCAATTTGCGCCTAGACTAAAACTCAATAGATGTAGCCTAATATCAATAAAACATTTAAAAAAATTTATAACCAATTTCTACCTATAACTAAAAAGCTAAAAATAATTATAACAAAATACAACTCTAGCAAATAAATAACACATTCAATGTTGTTAGGTACCTACCCAGGAAGTAAAAAATGTAAACATTAAAAGGTGCTCATTTTATACAAATTAATTACCTACCAATCTAGTATATTTTGAAGCCGGTGCCAAGCAAATCTAAAATCCTTCATTGCGTACTTATCTATTAATTCATCAAACTTGATTGTTGCATGGCACCGACTTAATGTGTACAGAGTGAGCACCTTTTAATGTTTACATTTTGTACTTCCTGGGTAGGTACATAACAACAGTGAATGTGTTATTTATTTGCTAGAGTTGTATTTTGTTATAATTATTTTTAGCCTTTTAGTTATAGGTAGAAGTTTTCAGTTTTTTTTGAACTCAGGTAGTTTTCATTCTTTATTTTTTATTTTGTATGTATAACCTTAATAGACAGACCCAGATAAGATTGAAAGCCTCAACATTTCACAATGATACTTTCTCATTTAACTTGACAGGTAAATCTTTACGAACAAAATGTACTAGTACGCGTTGACTTAATAAGCCCAAAATGTATATATGCCTTATGGACTACGCCATGTAAACTTTTTTCAACTTTTTTGACAACCCTGTATAATTATTGATAATTCCACTCCAACCTACGTACCAACCATCCTGTACATACGACTGCCCACGGACAAGCACACATTTGTTAGCTGCCTTCTGTAAAGTATAAACGGAGTAGAATCAACCATAGTATATAACTCCTTGTGGGCTACCCCATAAATTATTTCATTTTATATTATCGCCCTGTGTAACATTAATTCCTCTCCACACTTCATGCAACTTCTTATGGGCTATAAAAGAAATATTTTTTAATCGCACTGTATAAATATAATTCAACTCCAGCATATATTTCAACCATCCTGTATATGATTTGCTTATGTCCACATCATATAATAGTTTTTTAATCACCCAATATAATTTTAATTTCACATTTTTTCCAACATATTTTATACCACCAAACGTCCAGTCCACCCTATATTCCAACCATCCTGTATATACGGCTGCTTACGGACCACTATCATTCTAGTCCGTCCTATATTTCAATCTTCATATAACTGCAACTCCTTCTACCACTTTACTTTTTGATTTTGTTTGCTATAACTAAACACCCTGTCTATAAACCCACCAAATAGCCGTTTAACGTTTGACATGTGTTGTCACTGAATTTACGCCGGGAGAATGTGACAACTAAAAGCACCGTCTTCGCAAAATGGAAAAATTTGCATTTAAATAGGTATTTGCCTGGTATACAAACAACACAAGCTTGGTACTCATTGATTTAAGGAGCCGAAAATACTATGCTTTACTATCTATATGCTAGAGATGTACATAGAAAATTCACAAATTCGGAATTAAAACTTTCAGTGCCTAAAATTACCGCACTATTACGTTGGAATTAAAATATTTATGAGGAAATGTCCGTTATGTCATTTTGATGAAATTTTTGATAAGAATTTTGGAATTTTCGGCGATTTTCTGCAAAACTGCAAGTTGCACGTCGCAAAAAAGTATATGAGATCACCTAAGGATCTTCCTTAATAGCTTAAATGTTAAAAAACTATACACATCCATAAGGAGTTATCGAAAAATCGACTAAATTTTAGGGATATTGGTCGATTTTCATGCACGCATGTGTTCATTCATAAATTTTATCACTTTATCAATAGAATTCTTTTCCAAAATTTAAAGTTGCACCAATCCGGATATATACTCTATTAAACAACACCATATTCATTCAAAACGGTGCACTACAGGAGAAGAAATCAGGTAACATATATACAAAAAAAGCGAAAAAATACGCGACGAATTGATAATCTCTTCCTTTTTGGAAGTCGGTTAAAAAGCAAATAAAATTGGATTGGGGACACAGTTAAAACGGGTATACCTAGTCTTTACACACATGTAACATCGATTCTCATAAATATCCCATTTTAAGAAAAGGTAATCAAGATTTTGGGCTGGTTCTCGAAATTATCCAAAAAAACTTCCTACAGAAATTTATTGTCTAAGACATAGCCATGAGTATCATAAAATAAATTTGTTATAAGCGTTATTGGATCTGTAGCTTGTTTCTGATTTGTATGAACCGTATGTTCAAACATTTTAAATATTTGTGAAAAATCTTCAATAATCCAACTAACTTTATACTCGTATTAATGCCGTAATTTATTTCCTGTTGTGCTTTATTCAGAAGAAGAGAAAAATTGCCATTATATCTTTTCCAGAGAATCCCTAACTGTTTAAATTTCAAAGAACAAACAGAAACGCTCCCAATTAATTGTATCAAAAGTTTTCCTCATCTCAAGAAACTTCCGCAATTTATAACATTCTGGTGATTTATATTCTTTGTTCGTTTTTACTGACCTAAATGTTCGACTGTAGTTTCGCCGACGCTAATGAATTTTGATAATAATTTGGCACATTGCTACGTGCCGACTGATAGAGCGTGATAAAATTGAGATGGTGGGTAGACAAGCTCTATCGAGCCGTCGGGTATCATAATAATCGATCACACTAGCAGTCTAGAACAAGATGTCACATACAAAGCGGGTGTAACTATTTCGTGAAAACAGTATATATATGTCACGTATGGGAGCTAAATTACCATCAAACAGCAGTGTAGTATCTATCCGGGCCATGGAAGCATGTATCAGCTCGTTATCACACATGTCATTCACATTAATGACGTGGCTATTAATCACGGGGATGTTCGAAACAGAACACGGAAAAATGTCCTAAAAAAATAATGAAAGGAATACATTATAGTCGTCTGTGAGGTTTGGTGTCCTGATATTATTCTATTGTTTTGAAAAACAATAGAATCACTCTAAATAACAATAGTAAAATATACAAACGGTAGAGTAGTTTAGTTGCCACTATACATTCAATTGTTACAAATAAATATTAGCCTCCGACCTCATGTCTTATTTTTCGTGTCTGACGTCCTCTTAGAATTAATAGAATTAAAATTTTGAGCTGTTCAATTTGAATACATTTTAAAACATCACTAGAAAATTTTACTGTCTACAAGGGATACTAGAAACTGCTTTTAGAGACGAATCGCATCCTATCTGTTATATCGGCATTCCAGCATATTCTTCCGTAACATCGCTCCAACATTTCGCATGCTATTTGCCATGTCTTGATATTTCCGCGTTCTTTTGATGTTATATTTCAGTGGACATGAAGCCAACCTTCTGGACAATCTTCGTTCTCTTCACTTTTCTTTTCTTCGTAGCTTGTGGTAGTTGCTGGCTGATACATCTGTAGACACTGAATCAATAGGCTATGAATGAATCTCAGTTCAAACTGATAAACCTCTGAAGAACCCAACCTTATCTAGGCACAGCCTAGACAAACCAACCCCTTGTTCTTCTCTACGATGGCAAAAATTTCTCAGAACTCTTGGTCGTGCCTACAAACTACATCTCCTTACAAGCTTGTAAACTCCTTATTCTGACTGTTATTAACCCTTCTACAAGAACTCTTGTAAGCAATTTTGCGCCTTGGATAAGAATAAAAAACCAATGTGTATAATGAGGTTTATGCCTCGTACTAAAACGACCTCGATTTCTGCTAAGAGCTGATGCCTGATTCTCCTAAGTTCAGTCCTACTCTATAGCAATGTTTCGCCCGTTATGGGCCGTAGCTGGTAGCTGATTGCAGTGAACAACTGGTTGGATTTATGATGACCTCAAGAATCCTGAGCTTTAGAAGGGTTACCCAACCATCAATGTCAAATCTGATGTGACTGTTTTTATCATAGATGACAGCCTGCATGACTCAACTGCCACTGTTTTCGCAGAGTCTCTACTTGTTCATGATTCATAAGGGCTATGCATAATTAGCATGGCACTCGTTGTTTCCATCGTATCTAAAACAAACTTCTGGTCTGGAAGCAGTCAGCACTGCTGCTGTCTATAGCGCTGGATAGATTGTTTCGTTACATTTCTGAATGCAATAAACTCTGCTGGAATTTGTGTAATTCTAAGATACAAGCTGCTTCTTTAAAGTCTTTTGGTGCACTTGGTTAGGCCAAATTAAAACTCGTATTCTTGAAAAGTCTTTGTCGACTTTCGGTTGCAGAAACTAAGCTAAAACTTGGCTTGCTATACTTTTTATCGAGAATTGAAATTAATTTATTCTATGAAGTATTGAAATTAGTTTGTTAATGTCTCAGTAGTGTTTAAACTGGTATACTTTAAAATAATTGTCATGCTGAGCCCCTCAAAGTAATCACTAACAATTAAAAATGTTGCGCTATATAAATCAGTCGTTTTCTTTACTTTCAGCTTGCAGCTGGTGACAAAATTAATAGTAGAACAAAACCGACATCAACGTGTTCTAATGATAAAACTAGACTAATTGACATAAAATTCAACATTTGTTATCGATGCGTTTTTGTTTTTTAACAAAAAACAGCGAAAAATCGGTAATCATTTAGTTTTTTACATTTTACACAAAATCCCTCGATAAAATCGTGTTTGCTACTATGGACAATGTTGCAGATAACTGAAAAATCTACAAAATGAGCTACTATATGCTCAACTTTGTTAATTGGGTTATTAGATAATGGAACATGTACCCAAATTTCCAAAAAAAAAATCGTTTATATATTTTTTATTTTATAGCTAAAACATTCTTATTAACTATAGCGATAGATGGTCTCATACACAATTTATGTTCTAAAAAAAAATACTGTAGCCCCAGTAGTTTTTGGCAAAATTTCAATCAATCCTATGGAAGACATATTTTTTTGAAAGGCCATATTACCTCACTGGATGACCTTATCATTATAAGTAAACCATCGTTGAAAAGTAGTAGAATTGATCTAGAGATCCCTCATCTCACTTTTCCAAAATTTAAAGTATTAATACATATAAGTATTGAAAATACTTGACCATTCCGTAAAAAATATTTGGGAGGAGTCCATTCGAAAAATTGCTAAGGGGTGGTACTATATTCTTATAATAAATAATCTTAATGCAAATTTAAATTTTAAGGAGACTCATATTTATATTTCTCGCATAATATGGATTTATGCAATAATTTAGCAAAATGGAAACTCCATTTAGACAGAGACTGATTATAATGATGGAGCAATCATTTTTAATAACCAAAAGACGTACTTAATTTAAAGTTAAATAAAAACGAAAATATACCTTCTCTACTCACTGATTTTTTAAAACATATGTAAATAATAGTAGGTTCCTTTGTTTACACTCTCAAAACATTAAATATTTTATTATTATATAACACTGAAACTCTAGTACAAATAGATAATTGTTATTATTAGAAAACAAAAGAATTTATTCCTCAATTAGTTAACAATGCAATTTTTATGTTGTTCAATTCAGATTCGTGTTATTTTTTGTTAATAAATATTAATTATTGACAAGCCAAATTCCTAGAAAATCCCAGATGTCGGTCTTACATCTCGTGTCTACCAGATACATTTCTTTAGATATATAGGTATGTGTTTATCTTCTATTGAAACATTTACAACTAAAAAATCGCTTGCAATAGCCTTCGCATTTAGCATAACATTATGATTGCGCCGTCGTCATCATCTGTGGCTAAATGGGGGTATATAAATATAAATATGTGTCTGCTTAAAAGTAAAATTTGCATCAAAATTATTTATAATCATAATAGAATACTAACCCTTAGCAATTTTTCGAATGCACTCGTCCAAATATTTATGCTTTAAATTTTGGAAAAGTGAGATTAGAGATCTCCTGATCAACTCTTCTACTTTCTAAGGGTAGTTTATTCATAATAATATGGTTATCCGGTGAGATAATATGACCTTTCAAAAAAATATGTCTTTCATGTGATTGATTGAAATTTTGTAAAAACTACCGGGGCTGCGATATGTATTTTTATAGCATAAATTGGGTATGAGAAGATCTATTGCTTAAGTTAATAAGAATGTTTCAGCTATAAAATAAAAATTATATATACGATTTTTTATTTTTTTGGAATTATGGGTAAATGTTCCATTATCTAAGATACCAATTAACAAAGTTGAGCGTATATTAGCTCATTTTGTAGGTTTTTCATTTCTCTTCAACATTGCCCATAGTAGCAAACACGGTTTCATGGTTGTATTTAGTGTAAAAGCTAAAAAACTAAATTGTTACCGATTTTTGGCCGTTTTTAGGGTTCCGTATATACAATATACGGATACCCTTATAATATCACTCAGGATTTCTGCCTATGTCACATCACAGCCATTTTCTCCTAAACTACTGGACGGAAGATGTTGAAATTTGGTATCAATGTATAGTTTGGTGACCCGATCAGGAGTACATATCGTAAAAGAAAAAAAATTATTTTAGAGGTACCTCTGGGGGGAAAAACTAAAAAAATCGACCGTTCCCCCCCTGATCACCGAAACTACTGAGCCTAAAATTTTGAAAAAATAGGAAATATAGAGCGGGGCCCGAACTTTACAGGAAAATTAAGGAGAAACCATTAATGTTAATTTTAGGGGGCAAATTATAGAATTAAATAAAAATTTTCAAACGCATCATGTAATATATCAAATGAAAAGTCTCATTCTGAGGAACACAAATACATTTTTTTCATATTTAAAAAAAATATTTTAAAAGATATTAACGAAAATATACCAACATTTACCCATCCCCCCCTCTTATCACCGAAACTATAAAACGTAAAGTTTTGAAAAAAAATAGATTTATAGGTTCTGACCTGAAGTTTACTGGAAAAATAAGGAGAAACCTCTACTTTTAATTTTGGGGGGCCAATTACAAAATTAAATGGAAAATATAAAATTAAAATTGTTTCTAACCCATCATGTTATATATCAAATGAAAGGCCTCATTACGACGAAAACAAATATTTTTTTTTTTCATATTTTTAAAATCAATTAATTAAAAGATATTAACAAAAATATTAAAAAATTACCCATTCCCTCCCCCCCCTTATCTCCGAAACCATAAGTTGGAAAATTTTGAAAAAAATTGAGGTATAGCAACTCACCTGCACTTTACTGGAAAATTAAGAAGAAACCCCTAATATTTATTTTGGGGAGGCAAATTATAGAATTAAACAGAAAATTAAAATTGTTTCTTAACCATCATGTTATATATAGAATGAAAGGGCTCATTATGACGAAAACAAATATATTTTTTTCATATTTTTAAAATAAATGAATTAAAAAATATTAACAAAAATATAAAAAAAAATTACCCATTCCCCCCCCCCTTATCTCCGAAACCATAAGCTGGAAAATTTTGAAAAAACAATGGAGGTATAGCCCCTCACCTGAGCTTTCCTGAAAAAATAAGGAAAAAGCCCTAATATTTTTTTGGGGGCAAATTATAGAATTAAATGAAAAATATAAAATTAAAATTGTTTCTAACCCAGCATGTTATATATCAAATAAAAGGGCTCATGATGAAGAAAACAAATATATTTTTTCCATATTTATAAAATAAATTAATTAAAAGATATTAACAAAAATATAAAAAAAATTACCCATTCCCCCCCTTATCTCCGAAACCATAAGCTGAATAATTTTCGAAGTATAGCCCCTCACCTGAACTTTACTGGAAAAATAAGAAGAAACCCCTAATATTCATTTTGGGGGGCAAATTATAGAATTAAATGGAAAATAAAAAAGTATAATTGTTTCTAACGGGTCATGTAATATATCAAATCCCAGGGCTCATTATGACGAATAGGTACAAATAATTTTTTTAATTTTTCTAAAATGAATATGTTAAAATTTATTAAAAAAATATTTTAAAAAAATTACCCATTCTCCCCGTTATTCCTCAAACGCTAAGACCTCATTTTTTTTGTTGATAGGAAAAATATGAAAAAAAATACCTAATTCTATTATTTGGCCTCCAAATAGAATTAAACGGAAAATAAATTACTAGAAAACCCCCATAGCAATTTTAGGGACAAATTATACAATTAAATGGAAAATAAAGACTGAATATTCAAACGCATCATGTAATATATCAGATAAAAGGCTCATTATGTGAATTACAAATATATCATATTTTTAACTCATTTGTATAAAAGATATTAAAAATATTAAACATCCACTTAATTCCCACTTTAGAAACTACACTATTTAAAATATGGAAAATATATTTTATTTATATTTTTAAATAATTTGAATAACAGATTTAATAATTTATAATTTAAACTTTGACCTATTTTGCCGTTCTTCTTCCAATCTACAGACCCTCAACACTCAGACAGTAGATTATAAAAGGCATTTCTGAAAGTTTATTAGTAAAATAAAACTCTAATGTTACTTTTTTGGGGCCAAATTAGAAAATTAAATACATATGTATTGTGATAAAAATCAAGCGAATCCTAAAGCAGATAAAATAAAAAGTCTATGTGTGGAAAATCAAAGTGTATATTTTTTATAAATTTAAAACGCTTCCTTTAAAAGATATAAGGGTAAGTATAAGAAAATGCACTCATTCCCTGCTTGTCTGAAACTGGAATATTCGAATCTTGAAGGTGGTACGGAACCCTAAGTATGTGAGTCCAACTCGTACTAGCTAAAAACCAAAAATGCATCGATAAAAAATGTTGAATATTATGTCAATTAGTCCAGTTTTATCATTAGAATAAGTTGATGTCGGTTTTGTTCTACTATTAATCTTGTCACGTAATTTCGTAAATGACCTGGGCTATTGGTAATTTTATTGTTGGTTTCGTATTCCATATTCTTTTACATATTTTGAATATCACACGTAACCTAACTTCTATGATTACCACATTTCTCACCGATATTCTGTTTAAATAGCTGAATTCCAGTGTTAATGTCACCTGTCTATCAATGACATTTTATATGTCCCAAACAGGCTTCAAATTATTATACAAATTTTACTTTAGAAAATTCCTGTTATTACATGGAAGATATTTACCAAATTCAAACTTCAGCACCCTGTATCTCAAGGGTTAGTACCTATGTTCATAATATGATTTTTCTAAATATCAATCAAGTGTTAACACCTTTAATAATCTGCGTATAATAGGAAACACCCTGTTCTGAATCTGTTACAAATTATACTAATTTTATCGTTATTCAACTAAATAAAACTTATCCAAACGTTTATCTTTCAGCATAATACTTTTGCCGTAACATAATACTTTTGCCGTTAATGCGGAAAAGCGTTTACTGTATTTTCGCCATAACTTATGCATCTCCTACCGAATCCCCAATGAATTTTATGACAGTAGTTTAGCCATTAACTTTCATATCTATTTCCGTGTTTGGCGGCAATCTGTATTCATAGTTTTCTCCGCAATATAAATTGCTTAATAGCGTGGATATTTACAATTTTATTACAGAATGAGACAGGACGAACTTAATATTAGTTACTTTATTCACCAATTTAACTCTTCTGCCGTTTGAAAATAAACTTGAAAAGATGCCAATGTATAAATAGCTGTAAAAAGATTTAGTAAACACGGTTGATAAATTCTTCGTGGGCTTACAATTTTGTTTATTATAGAGTCGAAAATCTTATTAAATTTTTAACAAGAATGTGGGTTTTATGGGTCTCCAGCAGGCAAAACAAATGTTTTTCCTACAATATTTTTTTATATAAATATATTTCGTGACATAAATATAACACAAAATGTAGTATTTTCTGGACAAAAATTTGACAGTATATACAGTATGAAACGTATTTCTGATTTCAAATCTGAACGCTTGTTTTTATTAGCATTTGCGTCTCCAACTGACACGATTGTTGCCTGATATAGGGTTTGGATGCAAACTTGAATATTCATCTGTTTTGATTGTTTTGCTTCCAGGGAATTTTCTTTAAATTGAGGTTAGGTACTTCCTATCCATATAATTTATTCTCATCTTTTGTTAACAATTTTGTAGTCAGTGGCAAAAAATTAATTGAATACCAATTTACAACATATATTGATCTACTACAATAGTTTGCAGGCAGCTGATAGATAAAAAAATAAAAATTACGATATAAGTTTTAGTTATGTGAGCAACTTTAACTGATTAATTTGGTATGAAAAATAATTATTTTTTGAAAAAAACTTAACGATGAGTTTATTTCTGAGACTTATTGCATGCGATTTATGTCTGACAGTGAGACGTACTAATGTAAACCCTTGGAAATTTATGTCCGAGATATCAATTGAAATATTCAGCAATAAGTCTCGACACTTCTGTATCTGATGTAACGGCAGAAATCTCTGTCGCTGGCCAGCCGTCTTGTGAATAAATGTTAGGACAGAAGTGTAGTGAGATGTGTCGAAAAAAAAGAATAACTAGCCGACGTCGAGGAATTAATATTATATGAAGTAAAACGGGAACTGTGGGACGTTACGTGCAAAATTTATAAAGAATAAAAAACAAGCTTTCCTTAATTTTTCATGAAAATGTGAAACTAATGTGAACGAAACTAGGAGAAAATACATCATTTGCGGAATCAGATCAATAGAGATCAAAAAACAAACCAGAAAAAATTAAAAGGAGCACAGCTGAACTCGATGTTTTCTTAATATTTTGGCAGAAGTGTTTGTCATGTAGGTCAGTAGAGGGAAACATTAACAGTAGTTCTGGTTGTAAACACCGTCGTTTTAGCTTCTCATTATCGATTTTTTTACAATGAATAAATCTATAGTGCGGTAATTTGATTTTCTGTCCATATTTATTCCTCATGAACTGATAGCAGTATACGACATAAATATAGTAGTACGTATAAATGACTACTACATTTCTCGCAAACATTTCTCTCCAAATTTTGGATAGTAGCTAATCGAGAAAAATATCATACACAAATGTTAGGCAATTTATGTCAGTTTTAAACAAATGTATACAAATTTATTACTGACACAAGACGTTTATGTCTGGCGAGAAATGTTTGATGTAAACTGTACTATGGTACTACTGTGCCCCATCAAACTACCAAAAAGTACATTTAAGCTAGAATACATTTACCTCAGCCCCAAAGAGAGTTAAAGCCTTAAATTAATGGACAATTAATGAAGAAAGTAGTAAGTAAAGAGGGATATTAAAATAATAACAGACATCTTTAAATCAATGGTTTCGACAATTGGTCAGTACCTACAATTGCCATTACAATATTGTTCAAATATAATTGGGAAAGGCAATGGTGTTC
The DNA here is from genome assembly GCA_034190945.1 of Octodonta nipae. Classification (NCBI taxonomy): domain Eukaryota; kingdom Metazoa; phylum Arthropoda; class Insecta; order Coleoptera; family Chrysomelidae; genus Octodonta; species Octodonta nipae. The sequence goes on from CM067222.1 coordinate 17,367,131, forward strand.
GGTCCGTGCGTGATTAGTTAGCTCCGACGTCGTTAGCTTCGCCATTTGAGTAGCTACGCGCTATTCCTTAACTCTGGTCTCCTGTGGTCGCTTTTCTGTATAATTTAAAAATTGCCACCAGGTATGGTGTATATACAGTAATTTGGTATTTCAGTTCTTTTAATCATGCTGCTCATGGTGTTGCTGCTTTTGAATGTCATTTTAATTCCATATCTTTGCGCAATTCGTTTAAGCTTCTCCGACAAGCATTTAGTATACGTTAATAAAAGAGTTGTTATAGTGGTTTCCTCTTCCTGCCTAGGTGGTTTGTCCAGTTTTTCAAACGCCTTGTTAACGATGGTTTCGATGGTTTGGAGACTCCTTCTTGGGCCACTGCCGCTACGCATCATTGTCAATTGTCAATGACCATATGACGGATAATCTGAATTTGCCATCATTCACCTGATCACGATAGTAGATACAAAGCTATTGAAACGTTGTGAGGTCAACCATTTCAAGGAAATGGAAGTCTAAAGAAACTTCGCGGAACGAGGTACATTGCCTACTAGATATAGACTACCAGTAAAAATTATTAATTAACAATTGAATGTTATAACAAGATCATTCTACAACTTCTAACTGAATAAACGGGTAACTGAATTTTTTTCTTTGACGCCACGTAACATATATATCTTTTGAGACTAAAATACAATTATTTGCATCGATCAGGTTTGCAAAAGGAAGATTAAATGTCAGCTGAATGTATACGACACATATTAATAATGTCTTTTCACGTGCAGAATACGACGTAACTAATTTCCTGATATGAACATCATTGTACTATTGCCAATAACTTCGACTGATGGCAACGGTTAAGAGCTTATATGCTTTTCGGAAATACTGTAAAATCAGCGAGAGTTTCCGATATTTTCCGTTGGAAATCAATAACCTCTATCTGCAAATGATGACATTTAACGGAAAACTGTAATCTACTGCAGTTATATAGTTAATTAATTAAAGCTTAGAGATAAGTAATTTATACGATATTGTGTCCTATGTTATTTGGTTTATTATATTAGTTCGTAAATTTTACCATACCATTTAATGCGTTTTATTGAATAATTTAGATTTAAAAATGAACCGACTTCAGCTGACTTAAAACAAACACCGTTTAGAAATCGTGAGCAATCAATCACTATTTTCAGACATTCTTCTTTTTTATCTGATTACAATTCTGTTGAATATTTTAGCGCATTCTTATTTCTCTCTCTCTCTGCCTCCGTCTCTAATTTGTATTCTTTTTCTATATTTGTTTACTTTTATTATTTGGACCACTTTCTATAAGTGTAATTCATCGAAATTCACTGAAAAGTAGTCCCTTAATTACTGTTTTTTCTGATCTGGAAAACCGTAAATCTCACGTTATAGAAAATTATACAGTACGTATTTATTATTTCTAAATACAAAGCCAGTTAAATCATTAAATTTGCCCAAGCCGTTCTTGAGTAATCACTGAGTATACTTGAAAAAACCTGACAACGAATTAATAACCTTCTCCTTTTTGGAGGTCGGTTAAAAAGATGTTTTTATCTGTGTCCAATATAAAATTAACAGTTAAATAGAGTTCTTGAACAATAATGAATGAATTTTGTGTTTTAACTACTCCTTTTGGGGCGTTGTCTGGTTGTTGCTGACCCCTGCCAGAGCGCCTCTTCATTTAGTTGGGAAGTGTTCATTTTTTGAGGTTTGCTTTTCGTTTTTCTATCTCAATAGATTCCTTGATCACCCTTGTTTTATAATAGTCACTCTTTACTAGCTTTAACATCCACCTGCCGTCTATTTGATGGCCGGGTTTATATATATTGGCACAAAACAAGTACCAATGCAGATGTCATTATTTTTTATTTCACTGCATTTTTGTTTAAGGGCTCTTATCTGTTCTATTTGTTTGACCAATGGACGCGAGGTTTCAGTCTTCACACGGAATCTCATATACACCCTGGACTTCAAGGGGAATTTTCTGCTTACGGGTTGTCATGATTTCTTTAATCTTTCTATGAGTCTTAGGAAACGTTAGATTTTGTTTTTTGTTATATCCATTTGGCGATTCAGAGTACCATATCTTTAATATTATATTAAAATAAACACACTGATGTAATTTTCACTTAAATTATGGGTAACCCATTAAGCCCTCTTTTGGCCGAAATATTTATGAACAACATAGAATCACTCATTTTCAAGCTCAATCTGAACAGTAAAATCCTATATTGGTATCGATATGTTGACGACATTTTTGTTTGTTTTACTGGTACTTACAGACAATTACAGTTACTCCATAACTATATAAATCAAATCCACCCTAACATAAAATTCACCCTAGAAACTGAGACAGACAATACATTAAATTTCCTTGACCTAACCATCAATAGACATTATTTTTATGTTTCTTTGGGGAATAACACCACAATAGAAATAAAACTACGTATTGCAGGAATACCAAACGTTTCAAAGTCTATTCTGACTTCGTTGTCAATGGCTTTATCTACATAAAGAATAGACTTTGAAACGTTTGGTATTCCTGCAATACGTAGTTTTATTTCTATTGTGGTGTTATTCCCCAAAGAAACATAAAAATAATCAAGAACATGCCACAAACAACGTTTAGAAGACAATCAATAGACATAACAACAAACATATCTTTTCTATTTATCATAAACCTTCACACACGGACCTTACAATCCACAATAGTTCACACCATCCTTACCAACACAAACTTGCAGCATACCATGGTATGTTGCACAGATTGGTTACTATCCCACTATCAAAAACTCATTTTCATACAGAACTACACAGAATAAAATGTATTGCTGTCATTAACGGTTATAACACTCAAATTATCGACAATATGATAACTAAAAAATTAAATAAAAAAAGCTTTAAATGAAATATCTCCTACTACCCCTAATATCGACCCCAAACTATATAAAAGTATCACATTTATCGGTTCCCCTTCTCAAAAAATAGCACAATTTTTATCAAATAGAAACATTCATACAGCTTTTAAAACGGATAACAACTTAGGAAAACATATAAGAAACAATAAATATAAAATTAACAAAAATAACATCTCGGGTGACTATAACTTGACATGTGGTATTATTATAATAAGTCAACTTTTGCCGACCATTTATTGAATGAAAATCATGTACCTCAGAATACATTCGAAGTATTACATTTACAACATAAAAGTAAATAATTATATCTTTTAGAGTCATTAGAAATTAACAGAAACAAAAATTCACCACACCTCTTGAATGATCAAACCGAAACCAATTCATTCCCATTACTTAATCTTTTCAATAGAATTATATAACCTCATTACAGCTATAATTTATCTATTTTTAAAAACCCAATTATAATATTTTGTACTTTCTTAATAGTGATAATCCCCTCCTACCTGCTTCAATAATCCTCTAAATACCTCTATAATTGCATCCCCATAGTTCTATGTAATAGTTTTAGGCTTTTAACTGTAAGTCTTACGTTGTATTCTGAAGCCAGTAACCTGGTGAAACAATTGTCAATAGTAAATAAATTTAAGTGAAAATTACATTAGTGTCTTTATTTGAATATAAAATTAAAATTAATTTTCATCAAGTAAAGACTGAAACTATCATCAGTACCATATCTTTATTTAAAGTTCTTGTTCATTCTTTTTACTTTTAATCCCGTTGGCGTTTCAGCTCATTATTTTCAGTGCTGTTGGGGTATATCTTATCCATTCAAGTTCTTTGCCGCCTCCATAAATGAGTAATAGTTCTTCATTTCCTCTATCATAGTAACTAGTGAGCAGTCCTGCTGTTTCCATGCTGTTAGTTCTATTCGCTGCTGCTGTATAGTTGAACCTTATCCTTCTTGTTGTTTCTGCTCTTCTTTCTTATTCGGGAATTTTTTGCAGCTCCTGTGATTAGCAGGATGTGGATGACAGATATTCTACTCTGACTGACCAAAGCGAACAAGCAAATGGAAATAAACCACGCACCCTACCGATAGCACAAAAGCTAAGTAAGGACATAATTAGGTCAGGTCAGTTAATATCACTCTCCATCAGTGATAACATTGTTTGTTCCATCTATTAAAAAATGTGTCGTGCTTTTGAAACAATGCGGGATGAAGTGCGATTAAAGACTGTAGCACTCAGAAAAAAATTTCGCAATTACATCAATAGCAGTGGAAGCCAGTTTGAAAATAATAATAAAAAATTATTACAACTTATTTTATCTCTATTTCTCTATTTCTAGTAGTTTAAGAAGAGATTCTGCGAAGAGAGAGAGAGAGTAAAATTGGTTCGAATTTCCAGAAGCACAAAGGCTGTGCCAGTGTTCGGATTTCGCGAAGTTTTACACAATCTGGAAGACTTTTGTCTTTGACCTTTGTCCTTTTCCAAATTTTGTCTGAATTTTAACTTGTTTTTTGTAGTTCTAACCTTGTAAATTCCAAAACCTGTGTTATATCTTGGGTAAGTGGCTGAAGTATAGAAGTTTTTGCATGGGATAAAGAGTTTAACTTAATGACTTTTGTATGGAACCTCGCAATTCGTGGACTCATACCATTTTTTTCACACAATTATTCGTGTTAAATATCGATTGAATAAGAGCACACAATCATCATATTATTAGATTTATTTTATTTTAGATTTTCTTGGGAATAATACCACATCAGAGTTCAAACTTGTGTATATTTTAAAACCAAACGTTTCAAAATCCTGTCGGATTTCGTTTTCAATGGATATAAATTTATAAAGTAAAATTGAAATATATGACAATTATTTTGACAAATATGTTTACGTTACTATGGAAAAATTTCTTTGATTTTAAATATACAGGGTGCACAAGAAATTCCAAAGATCATTATAAATAAAAAAAAAAAAATTTTTCAAGTTGGAAGAACTTGAAAAATTGTCTTCAGAATTTATTTGTGGCGTTCCTAGGGACGACTTTCTTTTTAAGATAGTGCATTTGCCAAAAAATGCGATCAAAGAATTCTGATAATTCAGTGATCCCATTAAAGTCATAAGGGAAAACCTAGGAAAAACCTTATGAACTATCCCGATATAGGGTTGTTCAAAAGGATATGCCCATTGTTAATTTCATCTTTAATTATCGGCAACCAGACATGACTGAAATCTACGGAAGTAGAAGCGATGCAGTCGTTTTTATTTAACAGAATTAAGGCAGATTCTTTTAATTTTCGTTTTGTGCAGTGTTCTTCTTTGTGTAATATTGTTGTGTTTTGAAATTGTATTTTATGGCCTTGGTCCCAAGCATGTTCACAAATTTTTGATTTTTCGAACTGACGTTTCTTTATGTAATTTTGATGTTCATTTATTCGAACATTAAGAGGTCTAGAGGTTTCTCCAATATAAAACTTATTACATTCACAAGGAATCTTATAAATGCAATTTTTTGAGTTTTGCGTAGCGTTTTTTGGTTTTGTTTTTGTTATAATAGATTTAAGCGTATTTGTTGTTTTAAATGTAGTTTTGATGTTAAATTTGTTGCCTACTCTTCTCAATTTCTCTGACAGGCCCTGTATATATGGTATTGTTGTTGTTATAATGTGGTTTTCCTGGTTGTCAGTATTATTAGGTGAAGTCTGGTGTTGGTTGTCAGTTGTTTTGTGCTCAATTTTATTTAACTCTTTGTTAATAAATTTTTGAGGGTAATTGTTTGCAGTTAGAACATTTTGTATAAATGATTTTTCTTTGTTGAATTTAGTAGTATCTGAGCAGTTAGTCTTTGCTCTGTCATATAAAGATTTAATAACACCTCTTTTTACCGTATTTGGATGGTTCGAGTTAAAATTGAGATATCTGTTAGTGTGAGTTGGTTTTCTGTAAACTTCTGTTTCAAATGAAGATTGTGTTTTTGTTATTAAAATGTCCAAAAAAGATAGTTTGTTATTTTGTTCGATTTCTAATGTAAATTTTATGGTTGGTTCTTTGTTGTTTATGTCGGTTAATAATTCCTGCAAATTTTCTAGATTTTGTTCCCAAATAATGAATATGTCGTCAACATAACGCCACCACACCAACGGTTTATTTTCTTTTGAAAAAATCATTTGTTCTTCAAATTTGTCCATAAAGATGTTACTTAAGGCAGGGGACAGACAAGAACCCATAGCCATGCCAAAATCTTGTTGGTAGAAATCATCGTTTAACTGAAAGTAAGTTGTTTTCGTACAGAAAGTGAGTAATTCCATTATTGTGTTAATAGATAAACGAGTTCGTTGATGAAGTGAATAGTCATGTTCCAATAATTCTTTTACTATAGGAAGTGTTTTAGCTACGGGAACATTGTTATATAAGTTTACTATATCAAAACTTGCTAGTGTAAATGTATTTTTGTATTGTATATGAGACAATTTTTCTAAGAAATCTGCACTGTTTTTAAGATGAGAAATTGAATTACCTGTAAGTGGAGAAATAATTTTCAGCAAAAATTTTGAAAGTTCATTACATGGAGAATTTATGGAACTGACAATTGGTCTCAAAGGGATGTTGGGTTTATGAATTTTTGGTAAGCCATAGAAGTGTGGAGGTTTAGTATAATGTGGAGTGAGAGTTTTGCGTTATTGGTTTGTAAATTCGTGTTTGTGACTGTAGAGTAAACGGTATATTTTGCTTTCTACTGAACTTGTCGGGTCTTTGTTTAGTTTAGTGTATTGTCCTTGATTAATTATGTTCATAATTTTGTCATCATAGTCATTTTTATTCAAAATCACTGTTGCATTGCCTTTGTCTGCAGGTAAAATTTTTGATTGAATTATCATTTCTTAATTCTTTAACTGAATGTAATTCATTTTTAGACAGATTATTTTTGATTCTTAAAGGTTTTTCTAGTTCAATTTTGGCTCTAATCCTGTATTCTTCAGCGTCACTTGAATTTAATTTATTTGCGGTTTGCAAATAACTTAAAATTTAGGAACTGTTTTCGGGGTAATTGCAAAATTAAGGCCTTTTTGTAAAACTGAAGTTTCAGAAATATTCAGTTGTTTGTCAGAAAGATTAATAACAGTTTTTGTTAAAATAAAATTCTTGTCTCGAGTAGTATTTGTTGATATGTTTTTATTTAAGAGAAGTTGATTGAATTTGTGTAAATGTCTTAGATTTATGTTTATCTGAAGAAGTTGCATTGAATAAGTAACAAAAATTGACATTAAAAAATCTGGGATAAAAAGAAAAAAATAAATCAGCAAACTATCCAGCTGTTAAATGGGCCACATAATCTAGCGAATGAGGCCACCCATCTGCCCTCCTTTTTTGGCGAACTCTCTACAAAACACTCTGTATACTTTTGTTAACAAAATTGTTAACCCAGTAACCCTTTATAGCTTCCAAAAAAATTTACAATTCGTTTAAGTAAATATTGTAAAAAGAATACTTGAAATATTTATAATTTTAAAAATTTTGTGATTATTATGACATATTGTATCACTCTATTGGCAGCTTCTGAAAAAATAATGTTGCTTCAAGAATATAACTTTTAAGCCAAATTCTGCACAATGAAACATGAATAGTCGGTTGCTACCGGCGCATCCGGTATTTCAAAATTTCCAGTAATATGAGCAGAATTTTGCTAATCATGAGAACGGCAAATTTTATGGCTCGAGTTATTGCAACCAAGTGTTATTTCGATTCTATTATCTATTTTTAATCCATGATTCACATTTTTTTAAATAATTTCATGTAAAACTAATTGCTGCTTTGCAATATATAATTACACCTTTTTCCATTCTATTAAGCAGATGTTACCTTTCAGCAAGAATTAGCATAATTTAAAATAATTGAAATACATAATGAAGTAATGCAAATCAAGTACCTCACATTTACACGCTACATTTGAATGATTTAATTGTACAGACGAAATTGCATTTTCTTTGTCAGGCTGACAACGATATTTTGTTAATAAATTAGATAACATTGACTGTGGATCTACCTATGTTTTAAAGTCAAACTTTGTATATAAAGGGTGTTTCAAGAAACATGCGGAAAGCATTAAGAAGCAACTCGTTGTCAAATATAAAGGCCAGGTTGTTGCATAAATGTTAGGTCAAAAGTCAATTATAAAGGATATATCGCTGTTCAAATATAAATAAACATAAACATTTTATTTTTTATGTTAAAAACTAAGAGGTAGATTAATAAAATAGGAGTTTTGCCACTATGGTTTAAAATCTCTTGATGATAGAGCTTGAACCCTCCGTTTGTGGTACGTATATATCTGTTGTTCTTTTAATAATTTTCGTGGTATTTGTCTGAGTTTGCAGTTCAATAATGTGTACGTTACTAACCTGCAAATTCTGGTATTCGTATTTGGCCTTGCCTTCTATTATCAAAACCTCCATTTTCGAATGTTTCCGACTCATCGAGCCTTTGATGAAACCTGGTAAAAGTGCTATGATGGGGAAGTCTATGATTAGGATAGGCTTTTGTGTAAAGACGACAAGCTTTCAATGAACTTCTGTTTGCAGGCTCATACATGATATTTACCATTAATATTGAATAAATTAAATTAATGCACAATTCGACAGCTCAGATGAAAACAAATTAGTTAAACTAGTCGTAAAATATTCTGTTTAAACGAACTGAGCAATGTCAAATAAAGAAATACTAAAAAAGGCCTATACCCCCGTCAATAGAGATTTCTATGTGACACAAAATTCAACAGCAAACCACGAATGCTATCACATTAGTAATAATTAATAGACACAAACTGACGTGATTTAAAAAGTAAATTAGAAGAAGTAAATTATTTAAACAATAAAAACCCATAAAAATGTTATTTTCTTTTGTTGTTATGTGTTATGAAAATTTATGGAGTAATACTCTCACTGTAGAAGTTGTAAGGAATCGGAAAACCTTTAAAATGAGGCACGATCGGAAGATTTTTGGCTGAGAAAATCCAGAAAAACCGGTAAAAGTTAATAATATACAAAGTGTCCAATTAAAAAAATATTATCTTGAATACGAATGGCCCTGTACATGTCTCGAAATTTCAATGATTGTTTAGTTTATGTCTCTTACTGCCCTTCATAATCAACACGTAACGTGTAGGTTTGTAACTCGAATACTAATATTTTAGATTTTACAAGTTGTAACTTGTAGAATAATTTAGTTGAGTTATGAAAGGAAATTCTAAAAGTTACAAAGCAACAAGTTACTAGTTGATTATGAAACAGGCCCCTGGTGACAGATTTTTACAATATATGTCAGTATAGCCAAAATCTTCAGTCCACCCACTATTGGCACTGTCTGTATAATTCCGTAGATAAAACAATTACAAATAATTTTGAGGGTACAAATCAAAAAATATTGTATTGTGGTAATATGTAATGTAAAACTGTTTGTGTGTTGTAACCGACTTCCAAAAAAGAGGAGATTATCAAAGTTGTAGGCACGTTTTTATATTTATGCTAACCGCTTGGGCAATTTTGATGAATTGCAGGGCATTGTATTAAAAACATTTCCCAGAAAATCTGAAAAAATAGTAATTAAGGGTCTCAACTTCAGTCAATTTCAATGAATCTGCACTGTTTTCTCTAAAACAACACAATCAAATTGAATATTTTATATTGTATTCTACAAAATATGTGCAAATATTGAGCTTAAATCTCAAGATATGCTATGAAAGTGTATCGTACAGGTGTTTGTAACGGTATTCATTTTACGGGGCTTGCAGTCGTGCGAAATTTCACAAGAATATTCCAATAGTGTATAGAAAAGGAAATTGATATGTGAGCGATCTGTTTTATAAAGTATACGCTGGTAGGTGTGTGTGTGTGCGCTCCTTAAAATTCAAGCAGCAAACAATGTGCACAGTTGTAATATATGGCGAAGTAAAATTACAGTTGTACAGGTGGGTTCATAAAATCTTACAAATTAATGTGATATTGAGTGGTACATAAGCATATATAGGATGATTGGAAATATAAGGTGGAACAGAACTAAATTTATGCACGGTTTTTTAAAAAATGTTGTTTTCGGTGGAATATAAGTAATTGCGTATACACGGTGGTTGAAATAATAGTGAAGTAAAACTTAAGTTATACAGAGTGGATTAAAAAACGTTAAAAAATTGTTAAATAAGCATATGCAGTAGAATATTTGACAGTGTGAAGTGTTCAAATAATGTTAGAAGCAGTTGCAAATACAGGAAGGTTGAAATGTAAGGGTGAGTGGAATTATAGTTATACAGGGTGGTAAAAAATTGTTATACAGTGTGGAACATAAGAAGTTGCTTATATTTGACAAATGAGGTGAAGTAAAATTATAGGTATACAGGGTGATTTAAACATTAGAAAAATATAAACTGTCAATAGGGTGCAGAGGATTAATACTAATACATAGCGGTTGCAACATCGTGTGGAGTTGAATTATAGTTGTACAGAATGGTTCAGAAAAAGATAGACAAATAATTTACATTAGGTAACCAATACACAGAAACATATACAGGGTGGTTACAATATAGGGTGAATAGGAGTTACATTTATAGAAAGTGGTCCAGTTAATAGAACAAATAAAAAAGTTAAAAATTATGCAAAATATAGGAAAAATATTAATTAGGGATGGAGGAAGACAGAGAGGGGAAAAGAGAGAGAGGGAGATAAGAATACAGTAAAATAATCAATAGAAATGTACCTTAAATCAGATAAAAAAGAATATATATCAGAAAGTTGTGATTGATTACACACGGTTTCTAAACGGTTTTCATTTTGATCCAGTTGAAGTTGGTTCTTTTAAAAATATAAATTATTTATGAAATCCTGTCTGAGTACCTTGTGAATTTACAAATTTATTACCATGTTTATAATAAATACTTCACAGGAGTTAAATTATTTTTTGTCGGGTAAATGAGACAGAATCTTAAAAAATAATGATTTTAGGAAAAATCATTAGAACAAACTTCAAAATTCAAGTTTGTTCTAAAACAGATATTTATTTTAATATGTATTAAACTATACTACAGCACCTTTTTTGAAGAATAATCTGGAGACTTCAATAATGTTCCCATATTTTAATCTGTTATGATTTAAGTGACCTCGATATGTAGATATTGCCAGAATATAAAGTTGGAGAAGTAAGTTTGAATTATTATTATTCAATAATTTTTATATTTTAATTAAAAATTAACTTTAAACGTTATATGTTGTTTCTCAATTATATTTAAATTAATAACTAGATTACACATTTAGATTAATATTTGAAACGTAACAAACTGGTAACAATTAATATATTTTTTCTGAAATTGATTTATAATTACTAAGAATGATATAAAGAAATAAAAACAGAGAGACTGACAGTATATTTTATAAGAAGCTTTCGCTCCCATCGTTCAGTCAAAAATGATTGCCGCTCATTTTTTAGTTTAACTCCTTTACACTTGGTTTAGTTAATACAATATAAACAAAAGCTGTTATGTTTAATTTCTTGAATACCAAACCAGCAACAATTTTCAGCTGCTGTTTTCTTTAACATGACAGATAATTTTCTAGTAAAACAAGCTAAATAAACTTTGATTGATATTAAATACTATACTAATTTTCTATTCTAAAAAAATGGTCTGAAACTTGACATCTGTTGACGGAATATGATGAGAACATGACAGCAACATGTGTATTCAATATTTAAACCACATTTTTTGTAAATCGTCGCATTATCCAAGTTTGCCCCAGATGTAAATTTTAGATTGCGTTCCAGTTAAACGACTGATTTTGTAAACAATAACGGTTCCCTGATTGTTAATGTCAATCCAATATTTCGCCTCATTTATGCCAAGTGACGGGTCTCATTCTATTTATATGACTGTTTACGAAGCGGGAAATGTTTCTGATCAATAACTACATTTAGCTAGTTATTGTTTAAGTTTAATTTGTTTGATTTGACTAAAGTGATATTGAGACGGGTGGCAGACTTCTTTATCACGCATTTAGACACACATTGCTGTTGTTAGTGCATGAATTTTGATTAAATTAAGTGGTTTTGAAAATTACTATTAATCTTCAGACGGTACAGTTTACAGGTACCTGAGACCCGATGTATGATATACATGAAGGGTATTTGAAAACAAATGCGAAAAACTTTTAAGAGCGACTCCTTGTTAAAAATATCGGATAGGGTGGTTTGTCATATAAACGTTACGTCAAAATTCATTAGGGAGATATCGTAATTCAAAAATGGTGGAACAACATTAATTTTATATTTTACCTTAACAACGGTGGCATAACGAAAATTTGCAAGAATTTTACATACTTTTTTACTTTCTTAAAATGAATATTATAATGATAATCTAGTGGCCCTCTGTCACTTTTTAGGGCTTTTCTAATACTGCTTTATTTAGTAAGGAGATCAAGAGATCGAAGGAGGCTTGTTGGAACTAGTTAGTGTATGAGGTCGAGAGGGATGTTTGGAGACAGGGGTACCAGGTCGCCACTAAAGCAATAAAGGGCTTCTGTACATCTCATGAAATTCATGAGGAAGAGAGGAGAAAGATAATTGACGACTTGTTCCCGGATGCGAGGGGTGAAACAAATAGGTATGAGATTGAGATTAGAGAGAGAGTGAATGAATTTCGGGAGATAGAAATGAGGGATGCAATAGGGCGAATGAATGGGAAAGCCCCAGTCTTGGATGGTGTGGGGAGTGAGACAAAGTTAGAGGCAGAGCAGGATGTCCAGGTCTTGTTAGAGGTGTACAACACCCTCTTAATGGATCAAAGGTTCCCTGAGGAGTGGAAAACGGGGAAAACCATCTTAATACCCAAAGGAGGGCAGGTTCAGGGGGAACAGACTAAATATGGGCCCATTACCCTGCCAGATGCGACTTACAAATTGTACGAGCAACTGATTCGAAACTCACTATGCCAAGAGCTTCGGGGAAATGGTGGAATCTCCGATAGGCAGTTCGGGTTTACTCCAGGAAGGTCGACAATGGATGCTCTGAAATAAATTATGTGTTTAGTTCAAGATAGAGAGTATAAAAGGCTGGTTTCGATAAATGTTGACATCAAAAACGCCTTTAAGACGGCGGGGTTGCAGACAGTCGTAAATAGAATAATTAAGGACTATTTCACAGATCGCAAACCTAAATATGGGAAAGGATCCACTAAAGTTCACACGCAGGGGGTATCGCAGGGGTCTGTCCTTGGACCGACTTTATGGAACATATTATACGAGCCTGTGCAGTGCCTAGAACTGCCCGTAGGATGCAAAAAGATAGCTTACGCTGATGACCTCTCGATAGTGGTCAGGGCGAATCGAAAAGAAGATATTGTCAGAAAAGGGAAGCTGGGAATTAAAAGAGTGTTGGGTTAGTTGGGTGACAACCTTTTGGAAGTTGCCGAAGATAAGAAGGTCGGGGTTATTTTGAGAGGCTCGCTACCTAGTGGAGGGATTAGTTTTACAGGCGGTCTCCAGGCGGTATTGACGCTGAATGCGGTGAAGTACTTGGTGGTATTCCGCGACGACAAGCTTTTTTTTAATAACCATGTGAGGCATGTGACTGCAAGGGCGAGTAGCAGCAGCGATGTCTAGTCTTCTCCCGAATGTAAATGGGCCGGGAACCGCAAAGAGACGTCTGTTGTATGGTGTCGTAAAATCAATTTTGATCTATGGGGCCCCTATATGGCACAGAACAATGAGAGTTCAGACCTATCGTAGACTCATGGAGAAAGCGGTTACACTTATACTCCTTAGAGTTGCATGTGCACATAGAACTGCGGCGATGGAAGGTACACACGTGGTGACGGGTGAAATTCCCATTTAGCTTCTCGTTGGCGAGAGAGTGAGGTTTTGTAACGAGCACGAGGAGGGGCTAGATATGTGGCCGAATAGGTGGCATGCGAATGAGACCTCAGTGGACGAAGTGTTTGATAAGAGATATTAGGGAGTGGGCTCAGTGCCTCTTAGAACCCTCTCGTATGAGTTAACGCAGTTCTTAACGGGGCATTGGTGTTTCAGAGTGTACTTGTGTCGAATGAGTATGACGATGTTTGTATATATCGCGGAGGGGTGGACACCCCCAAGCATACCGTCTTTGAATGTGTGAAAGGTAGAGTGCCGAGAGGGAGACACTTGACGACCGAAACCGTTATAGAGACCATGTTACGCGACCGCGAGAGTTGGAGGTGCATAAGCTACTTCGTCATACGCTGCAAAGGAACAGAAGAGCGAGAATTCGTAACCATGCGTGAAGTCTTAGGAGGATAGTGGATATACGCCGGGGTGACTGAAGTTATATCTAGCGATGGTTCCAGGTACCCAGAGGGCGCTGGAGGTGTTTTAGTGGGTCAAACCCCACACTGCAGTACGCAACTGGAAAACACGTGCGACTGTTGTATGGTTACCGAATTTCACCATCCCTGAAAAGAATACTGCTTTACTTGACATAGCGCAGTTACTTTAACTACAATATTATACGGTTAGTTGAACCAATTGGTTTTCATATAAGTTGTTTATTTGTGCATTATTAAGATGGTTAATTAAATCAGTAGAACAATAATGGTAAATTTATTGGTTATAGGTTATGTATTTTATGTATGAGCGATCAAATGGAAATTTCTTAAAAGTTTGTCGTCTTTATTCACAAGCGTAAACTAATCGTTGCTCCCCTCTTCACAATACGCTTAACAGGCTTCATTAATTGCAACACGAATCTGGAGCTTTAGAAATAAGAAGACTTGTCACTGGACTGCAGCCCGAAGTACGAACTCCTGCAGAAAAAGTTGCTGTCCTAAAAGGAAAATTACAGCGGATGCTGATGTATCAACTGTATGGATGGTATTAAAAAACATGAGTTATTTCCTTACCATGTCCAGAGGGTTCACTCTCTCTTACCGAGAGATTTGCAGTCGAGAATAATTTTTTTCTAATGGTTTCACCGATTGAATAGCGATTATCCCGTTTTTGCCTAAAGAAGATATGCCGCATTCTGTAATAGAATCTAGAAATTAATATCAATTTCCGTTAGCGGTTGGATAGGAATGGTCTCTAAGATTAACTGGTCAATCAAATTATCATTTTTTTCAAGAATAGTTCCTCTCTCTGCTGGAATATTTTCCTCTGCAAACTAGAAGAGACATGAATTACATGCATGATGGTGCCTCAACACCCAACAGCTTAAATGTGCGTGGGTATCTAAATCTTACCTATGAAAATCGCTGGACAGAAAGAGGTGGGCCTCATATTTGGTCGCATGGATGCCCACATTTAAATTTTTGGATTATTGCATCTGAGGATATCTGAAACAATTAGTTTACACTACCCCAGTAGAGCTTATTGAATACCTGAGATCTCGCTTAATTGCATCATGTGATGCTGTTAGAAATAATCCAGACATATTTCAGTGTATTGCTATAAAAAATGTAGGATGTTATGATTGTACTGAAATTGAGTTGTGTAGGTATTTTTTTAATAGAAGAATTTTATTCCATAGTTCCCTCATTAATACAAAGTTTAGATTGAAACATGTTAATCAACAATTTTTAAAATGTGACTGTGTATTAAAGCCGCATTGTAGATTAATATTCTAAAATAACTTCTATAGTGCCGCCAAGTAATGATTTATATTTAATGTCTTAATTTCAATCGGTAAGTTTTATGAGAAAAATGCAAACGATAGAAATGTATGTAAATAAGTTGTATTATAAAAATCTATCCATTTCCAAGTCGTTGCTTAACTTTTTCTTCATATTTAGTTGACAAGTGGTATATTTCAAACCTTTCCACTCATTTTAGAAGAGTGCAAAAATATGCAGATCAAGTATCTTTAGTGAGGTAAAACTCCTGTGAATGTTGCTTCGACATATGCTAGGAAAATAAAACCTTTTTTGCAAATTAGAATATGATTGCACCAGGCCACAGGTTACGTTACCTTGGTACTAATGGGCAACGTTTATTCAATACTTATCCATTTTTGGAGAAAATAAGGTGTTCTTGGGTTTAAAACATGAACTCCTCTTTTCAATAGGTGAAATGTTGATAGCGTATGTGCTCATATAGGCTACAAAATGGTACATTCGAATATTAGTTTATCCATAAAAGTTAGGGAGGAAACTTTTTTCTTTACTGATGTCATGGCATGCCAGAAACATACAGTTATCATATATTTTAATAACTTTTTTAGAAGGCTTAAGCTAATGCAATAACTAAAATCTGAATACCCATGGATTGCATAGCAAAATATATTGCATTTTTTAATAAACTGTGTCTACAGTCTAGCGCTTCCTCTGAAAACAATTTTTAACTTGTCACTGTCATCCGAAAAGTTTCCCAGTTTTTGGAGACATAGCTACCTGAGGCCAATCCACATAGGAGGATTTAAAGAAAATATTGAGAATTACCGAGCTGTATGCTTGCAATCGGAGATCCCGAAAATATTGGACTATTTTTTCTCTCAATTCTTATCTTGGCAATTTAAAAACATTTTTGTTAACAGCATGGATTTCTTCATTTTTAGTAAAAACTTTGGAGAATAGACTACAAGTTGACTCTGTTTATACGGATTTCGCTAAAACGTTTGATAGAAATTAACCATAGAATACTGTTGGCCAAGCTTCAAGCTCTACGATTTTATGGGCCACTTTTAGAGTGGACAACAAAGAGT
The DNA here is from genome assembly GCA_034190945.1 of Octodonta nipae. NCBI lineage: Eukaryota > Metazoa > Arthropoda > Insecta > Coleoptera > Chrysomelidae > Octodonta > Octodonta nipae. The sequence goes on from CM067222.1 coordinate 17,383,770, forward strand.
TATCTCTCAGACCGATACCATTATGTTAAAGTGCGGGGTATTATTTCCAGGATTATAAGTGTGTCTTCAGGAGTTCCACAGGACTCTCACGCGGGACCATTTCTTTTTCATTTATTTTATTTATTTTTAAATTATTAATCATTGTAATATCTTAATGTATGCTGACGATTTCAAAACTGTTTAAAGAAATTACAACTTGCAATGATGGTACGTTACCCCAATCCGATTTAAACTCTTTATTTGCCTTTATTAGCCATGATCTTGAACTGACTTTATACGCTATTAATTCACAAACGATACAGCGAGTAAGTGAAATTCGTGACCTTGGTGTCGTTTTCGATAATTCTCTGATTTTAGACACATTGATCTAGTTGTTTCTAAGAGTTACACGGTTTTGGGTTTTATCAATCGTTCATCCAAAACATTTTCTCATAATACGATTCGTGTATTATATTGTTCACCAGTACGATCTATTCGGGAGAACTGTTCTGTCAAGAAGCACTTAGACATTGAAAAATATGCCACAAGTATCATTCAGAAAACAACTGGAATAAACAATGACTAAATCTCGTCGAGGTATCATTCGGTGACATGCAAGACAATATATTTAATATATTGTTTCTGGTCAATGAACCTTCATCAGTTGCGCTTGTCACATTAGAATATCCTGTCGAACACTTATTTATATTATACAAGTTAGGGGACAACAGCAATAAAATGGAACGGCTCCAGACAACTCAACGTATACACATTTCCTTCCAAATTAATTGAAGTTATGCTTAGGGATATAATTATTTCAGTAAATCTGATACGTTCGGAACTTTTTAAAAAATATTATGTTGGTTTAATAGTGATCTAAAAGGTCCAATTTAATGGCAATCTATTTATAATATCGATGAAATATGAAAATCAGAACAACTCACTTTTTTGCATTCTCATTCTTCAGTTGGGTATTTTAATCATATAAGGGCCCCCTTTTAAATTCTGGTTCAAGTAGCTTAATGTTAGCTTTTTCTCTGTATAACTGGCTGGTTTAAGTTGTTTTAAATATGAACTTTATTCCAGAACAGTACATCAATTTCTTGAAGCGTACCCTTTTCAACCTTTATTTAGTATTCTAGTAATTTTCTAAAATTGAAATGTGTAATGTTGACCAAATGCTGTTATGACTGAGAGCAGAGTTATGCAGTTGTAAATATTTTATTATAGTTTCTCTTATTCTTGTAAGTATATAAGCAGTCATGGTACAAATGTATATTTTAATAGAATTTAATGCGGTAGAATGCACCACTTAAGTATTCTCCATGCATTCTAATAATATGTTTTCCTTCTCAAAATAGATCAAACATTTGTGAAACACATTTATTTAAACGGACATAAGTTTCGGACATGAATCAGAGAGTAAGTTTTTGTTTATAAATTAGATCAAATTTAGTTAATTAAACATTTTAAAATTACCTGCATATTTCTTTGAGATATACATATCCTTTCTATACTTCTTATATATATATATATATATATATATATATATATATATATATATTGTAATGGATTTAAACAGACATGAGATAATACAATAGTAAAAGTAATTTGAATAAGTAAATGATTGGGGAAATATCATTCATACATATCTAATAAAGAAAGGAATTGCAAAAATCATTCAAAGTTAAAGTTAACCTAAAAATATAAATCATGTAAAAAGAATGTTTCAAAAGCAAATTGTTGAAAGGATAAAAGGTGGCATATAAAGTTAGATAATCTATCATGCAGAGTGTAGTAGAATTTGGATACTTACATAAGAAAATCTAGGCAGGGAGTCACATTTAGGTCAAACAGCAAAAAAATTAAATTCACTTATGAAAATCACACTAGAGTTTGTAAAACAAGTACAGATCACATATTAGGCCATCAGAACACTGAATATAACACATTTGGATCAAAATTAATTTTTAAAATACATAAATTTGTTAAAATTTAGAGAATTGAAATGTCAGAATTATAAAGACCGTTAAAAATGTTAAGGAATGATGGACCAGTAAAGAGATTTATACCGTTAGAAAGAGCTTAGAGCATAGTTTATGAAAATTCAATAGTTCAAAAGATATTCAGTCTTAATTTCAGTAAAATCCAATTTTTTTTAAGTACCTGTTAAATGAGTGGTGACCAGCAGGTTACAAGTGTCAAATCAAAATTTTTGAAAACACGAATTAAGTGATTTAGATAAAATTTAGGAGAGTAAACGGTATTGAAATTCAATTTAAATTCTGTTTAGAATTTTGCATATGATTTAGAAGGAACATATTTGGAAATTAATAAAATAAATTAAAGCGGAAATGGAAATAGCAAGTGACAAAAGATATCACATAAATAGGAAATCTGACATTGAAAGGTCCTCTTTGTTTTCCAAGCGTCGACGAGAGCAGTTCAAAATTTCGTTCCTGTAAAATCACGTTTCCATGACAACAAGATAAATGATCTGTGATATCATTGAAATAAGTGTTCGATGTCAATATTTGACAAGAAATTAAGTTTGAAGTTAAATTTTTGAAGTTTTGAATCATCAATTTGAAATTGAGAAATTAAATATTCCATAAAAGGAATTATTTGAAATCCTTGGATGGAGAGATAAAATCAATTTTGTTGGAATAATAAAAGTATTGGTGCAGCAGTAAACAAATCAATTAAGCAGCAGAATTTAGTTTATAAACCAAAACAAATCAGGAAGCAGTATACTAAAACCAAAATTACGGAAAAGGGGAATTCAAGCCAGACAACTGTGAGTTTTTGAAACATTATTTAATAAACAGATTATTGAAATCTAAAATCAATCAGTGATAGAAATAAAGGTTTTTCTTTAAATTTAGTATAATGAATGTTTGTGTTTAGAGGATTGAAATTTTTGTAACAAATTGATAGAAATTTAATAATATTTAAGTAACCAGGAAATTTATTTTGTTGTAAAGGCAATATTATATCAAAATTATATTGTAGATTATATGTACTAAATGTAGACCAAACGTATCAGAATTGTATTGTGGACAATCATTATAAATAAATTGTAATTTGATTGAGAATTTGAAAATTTTTTATTAGTCATTTAAAAATCTTAAAAATAAAAATAAAGTGCAAATATAATTTCAAAATTTTAAAAGTGTTAGTGTCACTGAAGAGAAAGAGAGACTTATAATATAAGTATAGAATTCATTTATTTATTTAATATCTATAAATTGAACCCAAGCATAAAGGACCCTGAGATAATCACATATTTGAAAATTCATCATATATTGTAATTAATATAACATTCCGTAATAATATATATATATATATATATATATATATATATATATATATATATATATATGGTTGATGATTTATTCCGGTGTACATCCGTTCGTCTGTATTCGTTTGAAAAATCACTTGACGTTTCGCCAAAATCATATTTGGCTTTCTCAAAAGATACTAAGTAACTGAAGAATTTCTGGTTCTTGATCTCAATTTATACCTGCTCTGTGAGCCCTCATTAGTACTTAATCTCTCAGGTACTTTATCTTGTTTATTAGGCTGGGTTAACTGATGGTCAATTAAAGTGCAATTACTGTGTTTATGGCTTTTGTCGGTAATTTGAGTAATCGGATTATTTGGGTTTATTGCTGGTTTTGTTGTATTGTTATTTTGATATGGGATTACTGCTTTCCAAAATGGTGATAATTTTAAAGCTTCGTCTCTCTTGTTTATGGTATCTCGGGTTTCAATTTCAATCGCTTCTCGTATTGTTCTGATTTTGTAGTTTTCGACATTGGCGATTTCTTTACAAGTATTAAACTCTATTTTATGCCCTGTTTCTTGTTCGTGTCTGAATAAAGTAGAGGTGGTCTGTTTGTTCTTTATGTATAGTTTGTGTTCGTCTCGACGGGCGGATATTCGCCTGTTTGTTTGGCCGACGTATAACTTGGAACAGTCTCCACATGAAATGCTGTAAACTCCGTGGTTCTCTAAAGGCATTTTATCCTTTGGGTTCCCTAGCAATTTTCCGATTGTTGTTTGGGGTTTGTATGTAGTTCGAATTTTGTGTTTACTCAGAAACCTCCCTATTCTGTCCGTTGTACCTCTAATGTATGGTAAACTTACATGGGCTACGTAGTCTTGGTCATCATTTTGTTTCTTTTTCTCATCCAGTTGTTTGTTTATTGCTTTTCTGATGGTGTGGTTATTGTAGCCATTTTTTCTGAGGATAGTTTTCATGAAAGCTAGTTCTTCTTTTCTAGTTTGTTGGTCTGTGAGACGTACCGATCGTGCTATAAGGGTGTTTGCTACTCCTTGGATCTGTGCTGGATGATGGTGTGAATTGCCGTGTAAATATCTATTGGTATGTGTTGCTTTTCTGAAGACGGTGTGCTGGAAACTTAGGTTGTTTCTTGTTAGGAGGACATCTAGGAAAGGAAGTTGTTGGTTGTGTTCTGTTTCTAGGGTAAATTGTATCTTGTTATGAATGGAATTCATATAGGCAAGAAAATTATTGAGTTCTAATTTCCCGTGAGGCCATATAATGAAGATGTCATCAACGTAGCGAACCCACAGTTTTGGTTTTAATGCTGCGTTAGCTATGGCCTTTTCTTCCAGATATACCATAAACAAGTTGGCAACAACTGGTGATAGAGCCGATCCCATAGGAGCACCCTGTATTTGTCTATAAAAATGGCCGTCGAAGGAGAAATACGTATTTTTGAGGCAGTGGTCGGCTAATTCTATTATGTGGTGAGGTAGGTTTTCGTTCATAGCTATACTGTCCAGTGCTTCGTCGAGTGGTATGCTGGGGTAGAGAGATATGACGTCGAGGCTTGCTATTAAGTCGTTTTCTTCTAAGTTTATGTCTTTAATTATTTCTATGAAGTGATGTGAGTTTTTGATGTAAGATTTTGCTGTTTCCACTATTGGTTGCATGAATCGGGCCAGGTATTTCTCTAGTTTTTGCGTTGGTGAGTTTATCGCGCTTACTATGGGTCTGATGGGCACTCCTTCTTTGTGAATTTTTGGTAATCCGTAAAGTTTAGGACATCTACTTGATTTTTCCCGTGGGATGATACTTTGTTGAATTCCTGGTTCTATCGCTGATGCCTTGATTTTATTTTTCGTTGTTTTCTCGAGGTAGGTAGTGGGGTCCCGTGAGACCTGTTTGTAGTCTGCCCCTTTCAATATTTCTTCCATCTTTTTCTTGTATTCTTTTGTGTCCATCACAACGGTAGCGTTTCCTTTGTCGGCTGGTAATATTGTTAGTTCTTTGTTCTTTTTAAGGTTTGTTATTGCTATGTGTTCCGATTTCGTCAAATTGGCCTTCGGTGGTTTGGCGTTTTTTAAGATTTTTGTAACTTCAAAACGAATTTCATCCGCCTTTTGTTCGTCTACCTGGTCTAATGCAGCTTCAACATGTGAGATTATTTCTTCCGTGGGTGTTGTTCTTGGAGCAATTGCGAAGTTAAACCCTTTGCTCAATGCGGCTTTTTCATGTTCAGTCAATGTCTGGGACGAAATGTTGTGAACTATTCCTTTGGCGTTTGCTTCCCTGTACTGTTTAGGTGAGCGTTGTTGGCGTGCCTCTAATTTTTTTGCCAATTTTTCTTTCTTGTACTCTCTGTCTGTTTCTGAACGCCAAAAAGCGACGATTTCCACAAGGTCCCATAATGTTGGATGTATTTTATTACTAAGGCGAATGTGCAGGTCTAACAGTTTGTTCTCAATTTCGGCTAGTTTTTTCCTTGTCTGACGTATGCTTTCTCTCAGAAGGGCTTTGCTCGCTTTGTGCAGGATGCTTGTTGTCTGTCTGGTTATTGTATGGTATGACAATTTCGTGAAAGTTGGTAATGTGTCACTGTTACGGCATTGTATTAGAAAGTTGAGATCACACAACATTTGGCTCTTCTTCGGTCAAAAATACGTATTTCTCCTTCGACGGCCATTTTTATAGACAAATACAGGGTGCTCCTATGGGATCGGCTCTATCACCAGTTGTTGCCAACTTGTTTATGGTATATCTGGAAGAAAAGGCCATAGCTAACGCAGCATTAAAACCAAAACTGTGGGTTCGCTACGTTGATGACATCTTCATTATATGGCCTCACGGGAAATTAGAACTCAATAATTTTCTTGCCTATATGAATTCCATTCATAACAAGATACAATTTACCCTAGAAACAGAACACAACCAACAACTTCCTTTCCTAGATGTCCTCCTAACAAGAAACAACCTAAGTTTCCAGCACACCGTCTTCAGAAAAGCAACACATACCAATAGATATTTACACGGCAATTCACACCATCATCCAGCACAGATCCAAGGAGTAGCAAACACCCTTATAGCACGATCGGTACGTCTCACAGACCAACAAACTAGAAAAGAAGAACTAGCTTTCATGAAAACTATCCTCAGAAAAAATGGCTACAATAACCACACCATCAGAAAAGCAATAAACAAACAACTGGATGAGAAAAAGAAACAAAATGATGACCAAGACTACGTAGCCCATGTAAGTTTACCATACATTAGAGGTACAACGGACAGAATAGGGAGGTTTCTGAGTAAACACAAAATTCGAACTACATACAAACCCCAAACAACAATCGGAAAATTGCTAGGGAACCCAAAGGATAAAATGCCTTTAGAGAACCACGGAGTTTACAGCATTTCATGTGGAGACTGTTCCAAGTTATACGTCGGCCAAACAAACAGGCGAATATCCGCCCGTCGAGACGAACACAAACTATACATAAAGAACAAACAGACCACCTCTACTTTATTCAGACACGAACAAGAAACAGGGCATAAAATAGAGTTTAATACTTGTAAAGAAATCGCCAATGTCGAAAACTACAAAATCAGAACAATACGAGAAGCGATTGAAATTGAAACCCGAGATACCATAAACAAGAGAGACGAAGCTTTAAAATTATCACCATTTTGGAAAGCAGTAATCCCATATCAAAATAACAATACAACAAAACCAGCAATAAACCCAAATAATCCGATTACTCAAATTACCGACAAAAGCCATAAACACAGTAATTGCACTTTAATTGACCATCAGTTAACCCAGCCTAATAAACAAGATAAAGTACCTGAGAGATTAAGTACTAATGAGGGCTCACAGAGCAGGTATAAATTGAGATCAAGAACCAGAAATTCTTCAGTTACTTAGTATCTTTTGAGAAAGCCAAATATGATTTTGGCGAAACGTCAAGTGATTTTTCAAACGAATACAGACGAACGGATGTACACCGGAATAAATCATCAACCACATATTTCCATCCGTGAAACAGTATACACAAACATATATATATATATATACATTGTTATTTCTGAAGATTCGTTGACCATTCATGTATAGCCCTAACTAAAAGGTCTATTTTATAATCTTCTTTAAATATAATTAATTATAGTATGTCACATTACAAATATTTTAAATCGACTGACATCTCACACATAAAATTTGTTATTTCATTTCTATTAGAGGGCAGCGACGTACATTTTCCAGGTGTAATTAACAGCTTTACTATCATTTATAGCTATTTTACATTTTTACATATCCACAAAAAAATAGAACAGGTATAAACGATATGTATGCATAAACATTTACAATTTGCTAGGGGAGCTGGACCGAAGGTTTTGAGTAAGTAAAAATTTCATGCAAAAGAAATTGTTAAAACAATAAACTAGTACATTTTGGACAAGAAATAAATTTGTAACACAGAAAAGAATATCAAATAAATAAGTTTGCAACAATAACCGCCTAATATGACACGGGAAAGTAACAAATAACTCAACTATTTAATTTAAACAAAATAATATTATAGATACTGAGAAATTTATATATTTTATTTAGCAATATAAAATAATAAAATTATTTAAGTTTCATTTTCTTACTTTAAACATTAATAAGAACTTAACTTAACTAACTAAAGGAGTGAACTGAACAAAGCTAAAAATAACTTTTTTTTATTAATATCATTAAAGTTTTCACATATTTCAACTTAAGGAAACACACTGTATATATAGACCAATTGACAACCCTCATAATTACTGAAGTCGATTATTTAACATTTATTTTAATATAATTTCAATCTATTTCAATTAATTTAATCTCAAAACTCGAATAAACAATAATATATTCATTTAATCTTTTTTCCTACCAAATTTGCTTTTAATCTCAATTCTTTTTTTTGATATACATAAAATGTGTAATAATGATAAGAAAATATTAGACAGACTTCCAACTTAATCAGACACTCTGCATTGACAGACGAATTGAGAACCTCCACCTTTCTTGAAGTGGCATCATTAAGATTTATTCTCGTTTACTTTAATCCCATTGTCAATTAATGTCATCCTAAAATTAAAATAATGTCTATACGCTAGTAAAGTATCTTTGACAATAGACATTTGCGCCACCTCGTGTTTTATTTGTGGGACGCTGGTTCTGTCAAGGCCGTAATTTATGTTTGCTGTGTTATAGATTAAAATTTAGTTATCCCATAAACTGGAAAGAAATACATCCAACCGAAAGTACGGTTGATTTTGAAAATACATCAAGGAAAAATGAAAAATTAGAATTATACCACTTTCATGGATTTCCATATCAATTAGAGATGAAGAAAAAATGAATTGCAGCAGTTCGACATCATGGGTAAATAAATTTGATTTCCAAGTTGTTAGTCATTATTGTATGCATAAAATTAATCATAATTGTTGTTCTATTAACATATCTGAGATTTTTTAATTACAGCAGTGGGGCAATCCATCTCAACCAGAAACAAATTCAATGATTTGCAGTGGTCAAATTGTTTAGGAAAAAAGTAAACAATTCACATAACAAAAGTTACTATCCAACTATATTTCCTGCAATAAGTATATAAAATAGCAAATACTTCATGCTGGTTTGTGGGCTGAAAGATTACCAGTACCTACGACAAGAAAAAATTGCATCTTCAGGAGTTGATTAAGCTCCAATTGAGATTAAGAATCGTAAGTAAATATATATAAGAAAAAACAAATTAACTTTATTCATTATATATAATTTATTGGTAGATCTCACTGACAATGAAGTTTTAATGGATCAAGATAAAAATTTTGAAGTTGGAATAAAGATAATGAAGCAACACAGATGCAGATATAAAAAGTGTTATTTATTTAAAAGATTATAAATATTGATATATTACAATAAAGATAGTTGAATTGTAAACTTTGTTATGTATCTACATTGTTTGATTTTTCTACTCCATCGAAATGAGCACAGCAAATCCTTGAATATGTTCCTGGTTGCCATGGCTTTTCATCCCTCCTTTAACTAAAACGATACTTTTTTCTTTATTCCTAAAAGAAAATATTATTGATTAAACAATTAAAAATTATGTTAACCTTAAATTTCAATTTATGCTGGAAAGAAAAGTATTTAAATGATTAACTTTTCTGATTACAAGAGTTATTGAATCTTATTTTTGTTAACAGAACAACAAGTGTGATTAATTTTATGTATTTAGTAATGACGAAAAACGTGGAAATTTAATTTAATTGCCCTTGACAATGAACTGCTGTAATCCATTTTTTCCTTCCTCTCCAATTGCTATAGAAATCCAGGAAAACGGTAGAATTGTAACTTTTGATTATTCCACGATGTATTTTCAAAATCAACTACACCGCACTTTCGGTTTGATGTTTTTCTTTCCATTTTATGGGATAACTAAATTTTAATCTATAACACAGCAAACATAAATTACGGCCTTGACAGAACCAGCGTTCCACAAATAAAACACGAGATGGCGCAAATGTCTATTGTCAAAGATACTTTACTAGCGTATTACGTGAAGTTCAGATTTCGCTCATTCCGCAAATTTTGACGTAAATAACAATTTCTTGATTTTTGGATACAATTTTAAATATCACATGGCATAAGAACTATGGGTTTAACCTGAAAGTAAGTTCTTTCAAAATAATTATCCTAATTGCTTCATATCAGACAGACCATTAAGGTTATAAACATTGAGAACAAATACCGCTAATTTGAGAATTTATTCCTGTTCAGTCAGTCAAAATCACAATTAAATTTTCTGAATATTTCCATTATATCACTAACATTATTTCTAAATTGTTGTTAAAACCACTCCCAGTTGTATAAAATAAAGTTTGTGTGCCTTTTACATGTTAAAAAATGTCCACCAAATGAATCCAGATAGAAAGTTTTGCTTTGTATTGTACTGAAATTTCTGTTTCAGACAACCAATCCCAAACAAATTTCATGTCATAAATTTCAAATTAGAATAAAGAAAACACGCCATTTAATTAAGGGAGTTATTAGCTAGTGATTCTTCATTCAGACACGAAAAATTCACATTAAATAATAATCAATATGAATAGCTTGGAATTCGTGTTTTTCCTTTTACGATCACTGAACACAGAGCATTTTATTGCTAAAATTATCAAAATAATTCCACGAAATATACAATATACAATATATTATACAATACAATAATAAACCATTAAACAATCATCAATCAATTTTAAATACATTCCGGCATATTTTGAAAGTGTATTCTCCCCTCCCGAAATTCTAAAAGATGTTGTAGATATAAATTTAAATCTTCATTCTAATACTTTTCCAGTTATTAGCTGCGAATCTATTACTGAAACAGAAATTCTAATTTGCAGGAAAAAAAATTAATAGATAAGTTCACTTCTGGTCCCAATAAAATACCATTCTTTCTAATAAAAAATTGTTTGCAGGTCTTAGTACGTCCGTTACAAATTATTTTCAATTTGATTCTAAAGACATCGGTATTTCCGGATACCTGAAAGATAGCTAAAGTTTGTCCTATTTACAAGGCTCAAGATCAGATAGATGTCACTAATTATAGACCTATATGTATACTGAACAATTTTGCGAAAGTTTTCGAGACAGTGCTTTATCGTCGGATTTACTAGCCAGTTAAGAATATATTATCTACTCAGCAGCATGTATTTATGAATTCTAGATCAACAGTTATCAACTTAGATATATTTAGTCAATATCTTTGTGAGAAAATAGATAATAGAGGGCAGGTTGACGTAGTCTCCTCGAAAGCTTTTGACAAAGTGAGTCATTCTAGACTTTTACATAAGCTAACTTGTTTGGGTTTCTGTGATAATTATCTAGGCCTTATAACATCTTACTTGGATCAACGTAAACAATATGTATTTTACAATGGTTATTGCTCAGACGTTGTTTATCTTGCAATAAGGGAAGTTCCCTTAGGATCAAATTTAGGACAACTCTTATTTTTATTGTTCATAAACGATTTATGCAATGTTATAGAATGTAACAAATTACTGTTTGCGGACGATTTGAAAATATATATGTCGATCTCTTCCCCAGAGGACTGCACTAAATTACAAAAGCAGATTGATATGTTGCATGACTGGTGTCTGAAGAATCAACTGTATCTGAATATATCCAAATGTAAGATTTTAACGTATTATTGTAAGGTCCGTGGGTTCAATTTAAAATTAGAAAACTAATATTCACTTTCACTTTTCTAGAAAACTTTTATTTACATCGAATATACAACAGCTGATTCAAATATCACAATAACAATTTCGCATATAAGCTCTTCGCTCCATCAACTGATCTCGCGATCGTGGCGTGCTTCCTTTATAAAACCAGCGTCGAATTCTCCAGTAAAATCAATCATCACTCCTTCCGCTGCCGAGTCTTTTCGAGAACCGTTTTTTATCTCAAAGTGTTTGTTGTCGTACTGAAATGAAACAGGGTCGGCTTTGGGTAAATTTCGTAACAGTATTGTCGTAAAAATACACCGCTGAAACATCCATACTCAATTAACCATATTGTACTATAGCGCACGAATACAATCAAAGATCTAGGAATCTATTTTGACAATCAACTTCAGTTTAATGATCATATTAATATCACCGTTAATTCTGCTTATCGAACTCATGGATTTATATATAGGAACTGTCGAAATTTTAACAACTCCTCAGCACCATCTGCATTATACATTAGCCTTGTAAAGTCAAAATTGGAGTACGGAGGCATCATTTGGAACCCAATATACACACAATATGCAGATGATATTGAGACAGTGCAGAAAAAGTTGTTGAAATTCCTAAACTTTAAAGTAACGGGAAACTATCTACCAAGTGGAAGTAACTATCTGAACTTGCTTTATAGATTTGGCTTTGTGTCGTTGGGAATCTTAGATGTCAAGCATCAGTTACACTTCTACATAAATTGTTGAAAGGTAGTGTGGATTGTCCGTAACTACTATCACAAACTAATATTTCAGTTCCTAGATTGAACTCGAGACGAAGTGATACATTTTTAAGTAAAACATCTAAAACCAATATATTGTTAAAATCACGTTTGCATTTAAGAGATATCCAATATTTGTGACATTTTTACATGCAAGTTACATGATTTGAGATTCGCTTGTCTTATTACATTTAATTAACATTTTATATTTAGAAAAAAGTTCTTTCACTATTTTTGAGTGAAGCAGATATTACTTAGTATTTTATTATCATCATTATTAAATTACTGCGACCAGAGAAATATTATTCTGATTTTTTATAATTATATTATTATCTATTTTTGTATGCATGTTTTTACATTTTTATTTTGATTTAATATTTTTATTTTGTTAATATTTTTAGATTCGTATGTTAAATTAAAATTTGTTCATTTTCATTCTTTAATTTACTATTTTTTGTGGTATTATTTCATTGTAAAATTGCTCTGTAAATGAGAGACTGTTGGACAATGAACGCTATTATTATTAAGGAAATTAGTACGTAGTGCTCTATTTAGTAGTGTAAAACAGTTTTAGTTATCGTCCCTAAACAAATGACACTTTTAGAGTGATTAACAACGCTCCAAAAGTGATTAGTGATAGTGTTAGTTAAACCGGAAGTCTCAAGACTGCTCCATTCCTGTAGTTGTATCTACATGTTTATTAACCGACAATGTAAACACCTTTTGTCTGGCCAATAAGCCCGTTCATAACAATAACACAAATAACCATAAAGTCTTCAGGGCATAAATGCTACCCATCAAAGAAAAACTACAAGATTCTAAAAGATATTCAAGTGAGTAATGTCTATAAAGATCTGTTATAGTATTATTAATTGAATTGTCAGTTTTAAAATTAATTTAGTTTCGATTGCCTTCTCAATGGCTAGTGCTAGGTATCTAACTCTATCGTTTTCTTGTTTTTACTCATAAAGATATTCCAATACTTAACTAATTTGTTACCCTTGTCTAAAGCCTGTGTGTCAGTAAAATTATTTCAATATCAGCATCAGTTTTTCATAAAGACGATAATATTTGGTCAATCAAATTTTCAACATTGTGTCGTATCTAATAGTAATCATGCCTTCGCCTGCTAACATTTGGTGAACGACAGTTCTCTTCTTCGCGCACATTTTTTGGGAAGTGGTTGCAAAAAAACCTATATTACAGGGTGCTAGACAGTTATAATTTAAAACTGGACTCATTTCTTTTAATTGCCACATTCCAATTAATCCAAAAATATTTAATCTATTTGGAATAATTCATTTCACAACGAATTAACCTCACCTTTCATTAAAGGGATATATCTAGAAATCCTTTAAATTTTAACATTCCATATTTTTAACCATCTTCGCAATTCTCTAATCAAATTTTATACACATGGTGAAGATACTGTACTCGTGGTACGGGTCAAATGTCTGTCGCTACAGTGGTTTGACATTTATCCACCTCGACCCTCTAACTGGGAACAAGAATATTATAGTTTTTATGATATATGCTAAGGGTTTGTGGTAAGGAAACTAAAGTTACGGACCAACCTACTATATTAAAATGCTGTCTTTGTGATTGGAAACCCTGCAAGACCCCTATAATACGAGGTGCCCAAGGAACAAAGAATCCCCCAGAAACAGCGCTAGGAAGCTTTTTTAAATTATAACCTTTCTTTTAATACAAATTTAAACTTTTGGTGCCTATTTATTAGTTTGCTAATAGTTAAATCTGACTAATTATTGAAGACTGCCCTCATTTTTTACTATCCTAGAGGTAATTCATTTTAATTACCTGCGCATGCAACAATGATGATGATCTGATCTGCTAAACAAGTGTGAGGTTTGGTAGGTGTATTTGAGATGCTACATTACTTAGAATTTCTACATGATCTCAGAATATAGTATTGAGAACAACCACCTTGTGAATAAGCATCGGCCGAAAGAATGTGATAGAGGAATTTCGGATCTAGTAGGAATATTTTTTCTACGTCCAGTTGGTATTCAACTATCAAACTGAGTTCATGTATATGGAAATGTAACGAGTTTCATGCACAAAGGTTTGTAGCAGTTTTTCGTCAGTGAGAAGATGGTGACTTGTGCCAGTTAGTGTTGCAGTCTTGGGTGTTTCTGCTACTGGCAGCTGGCTTCAAGCATTTTGACTTGCAACAGAGCAGTGCAATCCCTCATCGCAGCGTAATACTCCGGGTCGTTGCTTAACTTAGTAGCGAGCGTTGGCAAAAACAACTTTGCTATGGCTCCTTCGTCGGACACAATATCTAATTTCTTGCATTGGCATTTCTTCATTTAGGGTTACAAATTGTTCTCGGTTTCTGTATCCCCACTAGCAAACACCTTAAAATATTTCAGAAATCTAATCAATCATACAATAACGACAACAGACAATAGAATAGTGATATTTATCACTTTTGTTTGAATACCTTCTCAATAACACATAGCATTTGATGACACACTTTGTGTTGAGCCTCAGAACAAGTGTTACCTTTAACGATCTACCGACTTGCTTTACTCAACACCATTTAAATGAGTAATATCTATTTATTTAGCATTGAATAATGTACTCTTAAATTTAAAAACAAAAATAATATTGTAAAAAAATCATTAATTTCCCGTTTATCAATATTGTACTTGGCACTACGAATAAAATCAAGTTAATGTATCGTCAACTATCAACTGCAGTTCGTTTACTGCGTCATATGAAACAACTGTGTCCTCTGTGCCAGCTCGATATGTAAGTACAATGTGTTAGCACAACGTGATTGCACCCCGGTCCGTACGTATGTTATATCAAGTGTGCTGCAACTGAATAAATAGTTCTGTGCTCTGTGCTAGCCAGAAGGAAGAATCGAGATCGAATGCCTAAAAAGTGCACCATCTCGCTCTGCATGTTTAACTCAAACTGTGTGCTTTTCCAGCTTTATCAGTGTAGCTGGAAATTCTATTATTATTATGGCTCATGAAATAACAAGATACATTATAACATAGAATATTTTGTTGCTCAGAAAACAAGTTCAAATTTATTCAATGAATCTAAATGCTTATTATACTCGTGTAATAACGGAAATATTTCATAAACATAATATTAGCAAAAAATTTGAAAAATTAATCATTTCGCAAAATATTATTTCAAAATATTTCTGAGAGAAATTCAATAACTTCGTGATCGATAAAATTATTGATTCTCTATTCACTGAACGTTTGGCTTAAGACAACCGGTAATTAGAGTATGCGTAAATGTTGTTTCGTGCGTTTAAAGTATGTAGTCTAAAACTAGAGTTTTCATAATACAGAATATAATTGATGTAGATGCTTTAAGAAAATAATTCGATTATAGGGTACAAAATACGAGAAGGTGAACGTTTTAAAATATTGTAAAACAACACTTACATTTTGTTAATCTATACTATGCCTCGAACAAAAATAAGAATAAGAATGGGTCATAGAAATCGTTAACTGTCAACTCTCCCATTCTGCTATATGACAGAATTGTGCCCAATCAATATGTTGACAAACTTAGGCGTGTGTCTGTCGAGGTGTCAGCAGGCAAAAATCGTATTACCCATCACTACAATAGAACGTTATGGAATGAAAAGGGGTTTATTAACTAAAAAATTATAATGATGGGCAACATTATATAAAATTTCCAGCTGTATATAATACATTAGTGCCCATAGTAAGTGGTAAGCGTGCTTTGTTTATTAACATAACAAAATGATGTAAACAAAGGACATGTTTTACTTAAAGTGTATCCTTCTATGAGTGTACATTCGTTGATAATATGAAAATTTAATGCCAAGCTGCCTTCTTGTGTGGTATTTTTTTAATTTCTGACGAATGTCATGTCCCCAATTTAGTATATCAGAAAGAGAGAATTGAGTGTTTGTTAGAACGAAAAGCAAATTTTTTGCAGGTATTCTATATTACTTGGATGGTTTTATTGGTTTATTTCCTATTTATCATAGGATTGATTTGGGTGGGTTTCTCAAGATCGCAGCAGTGTTTGGTGTCGGTCGGTCGTGTCGTGTGGTGTCGAAACAAATGAAATTTAAATATGCATTTCATTCCCTTGCTTATCTGTCTTCATATGTGTAAGTCTGGACCTCCTTTAAGAAGCTTTCGCTTCAATAATTCAAAATTAAGTTACATGTATTGCCTATAGGTTTGTAAATATTTTCCGTCTACTTACAGAGTTATGTTGATTTATTTTGATATACCTGCTTTTGCGTTAATATTGCGCCATCATTGAAAGACTATAAAGTCAATTATTACAACAAGTTGAGCTGTCAAACAATTATGGACACATCGTGGACTAGCCTAGGTAATAATAAATCTATGATAACCTACTTTCCTGACAGGTTACACATATTATATTTTTGTTTATTTGATTTAATGAAAGTAGACTTTTCCGTAATATAAATTTATTCCAAAAACAACTTTTATATTTGATCTGATTATGGGATACATTTCTACCAAACAAATTATAAACTCGTTAGAGGCGAACGTTAATTTAACTTATGTCCAAACTCCAACCGCAGACAAACAACATAAAATTCCGGTAAACAATCAGAATTCATTCCGTTATTCTTAAATAACGCTATCTCGAAATTAATGAAAAAATGTTTACTTTGGATTCGCTGAGTAGGAACAATGTGCTATCACGTAATGGCATATTTCACTTTTATGTCTTTCTTCTCCTTCTCGGTCTGACCTTCGCTCTATCCATTAAAGAGATAAATGGTTGGCGCTCCAAAATTTCACTTCATTAAACACATTTAGATACGATAAAGGATATAATTCGTGTTGGAGGTATTTTCAGACAATGCTTTTCAGATCTAATTTGCATTTCGTGTGCTGAAAAAAAAAGAGAACTTCTTCGGAATGCCAGCTCTAATATATTTTTAGGTCTACGGAAATTGGTCTGGCACCCTTGGTTTTAGGATGTTTTGAAGTAAAATCTATGTTTTTGTTTGTTGTGATCCCAATAGTCTTGCTTGGATTATATGATTTTACTGAAAAAAAGTTTCTCTTTATTGACAAAATTCGTTGAAAACTAAAAAGTATTTTGTTGACGTTATTATTTTATATAGTTGAAGTAGATACGTGGCGGTATCTGCAAGCACAAATGCATACATTTTGCTGCAAATTTCAAAAGTTTAGTTATTAATTTTATATCCGTCTTACATTTAAGCAAGAGTATACGAGAACTGTGCAATGAAACTTGTAGTGTATAGGTGACACAGAGTACTTATTAGTTTCACAGAATAATCAAATCCAGAAGCGAAACTCTTGTCAAAACCATTGATATTTTGGAGTCAAAATTCCTGACCTTGAGTAGAAACGTTTTCCGAGCGGTAACTTTAAATTTAATATAAGGACGATTTTTTATTAAAAGATGACTGTAATTTATAGAGGCGTTTAAATAAGAAAAAATAATCTGAAGTCCTATGAAAATAAAGGATACATTTTTCGAAATAATTTTATAATACTACAGAATTATGTGGTTCATTCAACCTACCGTCAAATTAATGGCTGTATCGCACATGTGCAAAGAAATTTGTAATTGACAGCAACGGAGATTGTTCCTACTGGTTTTGATTATTCTGTGCTCATTTTACCAAAGATTTCAGGAGCAATACGTAATCAAGTAGACATAAAATAATTTGGACAAGTGCGAGTTGGACTCGCATACTAAGGTTCCGTACTATGTTTAAGATTTGATACGATGTAGATAAATCAAAGTATATATTTTTCTAATCTTTTAGTTTCAGACCAGTAAAAAATAAGTGTATTTACTTATATTTGCCTTAAAATCGTTTAAATTAAGTGTTTAAATTTATAAAGAAATACACTTTTATTTCTCACACTGTGCATTTTATTTTATTTAATTTTTTAATTTGGCCCCCAAAATTAAGATTATGATTTTCCTTAATTTTAACCAATTAATTTTCAGTAAAGAATCTGAATTTTAGTTTCGAAGGTTTGAAAAATAAATGGTATAATAAATCAAATTTTGGATAATAAATTAACAAATCTTATAAACAAATTATTTTAAAAATGGTATGTTTTTGACAATTCCTTTTATTTGATATATTAGGTTCGGGGTGGACTTTGAAATAATAATGATTTAGTTTCCATTAACTTTATAATTTAGAGTTAGAATTTATGTTTACTACTCTTTTAAATTTTCCTGTTTTTGCAATGTTTTCCAAAGTTTAAGCTAAGTAGTTGGCAGCAAAGTAGTAGCTGGAAAAATATTTCGGGGTGTTTTGGATAAATTTTTCGGTGGGGAGGGGATAATTTTTATGGTTATTTCCAGGATATATCAAATTGTATAAATATAAAAATTATTCTTATGAAAAACATGACTAATTTGTTGAACATTGAATTATGAAATCTAAAATTCCAAAAATATGGGTGGGGTAGACCTCCAGCAGCCCCCCCACCCCCCCGCTGTCTACGGGTTTGGTTCGCAGTATAGGAAGAAACGGTAGACTAGTTTATATTTTCATATAATTATTTTAATAACATGAATAAAATAATTGTGTTCTTTGCAGTGAGCTATTTCACTTGAGATATTACTTGAGGTGTTTAAAAGAAATTCATATTATTTTTCATTTAATTCTTTAATTTTGTCTCTAAATTTAATATTAAGGATTTCTTATTATTATTCCCAAGTCTATATTTCTAGTTTAAAATTTTAGGTCTCATGGGTTATGGGCGCAAAGTTCCCCGTTTTTTTTAAATTTTATTAATAGCCTTTTAAACAATTTATTTGAATAATATGAAAAAAATATGTTTGAAATCTTCATAATCAGCCCTTTTATTTGGTATATTACATGATGCGTTTGCAAAAAGCAAATTTTTTATTTGCCGTTTAATTGTTTCATCTGCCCCCTCCCCCAAAAAATGAATATGAGGGTTTCATCTCTATATTTCCTGTGAAATACAAGTCAGCCTCTATGGCCTTAATTTTTTAACAAAATTTAGGGCTTATAATTTCGGAAATAAAAGATATATTTTCTTAAATAATTAATTTACAAATATAAAAAATCTCATTTATATGTGTCAAAAGAAACTCTTTGATTTGATATATTACATGTACCGTTTAAAACAATTATAATATTATATTTTCCTTTAATTTCCTAATTTCTCCTTAAAATTAAAAATGGGGATTTTTGTTTATTTTTCCTGTAAAGTTTAGGCTTTTATAGTTTTGAAGATAAGAGGGGTGAATTTGTATTTTTTACAAATTTTTTGTTAATATCTTTTAAACTAATTATTTTTAAAATAAGAAAAACATATATTTCTGTTCTCCAGAATGAACCCTTTCATTTGATACATTACATGATGCGAAAACAAATTATTTTTTTATTTTTCATTTAATTCTATAATTTGCTCCCAAACTTCAAATTAGGAACTACGACTGATTTTTTCTGTTAACATCCTATATTCCCTTTTTTGAAAATTAATGCTCAGTAATTTCCGCGATTCTTGTGGCCCTAAAACCAAAATTTCTTCTTTTGCGATATTGATCCATCATTAAGTTACTAAACTATACATTGATACCAAATATCGACCTTAAGTCAATGGCAAAGAAACTATAAAAAAGGCACAATTTTTTTACATCTTTGTTTCGCTTGTCATATCCTCACATTATATTTACCGTCATCTTATTATTTCACTCTTCGTAGTTATATTTATGAATTTTGGAACTAACCAACAAACAATTTTTAAATTATATAAACGGTTAACTACTTCAATTATAAACATAACCTAAATTTGAAATTAAAATTAAAACGTTATCACTTACTTTATTTCTATACGTTAAGAAAATCTAGGATCTCGGGATTAGTCGCGCATGTAAACAATTTTTAGTTTGATTCAAACTTACAGAAAAGGTCGAGTTCAAAACTCTGTAACTTTCTGTAAATGACAATTTATTTGCAATTGCCTGTTTATTTTTGCATAGTTCGCAGGTACAAATTGCAAGAACTTTAATGAAATTTGATATCATGAGCCCAAATGAAAATCTGAACGTCCATTTAGCAAATATTGACAGACACTATTAATGAATGCATCAATTTAATTAACGCAAAACTACCCTGTTCATTGCAGCGAATACCAATCAGCAAAGTACATTTAGAGGTTTCGTAAATCTTGCTGATGACAAACGAAATATCAGATGCACTGTGATAAGCGTCTGCATTTCCATTCTCCGCTATAGAATTAAAACGTCAGGAAATAATGGAAAATTCACTGAAACTGCATTATTTTTGTTGTATAATTGGAAACAATAAATGTGGGGAATGTATATTCTTGTAATAGTTTATTCCTTGAATTTTGTCTTTCACTTACTCGCAAATGGGAATTACAGACTCCTAAGTTAAATTAGTTCCGTCACAGAGCATTTCTAAACCTTACGAAAGGATGTCACTATTTTCTTATAGAAAATACAAAATTTCCTGAAAGTTTAGTTTGATGTCAGCACGTTGCAAATTCCCCGGATAACAAATCTCGATGAAAATAAGTTTATTATTTATAATATACTCATTGACAAAGAAATCTCAACACCCAGAAGGAGATGTTTAAATTTATTTTTGTTTTGGTAAAATATAGATGTTATAGTAAAGAGTAAATGATTAATGTTTTGTGAAAGTTTTTTCATGTTAACTTTTTTTATCAATTAATATTGCATTTTTTAATTTACAAAAAAAAACGGTTTGATGGGATCCAAAATCGACCTTTAATAATGTTAAAATGCCGAATGTATCGCGAGATAACTGAATTTGAAGGAGTTCGATTTATTGGTTTACGGAAGACGGGTTTTTAATTTCGAGAAATCCCTAACCGCACTAACAGAAATCTAACTACTGTTATGAAAAGTTGTCAAGCGTGGTTTGATAACCAACAAAATCAAAGAACGACTTGTAATATCTTTTGGACTGCAGCAATATGCACCCCATCTTGTGCTACCTCTGGCCGCTGAGCATCGACGGCAAAAGTGCTGCTGAGAATAACACTGGAATGTGGAAGGGCATGAGGTCGTCTTCTCTGATGAATCTCCATTCTGATTGGGTGGAACTGGAGGCCAAAGAAGTTTTAGACGACCTCTAGAAGAAAGACTGCAGCCCCAATTTGTTGTGGAGCGACACGTACATCGAATAGTAGGTGTTATGGTATGGGTGCTACTTCACGTGAAAGTAGGTCAACTTTAGTCTTTGTTCGAGGCAACATAATAGAGCAATGTTATCTTCAGGAAGTAGTGGAACCGTATGTACTCCTTAACTTAATAATGTTGCTCGAGTTAGTTTAAAACTTTTTGAAGAATCTATTGCCTTGGCCTCTCAGATCCCCCGATCTTTGGCTCATAGTACATATTTGGGATATGAAGGATAGAATGTTCGAACCTTTACCCGGATATTGGGGGTTCTATGACAATAAATACAGGTAACTTGGGATAGTATTCCTCAAAAAGAAATAGGCTGCCTAATTGAATTAATGCCAATACGTATTGGGTAATGTATAGATAACCATGGACAAACACATTATATACAAACTAATAAAAAAAATAACTCCATGGTATTTTTTATTCAACCTTTAGTCCTTTACTGCTTACTATAGCGTCTGTTTTACCAAAATAGTATTAAATGTAGTCTCCTTCCGAGTGTTGCGATTTTTTTGTCAGTCAGAATATGTATATTTAGGATAAGTAACCAAAATCGTAAGTAGACGACTACGATGAATTTGCTAACCATACGATGAGGGCATATGTGACTTTGTCGAAACCTCGTCACCATTTTACCATCTATCAAGGATCAATTATCAAGTCAGCCAGACAAAAGTCGGCCTCAATTCAATTGCAACATTGTTTGTGGTCAGGGAAACCTCATCAGTTGCGCTTGCCACAATTGAATGTCCTCTCGAACACTTCTTTTTGTATTTGATACATTTCGTTAAATGTGAAGACGGGAGGTGTAAGACCGAGGTTATATATAATATATAATATATAATATATAATATATAATATATAATATATAATATATAATATATAATATATAATATATAATATATAATATATAATATATAATATATAATATATAATATATAATATATAATATATAATATATACTGTCTTGCGTACAAAGGAATGACACCTAGATGAGAGTATTCAATATCTCTTACAGGTGAAGTAACCTGAAAATTTTATCGTGACATTCTGTCCTAGGAGTTAAGGAAGAACACCAATTACACGGAACGGCTCCAGATTCGGAACCTTTGTGTGCTAATTCTCTCGAAAATCCTAGATGTCGTTCTTACATCTCGCGTCTTCAAATTTAACGAAATGTATCAAATACATAAAGAAGTGTTCGAGAGGACATTCAATTGTGGGAAGCGCAACTAATGAAGGTTCCCTGGCCAGAAACAATGTATATTATATATATAATACATATTGTGTATAATATTTATATAATATATAATATATATTGTCTTGCGTACAAAGGCATGACACCTCGAAGAGAGTATTCAATATCTCTGACAAGTGAAGTAACCTGGAAATTTTATCGTGACATTCTGTGCTAGGAGTTAAGGAAGAACAGCAATTACACGGAACGGCTCCAGATTCGGAATCTCTGTGTGCTAATTCTCTCGAAAATCCTAGGTGTCTTACATCTTGTGTGTTCAAATTTAACAAAATGTATCAAATACATAAAGAAGTGTTCGAGAGGACATTCAATTGTGGGAAGCGCAACTGATGAAGGTTCCCTGACCAGAAACAATCTATTATATATATAATATATATTGTCTTGCGTACAAAGGAATGACACCTCGATGAGAGTATTTATTATAATCTGTTGCACAACAGACAAATGTACCTCTAGTTTAGTCATGACTGTACGCTATACTGACCACACATCATAGGTACTGACGACAATGACAAGCATACGATCGTACCCGGCTGGTTCCGCTCGAAACTGCGTTTTAAGCAAAATAGCAAAATTACGGTGTATATTTGAACCCTCGTAAATAATGTAATTTGCTTGGAAAAATATTTTAAACGTTATGCCAATTCGATGAAATGCTATCCTTATTCTACCTTGAGGGGAAATCAAGATCCTTCTCTACTAATATTTAAGCATTGTCGAAAACCAAAATGCAGAATTTCAAATTAAATTTACAAACAATAGAACAAACCCAAAATAATATTAATATACTCTCTTCGAGGTGTCATTTCTTTGTACGCAAGACAATATATATTATATATTATATATAATATACATTGTTTCTGGTCAGAGAACCTTCAACAGTTGCGCTTCCCACAATTGAATGTTCTCTGGAACACATCTTTAAGTATTTGAAACATTTGAAGACGAGAGAAAATCCTAGATGTGGGTCTTACATCTCGCGTCTTGAAATAATATTAAATGATGAGTTGTACCGAAAGATTCGATAATTACCATGTTCTATTCAGATTTATAAAAAAGTAATTTGATGCAGAATGGGAGCATTGTAAACATCACTAAAAATGAAGAGCTCTTAATAAAAAATTGCATATGTGAGTAAACCTTCAAAGTCATGATGTTGAAATTTTAAGCAGTTATTTTCGATAGGCAAATAAAACTCTTTGTCAAGTTTCATAGTTCTAATTTTTTGTAGATAAGAGTTACGCATGATAGAAAATACGCGTTTTTCATATTTTTTCCAGAATAACTCACTTTTTAATTAACCAATCCTACCGATCAACATCTCATTTAGTAGGTTTTAAAAATGTGTATACAGCACAGTTACCGTTGGTACTTTAAATTGTTATTCTGCTGCTGAGAAGTCACAAAACTGCCAAAATTAAGGTTTTTGCTATTCTAAACACCTAGTATAATTACCTAAGAATTAAAAAAGTGTTAATAAAACTTTTTTTGTGTTACGCCGTGTACCTTCATCAAGAAAAACCATTCAAACATCTGTGTATTTTTTTTTTGTAAAAATGGTATTAAAATAATGTTAAGTTCCCTACACTAAAAAAGGTAAAATCTATATTATGAGGTTATGAAGCTAATTTATATTATTTTAAAGTAGCCAAAATTTATATTTGTTAGTCGTATTTTTGTTAATTTGTTTATGTGCAGATTTATTTCTTAAATCAATTGAGGATCTTAATATCAATTAGTTATTAGGTTACTTCACCTGATGAGATCCGTAAATTTCGGAAAGCTACAGAAAAGGTCTTGTTTTAGATAAACTTAACGTTACGCTGACCTATAGACCCAGTTAACTCATTCGCGAGCGAAAGTAAATGTATGAATTTTCTTGTAGGATTTCCCAAGATCCTCAACCTTCGTGTGGCACGTTTGACGCGAAGAAGTAGATGTCTTTTGATCTGAGGAAGCGGTTTTAGGTAGCTTTCCACCTTTTTGGGTGTCGTCAGGTATTAATGTATCTTCTTCAATAAGTTGTTCTCAAATAACTAATAATAATATACAACTTAAAAGGCTTCTACCATCTGGAGTGTAGGCGACAAAAAACGAAGTCTGCCTGAGGGCTGCGAAGAGGGAAGAACTTACGACTGTATTTACTCTCATGGTGCAACGTGTGAAAAACAAAATTGAAACCGGATGTGTCCGCTGCCATAGTTTCTTCAACGTAAGTGATGGTGTCGCCCTTTTTATCGCCTTAGTGGGCTCGAGTTGAACGCGCATTAGACCGTTCTCTCTTCTCGTTTTGTTGTCGGGAAGCAGAAAATATTAATTTGGAAGAAATACCTATTGTTCAGGAATTTTGATCAAAAGTTAACCCCTTTCATGAATTGGTAAGCACGGCCATTTTGTGTCGAAATGAAGTCGTTATGTGCATTATTATATTTTAGAGTTATATGTTGGGATCCTTTTTTACGTTGGGATCCTGCTTTCCCGTTGAGATCATATTTCAACGTTGGGATCTTTTACGATTTACGATTTTGCCTTTATATTGAAATCGTTTGGTTTGGAGAATTCTTTACTAGATTTAATCCCATTTATTAAGAAGTATTTCGGTGCAGCATAAGTTTATGGTACAGTAGAGCTGCTTTTTTAAAATATTGTGTCACGACAGGACCTGTGAAATTTACGTTTTTGCCGTTTACCTCTTTCATGGCTCTTTGTTAAATATTTGCTCTTGATTTTCCAGGAGTATAGTATATGCAAGAAATACAGTCTAAATAGTAGGTTTAATGCATTTATGGTAACTAGTGGTCACCCAGGGGTCGAAATTCTACCTCATTTCATGAAATTGTAAAAAGTATATATTTATAAGAAACAGAGTTGTGGAGAAACCGGAGAAGTAGAAGTAAATAGCAATAAATAAAAAAAATAAAAATTTAATCAAATATCGGTATTCGAAATATTTTTGAGAAATTTTTGGTTGGAACCGCTCCTTGCAAAATATTCGATATAATAATTGGAAGATTGTTCTTTGCAACCTAAAAGTTTTCGTCATTTGCGGTTTCAATCATGTTCAGGAATATTAAAAAAGGGAGGACCAACAACCCTAGGAGAACTTAAATATATAATACATTCTCTATGTCCGCTGTCTGACAATTTTTTCAAAACACATTCGTGAAGGTTGTGATATTAATATATTAATCAAATAATTAAATTCACACTAAAAGCAGAATATTTAATATGAAAGTTACTACAACGCGTACGAAGAATCAATACTGATCTACTACATTTACTAGTTTAGCACTAAACACTAACAACGCTTGTACGCCACTTCAGGAAGTACATGCTCTAAGAATATAACAGCATCTAACGATCGCTCCCTCCATATATAACTACTCAATATTTTGAGTATTGACCGTCTGTTGTTTGGCGTTGACAGTATGGATGTAAATAATAAATTTTTATTATATTTTATTTAATGAATAAATCAATATTATAAATTAATATTAGCATTATGCACTTAAGGTCGTCAGTAGCTACTTAACAAAACAAAAATGAAGAAAATCTGTTTAGAGACAGAGGAGAAAATGGTACGTAATCGTTTTGTCTTTGCCTATTTATGTATAGATAAGAACTTCCCCATCAAGATTATGAAAGGTAAGGTAAATCTGATACTTTATACCGGTATCTTTTTTTATACAGATCATTTTGATTATAGAATCAAAGTTGAGTACATTATTTTTCAATTTCACTTTTGTAATATTAGTAAATATATCATATTTTCACTATTACAGATTTAATAAAGAGTATTGCATTTCTATTGATCTTTTTTTTTACACCATATTTTTCTATATTTTTGTTAAACTTTCCTATGTTTATATTTTGCATATTTTTTATTATACCTGAGCCTATCGAATTGTTAAAGAGTTTTTTCAAGTGAGCATAAGTGAAAATTTTGAACACAGATATTATTTGTTAAAAAACAAAACAGTTCATTCTGAATGTGTGAAATAACATCACAACTTCATAGTGTTTTTTGGTTTTTAAGGTGTCTTCACTTACAGATTTTTAAATAAATGGTGCCCTTAATAAAGATAATTGTTGTGTTTTAATGTCT
Organism: Octodonta nipae; assembly: GCA_034190945.1. Classification (NCBI taxonomy): domain Eukaryota; kingdom Metazoa; phylum Arthropoda; class Insecta; order Coleoptera; family Chrysomelidae; genus Octodonta; species Octodonta nipae. The sequence continues at coordinate 17,410,633 of CM067222.1, forward strand.
TACCCACACCCGTTATTAATCCCGATGAAAAGCAGCCGCTTAGCAATTGTGAACAGGCCAAGGTAGGTTTTATGTTGAATTTTAAGTTTTCTGATTTTATAAATACCAGTTCTGTGTCACAATGGCTGTCTAACATTTTGTCACTGTTGTTTTATTTTAGTTCACCACTTTCAGAGCAGACATTTCCTTCTATTAACAAGCTTAGCTATTATAAAAATGTTGAGACTGGTTACGAAGTTTATTGTTTTACAAAGTATTAAAATCATTATTTTACTGACCCATAACAGTTTGTTTTAGTTGTTTATTTTCATCTCACTATTTTTAAGCATATAAAACAGACCATAATAAACGACAAAGTTGTGAGATTTTGTGGTCTCTCTATAGTGGTAAAAATCGTAAACATGACGTATTAAATGGTCTAGTGCCCCGCTATTTAAATGAACCCAAGGGCATAATTTCTGGCAAAGTGTTCCCCGTTCGCTCGCCGAAAAGTCAAACATTTTGAGGGAAAGCGCGCGTCGGGGATATTTCCCAAATGGCAATGCGGATGACCGGCCTGCTGGTCCTTGCCGTGTGCTGACGGTGTGTGTGTGAGCCCTTCGCCGCTTGCATCAGGTGCAAACTGCAGTAAGGGCTTGATCAATGCCGCCCATTCCGCTGCCGTCGCAGCTCGCACACAAGCCAACAGACGCCGACCGTGTGCCGTTCAGCAGCGTCACGATTCTCCGGAAAGCGCGCCACATACTTCGCCTGCCAGCCAGTAGTTGATCTCCGCGGCTCGATTGTTTAACATTTCGGCGACTGCTACGCGAAAAGTGTGTGCTGTTTGTGTATTTTGCGTATCTAGCAGGCCGAGGACCGGGAGAATCCTTCTCGAGGATCTCTTGTTGACTTCCAGTTAAGGAATTTTAAACTGATAGTTATTTGTATTTGTGCTCGCAGGATTTTGACTGTGACAGTTCAAAAAATCATCTTGTGTGGATTATTAAAACAATAAAATATCATAAGGTACTGCTCAATGCTCATTACTATTTTTTGCTGGTTAAAATTTTACACAGAAATATAATTTCGTAAGATATTTATTAAAATAAATTAAACTGTGACAGTTTAAAACAATATATTGTGTGGATTATTGTAACTATAAAATATAAGAAGGTACTGCAAAACGTTTATTCACATTTTTTTTATTTCGTGAGCTTCAAATTATAACCTTTGACACCGGTTGTAATTTGGGATTATGCAAGCAGAGTTTTTACTTTGAGAGTTTAAAAAATCACCTTGTGTGCATTAATATAACCATAAAATCAAACAAGGTACTGCTCAATCTTGATTACTATTTATTGTTGTTTAATATATTAAACAGAATCATGCCAATTAATTAGTTTAATAAAATACTTTACAAACATCTACACATAATTCGAAAATGTATCAAGTTTTTGTAAGCTTACAATTAAAAATCTTTAAACTGATTTTTATTTGTAAATGTGTTCCCAGGCTTTTGACTGGAACATATCTTGTGTGGATTGTTATATCAATAAAATATAACAATGTACTGCTTAATGTTCATTACTATTTTCTTATAAAATACTAAAAAAACGTCTATTCGAGAAACAAAAAGGCATTTCTGTTTCAGTTACCATCACGAAAACTAATTTTTTAATAGTTTACCTATTATTGTTATTTGTACTTATGTTCGCCTGATTTTGACCATGTGTGGATTATTGTAACCTCAAAATATAAAAAGGTACTGCTCAATGCTCATTGCTATTTTTTTTTGGTTAATATATTACACATAACTGCCAATTAGATATTTTTATTTATAATTTAATAAAATGTCTTTATGAAATACAAAAAAAACATTATTAAATATTGAAGCCATCTGTTTTAGTTATCAGCATTAACAATTATTTCTTTGACAGGGGACCTGTTATATGAATTCAGTTAAAGACTTTTAAACTGGTGGTTATTTGTAAATATGCACACAGAATTTTGACAATGACAGTTAAAAAAATTTCCTTCTGTGGAATATTATAACAATAAAATATGACTAGGTACTGCTTAATGCTTAGTACTGTTTTTTGTTGGTTCATATTATACATACAAATGCCAAATAGATAATGTTATAAATTATTTTAGAAAAGATGTCTATATGGGATACAAAACCGCATTAAATATGGAAGCCTATCTACTTTCGTTGTAAGCTTTCACAATTAATTCTTTGAACAATGTTTTGTTGTAAGCTTTCAGCTAATTATTTTTATATGATTATGTGTAATAAAGTACACTAAATTCCGACTATAACAGTTCACAAAATCACCTTGTGTAGATTATTATAACAGAAGTACATTAACAACAAACTTCTTCTAAGAGGGTGACATGTGTAACACCTGGAGAGTCACCAACAGAAACGAAGTTTTGCTCAGTGCAACGAAGAGGAAAGTACCTACAACTGTATTTAGCACTATTCGAGACGATCAGGTCTCCTTCACATTTTGCCACTGTTGTTTTATTTTAGTTCTCCATTGTCGGTGCAGATATGAACCTCTAATATATAGGGTTAACTTAAAAAGGGGTAGCAGTCATTTGAGACCGAACGCTGGAGGGGAAAGTGTTATTACGAAATACTCTTCGCATTTCTCTTTATCTCACTGTTTCTGTTTCTCTTTCTGTGTTTCATTTTGTGTAATGGATATAAATTTGAGGTGAACAAAAATGTTGTCACTATTTTGTTACGGCTCAAGTGGCAAACCTCAAGTATAATTTAATTCTTTATTTAAATATATTTACAAATTTAAATTAACTTATCCGTCCTGTTAATTTAAATTTTTTAATACATTGTTTTTCACACACAGTTGTCATGATAACTTTTATAATAGGCACAATTATAAATTACTCAGTGTGTATTCCAACAAATATTTAATGAAGAAGAATAAATGCTACTTTTTAACATATATCTTTGGATTATTTTCTCTTTATGTTATTTAAAAATGTTCTTTATAAACACATATGCTGCTCCTTGAAAATTATTTATAAATATTTTTTCATTGTACTTTTAGTCCTTCTGCAACACTAAAGTGCGATATGGGGTCTATTCTATTTTTAATGTGACAATTTTCTAGTTACCAATGCATCAAAATTTAACATAAAGTGTTCCAAAAAATATATACACATTACAATAATGCAACCCATGACACACTAATCCATATATAGAGAAATTCACGTTATCCGAAATAGAACAGCCTGGCTACCCCAATCATCGACAGAGAGCTATTATATCTATATCTATATATATATATATATATATATATATATATATATATATATATATATATATATATATATATTTTCAACTTGCTTTTATTAGGTACAGGTAGTCCTAATTATAAGAAGCATTAATGTTGCATTTTATTCTTAGACTATATTTTTATACAAAATTTAATCGGATAGTCTATTTGAGATACAAAAACACATTAAACATGGAAGCCTACCTATTTTAGTTATCAGCCTTCACAATTAATTCTTTGAACAAGCATATGTTGTAGGCATCCAGGTAAAGACTTTTAAACTGATGTTTTTGTGTAATAAAGCACGCTGGATTTTGATTGTAACAATTCAAAAAAATCACTTTGTGTGGATCATGATAACAGTAAAACAAAACAACGTGCTGCTCAGGGTATATTACCAGTTTTTGTTGGAAAATATACTACCCAGAAATGTCAATTAAATAATTTTATAAATTATTAAAAACGTCTATATGAAATACAAAAAAACATTAAATATTTAACTCTTTTCGTTATCAGCATTGACAATTAACCCTTTGATTAAGGATCTGCTGTAGCCTTCCAGTTCAAGAATTTTAAACTAATGGTTATTAATAATTATGGAGGGAGAATTTTGATTATGACAGTAGTAAAAATCAATGCTTAGTGCAATTTTTGTAGCTTAATATATTAAGCAGACAACTTCCACTAAGACAAATTCATAAATTATTTAAAAAACTTGTAGATGAAAAAACAAAAGGGGAATAAATATTGAATTAATTCTTTTACCCAATATTGATAACGTCCTTTTAAGGCATTTTAAAGTGATCTTTATTTTTAATTATTAACGCAGACTGAGATAGTTTAAAAATTACCTTGTGTGTATTACAACAACCATAAAATTTGAAAAGTTAATGCCTACTACTAATTTTTATAGAATAACATATACAACACAATTGCTGCTTATTTCATGTTATATTTTAGATATATAAAAAAACAAGGAAAATGAAAAACGACTATATATTGAAGCTAGCTATCTATTTCCAGATATCACAATACATAATTAATTCTTTGATTGTATATCACTATTTTTTTCGTGTACAAGGTAGATTCCAATATTTTTCTATGCTGTAATTACTAGCTGTCAAAAAATTAGAAGTTACTTCCTAATAACTAATTTATATTGATCAGATAAAATGGTGCTACTTAAAGTGATTTGGAAATTACCTTGCAAATATCTTTTAATGAGGACAAATATTTTTCCACCGACTGTCATTCTTTCCACATTAAGGTATTAAAAAGCAAGCTTAAAACATTGATTTTGAACTCTAACAGAGTGTTTTTAAAAGTATTGCATGTCTAATACATATAGATAACCTCAAATTTTTTATATAACAATAATTTATATTCGGAACCTCTATGTGCTAGTTTCCCGAAAATCCTAGATGTCAGTCTTTACATCTCGCGTCTTTAAATTTAATAGTTTATATGTTGCTTAAAGTTTTCGAGTATACTGTATATGGGTTACCTCTATATTTTTTTCATCTTTTGTGTATATTTTGTATTTTTAACGTAATATTTGTCAGCTGAAAATGAGCAACCATGCGGTAAACAATTGTTGCAATAAATATACCGAATATGAGTTAAAGGAAATATGTGATTCAATATAATTTTGATTATAGACGAAGCTCTTCTGTTTTCTATTTTTATTTGCTCATAGAATTCGTTTCTGTCACAATTGCTGTTGACTTTTGTAAAAAGTTAAAACCATATAATTACTGTATCAGTGTAGTTTGTTCTAGTTATCTTTTCGGGAAGACCTCTTCGTCAATCCTTCACATTTCTGTCCTCTATATAACTATTCTTGCTGCAGTTACATACCTATTTTTGTATGCGTTTAATTTCTCTCTTATTACTTTTGTATTTGTGTAGTTCAAACTCCTTTTTTTATTCACTTAATGTTTTCAATAATATTTATGTAGTGTTGACTTTCTGTTTCTTAATCTATGTGGATTTTCTAGATAGAAAGTCTACTTAAGAGTTGAGGAGTCCAATATAAGAAATAACCCATATTTATCAATCGATTATTTGTATATTCTTGTTATAACAGTTCTAGGAGCTAAGGAAATGACATGCAAATGATATCAAAAGCTGGAAGAATTCACAATATATGCCAATAGTCCAGTCAATGACAATTTCCCGGGTAATTTGTCAAAGCAGCACCGATTTTCCTAAAAATGTGGATTTGAGTACCTACTACTTACTCTCTGCTTCAAAGTTGACTTTGTGCCGAGTGTTGCTTTTTTCCCGGGGCTAGGGGGGTTAAGTTACCCCTTCTCGGGGGTGAAATATGATAAAAAGTGCGGGAATGAATAAATTAACTAATTGTTAGCAAGTTTTGTTCTATAAGGTTTTTTCTAAAAGTCCATTCTTATCGAGTGACATTATTGATTTTTCAACCAATAAAAAACAAGTTTTCATGCAGTTTCTCGTAATAACTTTAAAAATATGCACTTTAAGAAAAAAATATTTAAAGTAGCTTGCAAAAAAAATGTTCGGTATGTGGTTTCTGTAGAACTAACACAAACATGTTGAATTTTATTTTTATTTCTCAAAACAAAAATTTAAAGTTCGTGAAATAACTAAAAAACCATGCATTTTTCGGAAAAATTTTATAAACACTTTTTTAAAGTGCCTAATAAATACTTCGCTTTAGTTTATAAAAATCTCTAGCACGAAAATTAAGCGAGTTATGACATAAATAAAGTTGTTATTTTTTTGAAAAAAAATTACCCCCCAAATACCACCCCAGTTGAAATTATTTGCTACTACTTCACAAATCACTTGAATTACTTATTCTAAATAGGCTAAGAACGTTTGACCGGTTCAAAGTAAGTAGTTTGGAAAAAAGTCGTCCCTCTAAAGAATATTTTATATTTGTAGTTTTGAAAAAATTGTCTTTTTTCAAAATAACTTAAAAACTATGAGAGATAGGCAAAATTTTGTAGAATACAAAATTGTAGCTTTTGGTTTTTTTTAATTCATGTTCTTTGTTTAGGATAAAAATTAAGTTAGATATGAGCGTTTAAAGTTTGTATATGTTCGTTAATGGTACTATTAAGCCACCGTTTCAGTTGGGAGCCCTGTCAAAACAAAGTGCTAAATATATTTGAGCTCTTAGTTTATAAAAAACCTACTTATTGGTGATTTGTGAAAAAGTAGCAATTAATTTCAACTGGAGTGGTATTTAGGGAGTAATTTGTACTTCTTTTGGCAATAAACAAAAAACCAATCTTATTTATGTATAACTAATTATATGTCATAACTCGGTCAAATTTCACGCTAGAGACTTTTATAAAAAACCAAATTAAAGGATATTTTAAGCATTTTAAAAAGCTATTTATAAACTTTTTAAGGATAAAAAACGGTTTTTCCTGATTTCCGGCAAAACTAAAAGTCCTATGGAAAAATTTTAAATTGCTAAGTTGTAGGGAATAAAAATGTCTACAACTTTTGTGATTAAATTTTTTCACATAACCTCTTTCTATTGAAAATTAGAGTTCTTTTTCGATATTAAGTCAAAATAGGGTAAAAAAAAATAAATTTTTAAAATAAAAAAGTAAGTTAGTTAAGTAAGTATACTGTTCCTACGAGATATTATACTAATTCGATAAGATGAAAAGGGTTGAAGTTAAATTTGTCGTTACACTCATATATTAAGAGTAATTTCAATTAAGGGGTATAAAGACAAAAAAAAGATATTAAATATCCGGGTTTTTAGAGAAGATTGGGTGCAACTCTGATGAGTTTTTTGTTTACAATCTTGGATCTGTTTATTTGACTATCTTCTGAACAGCGCTGGCAGCACAACAGGACATAATAGTCGCCTTCTTTGAAAATATAATTATTTTGTACTTGGGATCCTTTTATTTAACCCATTTTGTCTTACTGTAAACAGCCCTTATCTGAGATTTTTAGGTAGGTTTTATTATATTAGAAAATAACTTCAAATGGGAATCTTACAACTGACAAAATTTCTCGATTTAGAACTATTTCTTATAGAGGAAATTTTAACGAGCTATCAAAGTCTTATTAATTTAATTTACTTTATCATATTAAATTTAACTAAAAAAAAAAGAGTTCCAAGATTATTTTGGGAAGGAAATTGAGGCCTGTCGTTCTCCCGTTTAATTTTATTATAATTTCCAGATCTTTTTTTTTATTTTTTGATGGGTATATGTGACAGCTTCTAGTTTCTCTTAATGTTAATTTGTGGGGAATGTCTATATATTCCCAAAAATCCAAACGTTTGATCTTAATCTGATTTCTTTTTCAGTAGCACCAAAATCTGAATAATCTACAAATTTAAAGTTGAAAATTAGATCTTTCCTTTTTCCTTGACATAACTAAGGTATGTTTTGTTTTTAGATATACAGGGTAGCACAAAACATTCCAAAGATTATATTTAATAGTCAATCTGATTTGAAGTTGAAAGAACATTGCCTTCAAAAAAGCAATAAAAGAATTTTGTTGATTTAGAATTCCTCTTAAGGTAATAAAGAATAACATAAGAAAAACTATAAGAGCCTGATATAGGATTATTTAACAATTATCATTAGTTTTATCATTAATTACCGGCAATCAGAGACATCCTAAGAAAATATATAAGCGACATAATCGTCCTCATTTAACAATATAGCAGTTTCGTTTTTCGTGTTGTGTGTTTGTTTACGAATAATAAAATACAATTATTACAGAATTATAAAATTTGTGAACATGCTTAGGACCCAGCCAAAATCAACACAAAGAGGAAAACTAAAAGAGTCTGCTTTAATTCTGTTAAATGTGGATGACTCTGTCAACAGTATCTCGTGACCATATAAATGATCAATGGAATTAATAATAATCTTCTTTATTAGAATAACCCTATTGCGGGATAGCTCAAAAGGTTTTTCGTAGCATTTCCCTTATTAAGGAAATGGGATTATTGAACACAAAAAAACATACTTTATTTTCTATCACTCACTTGATTATATACGTGTAAATGTGACTATAGTTTCGACACAGAATCAAACGACGAAACATAAATTAATTTAGACCGACAAGATACAAAAAGAAGTAAACTAATTTGGGGGTTCATATAAATAAATTAAAGAAATTATTGGATTAATTGAACGTTAAGTAGCAACAAATTCGACAAAATACTTCTATTACAATTTAATTGGTCACTTAGGATTATATTCTTGGAAAAGGTTAAGCCTCGTTGAATTTCTACATATAACATACATAATATACAAAATTTTTGAATCCTCTAATTTTGGAAGAGTGACCTGACTCTATATGATTCGAAAATGTGAAATCTGTTTTTTGGTATTTAAATGAGCAGAAATGTTCACTAAAACTGGTGATAAAATTCCTTGTTATCATCCCTACATAAAAACTATTACAGTCTGGACAGGTTATTTTATAAACTCCATAGTTACTATGTAAGTTATTTCTCTCGTTAGCGTTAAAAATAATTTGTCGAATGTTTATTGTGAGATTTAAAACTGCCTTTAATGTTATGACCTTTCAATAATTCTGCGTTTCTGTCACTAATCTTTCCAAAGTATATTATTGAAATACATCTGAATTGCTCTATAGATTTTACAATGGAATTTTATATTGGCGAAATCCATAAGCCTCCAAGTATACAAGTGAAAGAATATAAACGTCACAACATAAGACGGCAAATGATAATGTAATACAATATTATACTTCAACTATATTTCGCAAAGAAAACAATACAAAATGAAAATTAAAAAAGTGTGCTTAAATTTGTTAATAGTAAAGGTAAATACCGAATGCGCAGCTACTACTTCCGTACGTTTCATTTGTTCCTGGTTGTCGAGAGGTCATAAGGGTTTCTCCTGTTATGCTAATGAGTCACTTGAAGTTTCACAATCCTTTGATTGCTTTTATGGCGCATGCAGTCTCTTATAATGAAGTAGTACCTGGCAGTGCCCCACAGAATTCTAAAGAACGCTTTCAAGTCCTTGCAGCTTGAATGTTAATTATCCTTAAATTTTTTTGCGTGTTGCCCATGTATTCTTATTGTTAAACATTTTAGCATAAAATTTCACATACTTTTGTTATTGACGTTGCAAACAATTTATTTTAAAGGGCCACGGACCCAATATATTGGATTATGGATCCCGTGAATTGATTACAGCCACATTTTTAGACAGTAATCGATTTGATAAAAAGTGTGCATGAGCACAATGACATAGAAGCCGCCTAAAGGGTTAGCCAAAGGTGTAAGATGTGTAGGGTTTAAAAGTCGACCAGCTTTTGAATCTGTAAATCGCACAAGCTCTATCATCATACTGGATAAGCAAGCGCATTTGGTGACCCTAGTTACAGATCCAAGACCAGCTTAACTGTATCATGTCAGATTAAATGTCATCTCAAGGTGAAACTATGAAGAAACTGTAAGAAAAAAATAAAATAACACGTACATAGGTTATTGAGGTCGCTACATACAAAAATCGTGTTCGCACAAGAATACAAGTTTACTTAGAGGTCATTCTAAGTCATTTCAAAGGCAAACTATGTCATACTAGACCAGCTCACAACCTCATTAAATGACGAGCAGTACAACTCTTACATCTAAGATGCATTACCATGAGAAGGAAGTGAAGAATTAGTTGATGAATAAAGACATTAATCAGGATTGCTAAGAATGAGAGGGTGCCTACTCTACATTTGGAAATGTAACAAATTGTCAACTAAGGATTAACTACAGGCCATAAATGCTAACGGTGGCGGTATAAATATCGAAGAAGCAATACTTGGCTCTTATTGTACTTGTAAAAGGGTGACCGAACTCTTCAGTGCTCTCTAGTTTCTTGGCAACGCTTGCCATCAACAAATCCGCAAGTACCTCTTTACTGGACAATAATGCTGCTGTTCCTGATGGAGAAAGCATAATCGAATATAGTTAACATCCATATTAGAGATAACCTTTTTGAACAGTTATTATATACAAAACTTATCTGAAATACTAAAATATTAATTAAAATTGCATTAACAGACTGAATTTAGATATTTCCTTATGAAGCCTTGCCTTAACTGCTTAGGCTTCGACCTTGCCCTAACTAGCTATTCCCTCCATCCTAAGTATGCACTAGGAACTACAACCGCAGCCAGCGCAACTACATACAGTGCTTGTGGCAGATGGCGTTTTAGTAGTAATGGCTACGGCAGCTCCCAGATAAGTCTATATAAACACTAACCCTAGCAGAGGGTGTGCGTAAATATATTTCCTCATCTTATAAAAAAAACTCATTAACTGGTTAGGTTTCAGTCTGCCTCCACATGTTATAAAGTTCAATGTCTCTGTTAAAGTCACATTCAATATCAGCATGACAGTCACATTTCTTTATTTATATTTTGAAATATCGTGTTATTCATAAGATAAGTTTTTTTATGACTTTATATTTCAGATGACTTAAAATTGACCTATTGATAACCTTGTAGACTTAAGCGAGCCCGATATTTGTATTCAGCGACCTCAAAAACCTTGCTGTGTTACTTTTTCTAATGGTTTTTTTCACAGTTTGACCATAAGATGACCTTAAAATTCACATGATACAGGTTAGCTGACCTTGGATCTGTAATTAGCCTCCTCAAATACCCATGTTTGCCAAGTATGGTGATACAGCTTTTACGAAATTCCATACCTTTCAACCGTTCAAACTCTGGTCGACCTTTTAACCCCTAGCAATCTTACTCTAGGATGCTTTTATGGGTACTGTGCTTTTTATCAGGATGTCAAATACTATAAAAAAATATTGGTTGCAACCAATTCGACAGGGATTTAAAATCCCATATTTTGGGTGCGTGCTTATTTTATAATTGCTTATACTTTGTTATTTTTTAATGTTGTGAAAGATTTTCATATAAGCTTAAGTAAATATTATATTGGTATTTAGATATACGTTTAGGTAGGGCTGATTGAAAGACACTTAAAATCAATAAATTAATTTAAAAAAATTGTCCTATCTAATGAAATGTTAAATTAGTTTCACATGATAGTCAAAAATACTATCCAATCATATTTCTTTTTTAATTTTCACAAACAGGATAAACATATTAAATGTTGTCTTTGTTGACATTGTTGTGTTAATGATTTTGGTCATATTTGCAGCTTATTATGGCGATATAAGCGTTGTATCTAAATTTGTAGTCTCTTAATATAGGTTGTTTTTAAATAAATCTTTCAATTTGCTAGTTTAGAACCATAACATCACAAATGAGAGTTAAAGCCGTACATTTACGATATCCTAACGTATCAAAGGTCTAACGTGAAATATTAATATAAAATTTAAAATTGAATAATTGTTTTGTTTTTTTTATTACCAATGAATTCCAGGTCAGATAACAACCTTCAAAGGTTTTGGATTTTTTAAAAATGTGCAGCATTTTATTTTTAAGTTAAAAACCAATAAACATACCTGAAGATGCCGCAAATAACCTTCGGAGGTCAAGTTGGTTGAAGACAGCACAATTCCTCAAACAGGTATTGTTACTTAATGGAATTAATAAACCACCAATAAAACTGTTTTTATAATAAATCATAAATGTAAGGCTCCTTTGTATTTATATAATTCTGGTAATTTTAAATTACTTTTTATTTTTCAAAACGATTTTGCTATATTTAACTTTTGGATGACATCCCTGTCACATAATTAATAGTGCACAACTCTCAGTATAATTTGTTTACCATAATTTATTATCTTTATTTTTCTTTGATGTGTTGTTTTTATTGCGCTATTTGAAAGCGTCGCGACTATAAACGTGTGTGTTGTTTCTGTTGTTGCAGTTACACTGGGACGTTATCTAATGTCTCGTTCAAAGGGCCTCCACAACTACTATTTTTTACTTTGTGAGCTAATCACTCAATGTGGTATCCATTTAAACTTAGCAGACTAAGTTTGTAAAAGTTATTTTGTTACATTTTGTATACAGTTATGATCCAAAAATATTTATATGCTTGCTTGACATTATATAGATTGTTTTACTTCCACTTTAACAATCTGAAACAAGGTATAACTTCGCTTAGTTACATTGAAATCATTCCACCTTATGATATTTCGACGATAACAGTGATTTCAGGTTTCTAAGCAAATGTTTAATTATTTCATAAAATTACCGTGTTTATTTGTACATTTATATGTACAAGTTTTGTAGAGTGCATTATTTAAATCTGAATAAGCACAAAGCTTTGTACAGTTCATAACTTTGTTTTGCGTTTGTTGTTTACTCCATGAAGATGATAGCCTTATTGTTGAATCGACGTTTGGTAATAAGTTGCATTTATATGACACAGCAATAATGCTACCTTTTTTCCAGTATTATTTGATATACCACCCTGTTTATAAGTATCCCCGAAATCTGAATGATTTATATTTAAATTACTGTAATCGTTTTTTAGTTTTAGTAATATTATTTTCATCCGCCGGTTCACGTGTGCTTTTTTATTTTAAGTAACATCTTCAAGTATATTTTGCCTGTTCAGGGTTTTCTCCCCTCAAGCTTTTCCTGAAAATTGGCCGCTGTCAAAATTTTCGACAAATAAGAAAATTATGATAAAAGGGAAAATTTTGAATAAACTTTAAGCTACAACACCCAGCGATTGGCAACGAGAAATTTGGAGTTGAAATGTCTCTAAACCCGGATAACTATAACACAATATACAAAACACTGTTTCTATACAGGAATACTGGTTTACCATATTGAATATATAATCTAGTTTACCAGAGGCACTTTTGTGAAATCCTGATAAGAGTTTACAGAAAATCATACTTTTGGTGTCATTCAATTCGAATTGACGTCTAGAAACTTTTTAAGAAAGTTGAAATGGCGCCGATGAAATTGCAATCGTTTTAAACAATATAGTGACAAGAAAAGAGTTCTTCCGTTTTTTTGAAAAATCTCTAAAACGATAATAGATTTTTAAAGTTGGAAAAAGTCCCAACTCCCGAAACTGTATCGCCAATATTAATAATTTTAACAGAGCACTAAAGTTATTGCTATAACGTGGAGTATGGCTTTCACGTGTGCTGCGTCATTCAGACACGGTAAACAAAAATAATATTTAAATATATTATTATGAATATTAAGGAATGAAAAAATTTGCATACCTCAATAAACAATTTTATTCGAATTTTTCCATGTTTTATGGATTTGTCAATTAACAATTTTTGAAATGGAAAGTTAACATAGTAAACCAAAACTGTTTTGGTTTACTCTTGATGATGACAGCTTCGCTGTTGAAACGTGTGTTGAGTGAAAAAAGATCGGTTTGATATTACGGTACAAAACTTTGTGTTTTTACGTCTAACATTTCAATTATTTATGTAATAAACAATTCGTTATAAACAAATAAATATTAATGCTTTATTTTTTTATATACTGCAAATATAAATAAACACAACTATATAACTATCCATGATTTGTTTAAAGAAGTTTTCTATTTTTTAGATTATTTTAATATTTTACTGTTTGTAAGTTCAATATTTTCTTTCAGTTTCCGATCACCATTATTCACATAACTTTTAAACAATTATAAATATGACAAAAATAGTACTGTAATCGTCTAAAAGTTATTTAAATAATAATTATTGGAAGTTGAAGTTGAAAATGTTGAACTTACAAAGACTAAATATTTAAAATTTTCTAAAAAAAAATACACACTTTTTTATAAATCAGGCGATACATAGTTGATTTTATTTATATTTGCAGTTAAAAAAATATTTGTTTATAACAAATTGTTTATTAAATAAATAAATTAAATGTTAATAATAAATTATTATTTCATAGGAATATGAAAGGAGAATAGAAATAATAAATTATACTAAAAAATGATTCGTTAATGATAATAATAAATGACAAAAAATAGTTAATTAACAAATGCATTTTTATGCAATAATTTTTTTAGGAAACGTTTTCTTTAAATCATAATATTTTATGATCCTTCAAATCATGAAAGAAAATTTGTCATTATCTCCTAAACAATGCATTTGTTTATAACAATGTTTTTAACAATAGAAGTAAAAAAGAATATTTTCAGGTGGCGCTTAATAATAAAAAATCAAATTAATTAAGATGTGTGAAAAAAAAATTGCAAACCCTTTATAGTTATTACTAATTTTTCAATGAAGTGGATAGTTGATAAATAAGTGGAAAAATTAAAAATGTACAATTTTTCCAACAGGAATCTATTATTTCACGTCTTTAGGACAATTGTACCAAACAAAAAAATTGAACTTTTAGGTTAATAATTACTAAGGTTGTTTACTGATGATAATTGTGGCATCTCTGGTTTTTATCTTTTCTTTGGAAACTTTGTTAATTAACAAACGGCAATTTTTTTATTCCTAAATATTCATATTTAATTTTTTTCCAATTTAATAAATCTTTTATCTTGTTTGAAATTTTTCAAAAAAAAACAGAATCACCAATTTTTTTTACTATATTGTTTATAACCATTTGCAATTTTTATCTGCGCCATTTCAACTTCTTCAAAAAGTATCCAGATGTAAATCCAAATCGAGTGACACCAAAATTATAATTTTCGGTGAACTCTTCTATCAGGATTTCACCAAAAGGGCTCTTGTAGATTAGAATAACATATTTTTCTCTCAGGATATCGGTAAGGAAGAATTTCTGTTCAGACAGCCAGTGATCCGGGTAAGTTTTCGAAATTGCCTTACTAGACTTCATTCATAATTTTCAAATTCCTATCTGTCAGCATAGAAAGTCGTAATGAACAGGCAAAATAATTCAAGACTTCCTTAAAAATCTCTCCGAAATTATCTTAAATATGCACAAAATTTCCTTTATTCAAACAAATCTATAAACGATCCTCAGATGATCGATTTATATTTCGTAATTTGTTCATATCTACCTTTCTAAAAGTTTCTGATCCTTCGTTTATCTGGTCTTTGTTGGAGAGATTCTGTAAACATCATCTTTCGAATAGCCCCATCTTAGTATAGTCTGGTGATATGTGTGGTCATCTAATCCACCCCTCTTCCTAACTATATGTCAGGAAGTCCGATTTAGAATTAATAAAGGATTAAAGCAGTTGACTGAGCATATGGATTGGTGCTCCATCATTTAGAATCCACATTCTTAATATACATTGTTTGGTATATTTTCTAGAAGCCTATTTAAATCATTTCTTTATAATTTTAAATATATCTGGCCATTTCCTGCTCCTTCAAAATAGTAAGAACCCTCAACATATTGTCCTATAATACAACCCCATGCATTCAGAGACCATCTAGTTTGACTGTAATATCTCGTTGTAGGCTTCCAGTACTATATCAGCAACATAAATTCATTAGTAACCAAACACTTTAGTGATCTTCTTTAATGAGATTGAAGTAGTCTGAGGGTTGTTATGATATGCATGACATGAGAAAAATTCTAGTGTTTGACTTTTGACCGTGTCTTGTATTATATTAATTATTTTAAGTTGTCAAATACTATCTAACATGTCAGTGCTGTCTTGACTAGCGGCAACGTATTTTATTCTTGAAGAATTATCAGCTATAGCCTCCGAATACCTGGTCCAATAACTAACATATTAATTTGCAACTGTTCTTAACAAAATGTCCACATTATTTTTTTATGTTATATGTTTATTTATAGTTGTTTCTTAAAATAATTTTAATTTGAATATGTGTTCCATAACAACTCACCGTTTTATGAGCTGTTTTGATATTTTAAATTTGAATTGGTGTGCTAAAAAGTTAAATTAATGGTTTCAACCTAAAAAAAGAGATGTGTTCCGAGATTGAAGAGAAGTCACGTGTTTTCGCCACATAAAATATTAAAATAGATTTATACATTGTGTGGGCAAAAGTAAAGGTAAAATGATATAGGAATTATTGAATCTTGTGCTATTTTCACTAGGAGTATTTTGGTATTCATGTCCGTCTGATTGAAAATTTATTCTTTTATGTGAAATAGTGTCCATTTTATCTTATTGGCCAGAGCTGGTCCTTAGGAATCGCTTTGACCTGAATTCATTTAGTCTTGCATGTTGTTATCTCCTCCCTTTGAGTTGTAATACTCTCTAACCACGGACTCCAGATTGGTTCGGTCATTTCAATATAAAGATTTCTGAGAGATGATTTAGGTGCTTTTTATTTGATGATTGTTCTTACTCTCTTGAAAATCACTTTCGTGCCAATTTGGTATGTATTTGTCATCAGCTTTCTTGAAAGGTCCCTAATAAATGACAATATTAAAGTACATGTCTCTGTTCTTGTTGTTGTGGGTTAGTTAGAGGTTTGATTGAATTGCAAATTCAATTGTATAACATTGTCACTGGATTGTGGTGTATTTCTCTAGCAGGTCTATCAAGGAAATGATTTTGATGAACTTTTCTGTGTGTTGAGTGAACTTGTGGAAGGTGGAAATCTATTATGGACAATTTGATCTTAGAGTCTATCACTCAAATTAGTAGGGAACTCACACCCACTAAAATCATCTTGTTGTTTCTGCAGTTTCCGAAGGTGGTGGTACTGTTATTTCTAACTTACGTCGCAACCTTCCTGCCATTCTTTGCATTCATCACACCATTCTGTTTAAATCTGCTTTCTCCTTTTCCTCTATAATTTCCCTTATGCATTTGTATATAATTTCCTTGTTCTCTTTACTTTCTATCATTCGTTTTATCACGTTAGATGGTGTTATCCTTTCAACAATCGTTATTTCTGTTCTTGTTTTATTCCTTGCATATCTTTCGCAGTCAAAAACAGTTACTCTCCCTATCCTTTTCAGGTATGCTTTGACACTACCGTGCCCAGACAAAGATTGTGTCATAAAGTAATCTGAACTTCTATATTTGCTGCTCGCCCATTTTATTAGGTCTGGTATTAATTTCTTTGTCCATTCCGCTTTTCCCGTTAGCGCATCCCATTCTTTTTGCGTATTATTCTTGTTTTCTCTGTATTTTTTATTTTCGTAATTTTCTCTAAGGTCTTCTACCGTCAGATGGATCGGAGGAATACCGGCTATAACTGCCGTTGCCTCATACGAGTTCGTTCTATATCCGCTTATTACCCGCATCAGCGCCTGTCGTTGCATTTTTAACATCATGTTCTTATATCTTCTTATATCTTTTTATCTTCATACCTCTGTGCCATGTTGGTGCCCCGTACAAGAGTGTTTATTGTACCACTCCATAAAGCAGTCTTCTCTTTGCATGTGATGGTCTTTTTATGTTTTTCATACTTTTTCCAAGTTTTGCTAGCTTATCACCCGCTTTGCTTACTGCATTTACAATATGTGCCCCGTATGTACCTTGGTGATCGATAAATATACCGAGATACTGTTACGCTCTTTTGTGGTGTTATATTTAGATCCTCTATTTCTATTTTTATTTTTTCTCTTATTTTCCGCATTTTTCTACCTTTGAGTAGCACCGCCTCGCTCTTTTCCGGTGCCCATTTCAACTTTGCGTCTTTCATCCAATCTTCTATTATTCTTATTGCCTCATTTGCTTTTACAACCAGTCTGTCAGCGTTTGGCCCTTCCACATATAGTGCCAGGTCGTCTGCGAATGCTATCGTATTTGCACCAGTTGGCAGCTTCTGATTTAGAAGATTATTGTACAATATATTCCATAACGTTGGTCCTAGTACTGATCGTTGTAGTACGTCTGGGCTCATTTTTAACGTTTTTTCTTTCCCGAGTATAATACTCCTTTTGGAGAAATAACTCTCTGTTATGCTTATTCGATATTCACTAATCCTTTTCTTCTCCATTTCCTTAACAATACGTTTCCATGATGCCGAATTGAATGCATTTCTAACGTCAAAAGTGATGAGTATCACACAGCCCGCTCTAGTGCTCCTTGCTTTGTCACGAATCCAGTTTGTTGCTTTTACTGTTGATTTCCTTTTCCGAAACCCAAATTGTCATTCTGAATTTTTTTTTCATCTCCTAATTCTTTGTATATTCTGTTTCTTATTAGTGTTTCTAATACCTTACCCATAACGTCCAACAGGCAAATGGGTCTATATGATGTTGGGTCATTCATAGATTTAGCGCTCTTCCTCAGAAATATTACTTTTGCCTTCTTCCAGATTGAAGGGAATTCCTGTTCCTTTATTAATTCGTTATACATATACCTTATTGTGGCTTGATTCTTTTCAAATGTTATTTTTATGACTTCTGGCGGTAGATTATCTGGTCCAGGTGCTTTTTTCATCTTGATATGCTTAATTGCTATTTTAAATTCATCTTCTGTTATTTCTGGTACTAAATCTCTTGATATTTTTATTCGCTCTTTCCATTCACCTCTGGTCTTTATAAAAGGGTATTTGTTATTTGTGTTTTCTTCTCTGTACTAAGTGTCAACAATGGTGTCGGTTTTATCTTTTGGATAGGTATCCCATATGCCCTTCCCCATACGTCTGTTTCCAGCTGTCTACATAATTCTTTCCAGCATTTCCTCTTGGTTCCGTTTATGAGTTTCTTTAATTCTTTTCTTTTCCTTTTCATTTCCTCCATCATATCCGGTAGTTTTGTTCTCTTTTTCTTTACTTCTTTTGTGATTTTCCGCCGTATCTCTACGCACTTCCTTTTAGCTTCCATGATTTCAGCTGTTCACCAGTATGGGATTTCTCTGTTTTGTTTCTGTTTATCTGCCTTCTGTTGGCCTTCAGGCATTTTTTGTTTCTTGTTGTTATTTTTTCTGGTGTCAATTCTTTGTTTATTTCCCCGGTTATCGTTTTAAAGATTTTTTCGTATTCTTCGATGTTATATTGTGTTCTTTTTTAAGGATTTCTCTAGCCTTTCCCCCCTCTTGCAGGTGGACCAGAAAATATCTGTGGTCTGTAAATATGTTTTCGTCTATGGTTTGCCATTTCTTAATGTGCCGTACCATGTTGCTCGAACACATGGTGACGTCTATGTGTGTTGTGTGCTACCTCTAACGAAAGTTGGGTTGCCGTTAGGTAAAGGTGGTACCTAAATATTGAACCTGCTCGAAATATGAATATTTGTTATTTTTCTTTGTGTAGGGAGTCAATTAAATTTTTAATTTTATCTTTTTGATCTATCCGTTCCTATGGAAATATTTTGCTTATAGGTTGTGACATCTGAAATTCATTTAGGATTTACCTGGTTCGGAAATAAATGATTTATTGTAGCAATAATTTCATCCCATAAAAGTTGGCAATAACCATTAGCGCTTAACTTTATCTAAGATAGAATGGGCCTATTATGAATCCTCTAAATATAGCCGTCCATACATTTAATAATTGAGAAAATAGTTGTAAATTTGACAAATATTTATTTTATTGCCTTACTCAAAATTGAAATGTGGGGTCATGCATCTATCAAACTTTATATCATTGTAATTGATGAGAAAGTATATTTTTGGAAATATATAAATATAAATATATATAATAGCTCAAAACATGTGATAGATTATTATCATAGTGTGTGACAGACTAGAATAAATATATTATAAAAACTTCTACTTTGGCCAGACTTCTATCGTCTGTAACTAATTGATCTCACCATGTTTCAATAGCTTTAAATCTGCTATCTTTATCAGGGAACAATTGGGAAATTCAGATTATCCGTCGTATTTACATACGGTCAGGCGTCGCTCGTCATGATCACTGGGACCCTTAATCACTTATCTAGTCCAGACAGGGTTGCCATACCTGGCGGTTTGGTAGTCGGTTCTCCAAACCTTTTTAATTTGGACCAGGGGCTCGTTAATTATACTTCCGTTCGTGATTATGTTTGCCGTCTGTATAAATGTTCGCCTTGTGAATGACCCTAGTCTGCTACCGGTTGATGTTGTTCGGTAAATGCGTGATTTGCTAACTCACCCCTCACTATAATAGCTCACCCCTTTGAAAAGCTATGTGGTGCTCTTTAACCGTGGTGTCCAGTGGTATACGGCTTAGTTTTTGTAATCAAGCTTCTCAAGATTTTGCTGCACTTGAGAATCATTTTGATTACATATCTGTTATATACGAGTACTTCTAAATTTCGCAGGCAAGACTTTAGTGAATGGTAATAATAGAGTTACTATTGAGGTTTCCTCTTTCTGCCTACGTGGTGTATCCACTTACACTTTTTGGCTAGTGGATATCTGGAAACCATAATGAACATGGCGTTTTAAGAACTGGATAAACAACCTAGGCAGGAAGAGGAAATCAAGATCACTGGTGGCCAACACTTAGACGTATTAGACACATATATGGAATCAAAATGATTTTCAATAGCAGCAACTCCTTGAGGAGTATGGATAAGAAAACCAACCAGAATAGTCTTCTAAATGTTATTTATGGCATATTCTTAATTATTTTTATATTTTCTTAGGAAAAAACACCACATCAAAATAAAACGCTGTATATTGAAAAAAATAGCAATATACAGCATTTTATTTTGATGTTAGAAAACATAAAAATAAAACAACCCGAATACTCCTGCAATACCAAGAAACTTTACATACAGTAATCCCTACATTGGGGAGACAAAATAACCACTAGAAACCAGGGTTAAAGAGCACCGCGTAGCTACTGAAAGGGCGGAGCCAACAAAATCTGGGTTAGCAAATCATGCAATGACCGAAAACCATAACATCGAGTGGGACCAGGCAGGGCTTATTCACAAGGAACAGAAATTGTATGAAATGAAATTTATTGAAACGGCATACATAAACTCGAGCGAGATTATACGTAGCGACTCCAGAACTCAAATTAAAAACGTTTGAGGACCTCATGACTAGAGACGCGAAGCTTGATCGGCTAAAGGTATCAATACGATAGCTAGTCTGAATTTTCCATCATTCGTCTTATGATGTTAGCAGATTTAAAGTTATAGAAACGTTGTGAAATCAACCGTTCCAAGAAGATAGAAGTCCAAGGATATTTCGAGGAAAGAGTTACTTTGTCTACCAGTATCAACCTAAGAATTAAGAATTATGGTATTTCTGCCCTATAAAAAATCCCTTCGAATGACCGTTACAATTCCGAATTAGTTGATTGGGTTATAGGGGCTTGTGATATATCATGTGAAAAATCTCTTCATTTTTAATACGCTTTTATTAGGTCGATGTGCACGTATAAATCTATCTATGTAACGACAATTTTCAACCTAATTTTCACCAACTTAAAGAAGTCCAATTAAGTTGAAAATTGGCATTCGTGTCAAGGACCGATGACAACACAATTGTTTAAGTTAAATTTTCCCGTTTGTTTTCTTTTTGTCAATGTTCTTGCCGACATACAAATTCGTCTATTAACTACTGCCATCTAGTTGACAGTAATAGAACTTGCTGCAATGGCAAAGGTTAGGCAAAAATGAAATAAACTTTTTAATTATAAATATTAAAGACACGCTTATGAGACAAAAAACTTAAGAAAATAATTATAGAGTATAAAAACTAAAAAATATGCTTTAATAGCAAACCGAACTAAAAAGCAGAAAATAAGTTTTAATTATGAACAGTTTATATTACAGCAGTGGAAAGTCGAACAATCAATCGTGATTAATTTCCTCAAAATAAAAATATAATAAAATTTAAGTTATTAACAGAATACTACGATTCAGAGTAAAAAGCGTGGGGTGCTTGAAATATTAAATTTTACAACTATTCTATTGGCAACTATTTATAAGAGGAGAGTTATGCAAATATAGTGAAATACACCCCACGCTTTTTACTCTGAATCGAATCATTCTGTTAGTAACTTAAATTTTATTATATTTTTCTTTTGGGGTAATTAATCATGATTGATTGTTCGACTTTCTACAGCTGTAATATAAACAGTTCATAATTAAATTTTTTTTTCTGCTTTTTAGTACGGTTTGCTATTAATTATTATTATTTTGTAAATATGTACAATATTTAAATAATAAATTTAATATATTTAAGTGCTGTACGTATTTCTAATTCTAAAATTGTGGATTTTCAGTCGCTATTTGTCGCTTCTAATGAAATCAAAACAGATTAAATGAACTCTACATTTCTTCCACAATATTTTGAACAATTTCGGAGAATATTGAAACAATACGTCATCACTTCGAACACGCGTTAGCAAAACCTTATAACTTAAAAACAAATACTTAATGTACGAACAAAAGCGAGTTGTATGAATTGACGACGGCAAAATGTCAACATTGCCAACTTTCAGTAACATAACTCCGTAAAAGCTCGAAGTATTCCTCCTGCTTCTGTTACTTTATCAAGTTGAATAAGCTGTCTAGTACACTCGTTCCTGTGTTGTCGGTACAAATAAAACAATGCTGTATAAAGTCTATAAACACATGGAAAATTATCTGATTCTCTGTAGGCGGCAGATAATATTCATTACATTCAATGAATTTCTAGGGTTTCACTCCGCAGTAAAGCTATATATCGCTTGATGAAAAAACGAGCGAAGTATCATGATGACTTAAAATGTGTAAATTTAGATATTTTTCCTTTGGTGATCTGTTTTAATGTTATTTAATTAACTTGTTTTTATTCGGAGTATTAATAATTACCGTAATTAAATACGAGGTTAGTAAGGTCATGCATAGTTGGCTATATTTAGATAAAAATACATCCGATATGATATCTTGTCAACAAAATATGACAAAGTTCAACTTTGTATCTTTTGTGACTGTTTCGAATTGTTGATTTCTTTGATAACGAAACACTAACCTTTCCGTAACGTTCTGACTTATTATTATTAATAGATAAAATAACTTCCTTCCCAATGTAGTAGACGAACATATTTTGCACTAATGAATAAAAAATTTTAAAAAAAAGTTCGTCAAATAAATTTTTACCCAAATTTGATTTCTTTCCAGAAGCTATCGCTGTAGTTTGATATTTAGAACAAATTAAATATTGATATATAGCAGGTACAGGGAAAACTAATATACATATACCCTCTTGATTTCTATGAAAGACATCAGACAAATAACGAAAACCATCACAGAAATTCTGATACTATCATTTTGCGATTTTACAATATAATGGAAAATGGTGTTACCCACAAAATGAATCTCAATTGAGGTGTCTATGGACCAGTTTGCCCTGAAACTCATAGTTATCGATATTTATTTTCCGCTAAGATATTAAATTCAGTTTTCCGTTGGTCAATAATTATTCGGGACAAAATAATATTATCGCACTATAATATGTAATCCATTATGCTTAAACGATTTTAGGTCCATGGAAAAAGCAGATATATTAACAGAATTCTAACTACTCAAGTGCAATTTAATCCGAATTTTTGCTTGCAGAATTCTTCATCAATTATATTGTATATAGTTCTATCAAAATGAGAGTTTTGCGTATTTCATTTATTGGTATAGATGGGCACAGTCTTTAGGCCATTATTTGCAATTGTTTGGAAACAAACCGGCAAGGAGAAGTTTGTTCTAATTTTTGTAACACTCTATTATTCACAATCTCTTTGGAAAATCTATTCTACATATACATTTGTTTCTCTGTTTATCAGAAATGATCTGACAACTGCTGTAAAGACAACATTCTGTCCCATTTTGTTAATAGTTTTCTATTGTGAAATAATGAAGAGTTTCTATAACCGTTCAAAACAAAATACCCTACAAACAGATAGCTGGACCACCTATCGGCTTAAATTGTAAATCAAACTCAATCAATCCCTCTAAAAATCACTATCGGCGAAACCCTTAATGAGGAGATCAAAATATTCTGTAAAAAGCGGCAACATCGCTATCACCATCAGCACAACCGTTTAGGATATTTTGAAAAAAAATCCTTACAGCCCAAACTTAGCGAGAACTACCGAGTTTGATTATAAACCTAATTCACTCAAACACACACAAAAAATTCCTCAAAATTAGTCCGACCGTAGCTAATAGCTGGTAGCTAATTAAGTAGTCCGTTTCACCAGTTAAGGAGGAGTTTAAAAAATTATTCGCAGCACCACCCACTTAGTCCAAGTGTGAATTTAAACCTTCCAGGTACCCGCTCAAATACCCACAAAAAAATTGTAATGAATTTTGGGGATAGAACCCTAGAGCTTCCCGTTATTAGCAATACGCTCTAGCCAACTCAGCTAATGTGATCTCTAATGTAACGACCGCCGCTGTATAGCAGCGACGCGTTGATTGAACAATTATCGCTTTGTTAGTCTGAATCTGGTAGACAATGTCCCTCGAAGTTTCCTTGGACTTCCATCGTCTTGAAAAAGTTGATCTCACAACGTTTCGTCGCCGGTCATGGTCATTGGGTCTCATCCGGTCCAATCAGTTGGTTGTCGGTGATGCGTAGCGACAGTGGCCGAAGAAGTGGTTTCCAAATGTTTTTAATTTGGACGCTGGGCTCGCTAATTATATTCTCGATCGAGATTATATATGCTGTCTCTATAAATTTTTTTTTATACCAATGCTCTTCTTTGTGAATTACCCTGGCCTGGTCCCAGTTGATGTTGTGGTGTTCGATCCACACGTGGTTAGCTAGCCCAGAATTCGTCAGCTTCGCCCTTTGAGTAGCTGTGCGGTGTTCCTTAACCCTGGTGCCAAGCGGTCGCTTTGTCTCTCCAATGTAAAGAAAACCATCATTAACAAGGCGTTTGAAGAACTGGACAAACCACCTAGGCAGGAAGAGAAAACCACAATAGCAACACTATTATTACCGTATACTAAAGGCTTGTCGGAGACGAATTGCACACAGATATGGAATCAGAATGATTTTCAAAAGCAGCAACACTCAAAGGAGCATGATTACAAGAACGAAGCCGGACGCACCAGCAATACCAAATAACTGCATATACAGTATACCTTGTAAATGTGGCAATCTTTACATTGGAGAGACAAAGCGACCGCTGGGCACTAGCACAGCTACTCAAAGGGCGGAGCTGACGAAGTCTGGGCTAGCTAACCACCCGTGGACCGAACACCACAACATTAACTGGGACCAGGTCGGGGTAATTCATAAAGAGGAGTATTGGTATAAAAGAAAAATTATAGAGACAGCATATATAATCTCGAACGAGAATATAATTAGCGAGCCCAGTGTCCTAATCAAAAACATTTGGAAACCACTGTCGCTACGCATCACCGACAACCAACCGCCAGATACGACGACGCTGATTGAACCGGATGAGACCCAATGACCATGACCGGCGACGACCGATTAAAGGTATAAATACCACGGATAAACTGAATTTCCCATCATTCACCTGATGACGATAGCAGATACAAAGCTATTGAAACGTTGTGAGATCACCCTTTTCAAGACAATGGAACTCCAAGGAAACTTCGACGAATTATCGCTTTACTTATTTATACACATTATTACAAAACAATATTAAACTATATGTATATATCTTCGCCTTTTTTATACTATTTAAAGATGGTGTAAACGATTACAGTATGATGCATTAAATTTATTACGTAACTAACGTATTTGGGCTAATAAGAAATAATACTGTATCCGTCCATACAATTTTCAAATGAGAGCATTGTAAATTATCATTTTTTTGAAGGTAGAATGGGTAAAGTAAGCTTTCCTACAAAGATGGGTATATGCCATCCAGGACTTCTATAGAGAGAAATATCTCACAATGCACTGTTTGGTCATATAAAAAAGGAATTAGGCAGCGTTTTCGATGAAAGCTTCCAGGCGACTTGGATTTTTCGGACACAACCGTTATCGCTATATTTCAACCAGTGTGCACAAAACCTTGAGACAGTTCTATCTATTGAAATCGGTACCATTCGTTAGTTTTGAGTTTATCGCTAACAGAACGACAGACAGACGCGGCGGATGACTTGGTTTTATAATATGTAGTGATTTTACTTATAATGGCTTATGTACCTATGAGGGGTAGAACAGTTTAAGATGTTCTCATTCAACTGCCATCAGGTGATTTTCTAGAGGTCTAGTATATCCTTAAAGAATTTTACTACATATTCTCTTAGCTGGTATTAGCACTGATGAAAAAGAAAACATCTGTTTTTGTTTTTAATTGTTGGTATGGAACTATTGTGATGAATACCTAAATATGTGGCTTACTCTTCTTTTTTCATCTACTTGGTGGATATATTTCAAGAGTTAAAATTACAAATTGAGCCCTATACTTTAGTTGTCGTTACGCACTTTGCAGTACTTTGAACTTGTGATATTAGTTTCCGGCCATGTGATGGTATTTGTTAGTTTGTTTTATAATCTAGAGCTGAACATATTTGTAACGATATTTTAGGGTTAACTTTGGAGAAATACTGGATCGTAAGATTCGTTGTGATTTACTTGACCTTTTATATATTTTTTATATGATATTTTACAACTTTTACATTGCCTGTTCACAAAATAACTCAAGAATTATTTTTATTGGATAGGCTAATTCTACGTTATCGAAATTATTAACAATTTTGAAGAAGGAATTTCAGATCTTGTTAAAAGCATCATTTCTGTCTTTTAGCTAATCTAAAATTGTTATTATGCGGCTAATTACCTATAATCTATGTACAAAACTGTTATAAGTCTGATTTTTGTACATGAATTTCTTTTTGATATTTTTGGTGTAGTAGTTGATTTAGGATAAAATTCACCACTTTTTGGATTTTTTTCTTTTATCTGTCTTACTGAACATACAATCATAGTAATAGAGGGCCGTTGATAAAATTTCGTGTGGTGGTACATTAGTTTATATGGTACTTACTATGGCAATAAAATATTTAATTTTGTGGGAAAAATTGAGTAAAATAGCTAATGTACCCCATTTAAATTCAGTCTGTCAGTTTGAACACGTATCACTAAAAAACGACTGCATGGATTTTGATAAATCATAGAATAGAAATACTTTAGTATCTGGGTTAATATACATATTCCTTTATGGCTAGCAAATATTTAATTTAAAAGAAATTAGGTAATGGAGCAAGTTTGAATTTCAGTACATTGTCTACTTTTTCAAAATTCAATCCTTAAAGGGATGGGTGAGGTAAAAAGAGATATGAAGGTTGCTAGAATAAAACTCATGTTGCTAATACGATCGGGATACAATTTAGCTGATAGCAGATAACAGAATATGGAATGAATATAATATCATTTTCTTAACAATTTAACTCAAGAATTGAAAGAACGTTGTAAAAGTGGTTAGGAGCAGTTTTTAGGAAGTTTTAGGAGTTGGTTCGTCAATAGATTTAGTGATGGTACACTTTTGCTTAAACATAGTCATTTTCTTCATTTATAACCTCAACTTATATGGTACTAGGTATTATATGGTCTACAGGAATTAACTGGCTCTAAAGAATCAATTTTCAGTTTTGCTCTGCATTAGCGGCCGACTGCAGTCATGACCTCCCCACCTCCCTAAATCGTATCAGTGAAATTAACAAATCTGGGCAGTTACAATAATTACGAGAACTGCATCAAAAATATGTATTTAAAATACTTTCCTAAAATGCCTCACCCCCCATTTTGGGCTGTAACTGAGCCTCGATAGAGTTGAAAAATTATTTACCATTTCCATCAAAACATTTGTTTCATAATTACCAAAACATTCGATCATTTAAGTTAAATTAATCTGTAATGATTGAGAAACATTTCAATAGTCATTAATTATAAATTATGAGTTCCGCGTTGGTTAAGTGAAATTATTATTCTAGACACCTAATCAAAATCACTAGACCTTATTTTTCATTTTGGTTAATGAAGTTGTAAACACAACTTGGATTAATATAAATACAACCACAGGAAGCAAAATAGCCTTATCTTGTAAATTGTTTAAATTTCTTGGTGAACTATTTTCGGCGGTAATGATAAGAAAACCATTTGCCATACGCAAGTAACAATTTCAACGAGTTAAATTCAACATCATTCATGCCGTTAATTGATAACTATTTATTTATTGCTATTGTTATATTGCACAAAGCTATTAAGTTTCCCTGCAGATCTTACATAAGAATTACAATATAATCAATTAACTTTTGTCTGTATTTGCAGTATTTTGGATAACTGAACTATGATCTAATACGCGGAATGCTCATAAAATAATGTTTTTCTTTTTTTGTTTTTAGGAATGTAAATTATTTGCTTACATTATGTAATTATACACTACAACTTCTTTCAATTGCGATAATACTTCTTATTTCAATTTATGGGAGAAGGCTTATATCTATCCACGATAAGTCTTTAATTCAGTCTAAGCTTTCAAAATAATTGCATTATAAAATTGTCTTAATATTTGGGAACAGCACCAATACTTATAACTAGGGAGTATGCTAGTTGGGCCATCAATGCATTATTGTTTTGACGAACACGAATATACAGGGTGTTCCTAAATTGGAAGTACAAACGAAAAGGGATACACCCAGATGTATTTTGGAAAAAAAACTGCGGAATGAGATAAATTTGAAATTTCGTCCCACATAATTTCAGAAATAACCGGGATGCATATGTCACATTTCATAGACAAAGGCGTTGCAAAGTGAAAATCGACATAGGGTGTGGGTGCCATCTAACGTTTACTTTCAGTTTGGCCTCCCTTGGTATTTGGGTTCCCTAGATAGAGGATTCCCAAATAAGGTATTGTTCTTGTTCTTGTTTTATATGTTCTACTGAAATCATTTCAATTTTGCTATTGGGTAGAAAACAGTTTTTTTTTCAGGGGAGGTGAACTTCGCTAATCGAACGAGTAGCCTCACGAAATTCAGGCTGCGTACTTTTGTGTGCGGTTCGACCCACTAAAACGCCTCTATCGCTCTCTAGGTACTCGGAACCCGTCGTCGATAAATCTTCAGGTACCTCGCCGTAGTGATTAATCACCCATTACTTCACTCACAGTCAAGTATATTCGTTCCTCCCATTCTTTACTTTATGATGTTCAACACATTTCAAATTTCTTCCCCCATATGTAGTCTGAGGTTATAATTTCCACTGTATTTTGAGGCAAGATTACTCCCCTTGTTAGCTCTGCTGTAATCACCTCTCTCTCGCCGCCCCACTTTTCACACTCCATCATCGCATTCCGCGAGGTGTCGACCCCTCCGCAATATATACGCTCACCAACCTTCGCCCTTTTTATTGTCAACAAATAGGATTTGAACGACCCATATCCGGTTATAAACTGGGTTATCCCATAATTCAATTCCCTAAACCCACAACTCACCCATGTCTTTATCCTTCCTATCAGTAGTTTGGTCCCCTGTGCTTTTTCCATATTTGCATGACCCTTCTCTCTCCATCTACTCCGTAGATTCTAGCTCTCTTCTCAACCAAACGCTCAATGGGTACCTCCCGAGTAACCACATACAACCCTTCCATCGCCACCGTGCTATATGCACATGTCACTTTTAAGGGAATCGATCTAACCGTTTTTTACATAAGTCTACGATATGTCTTCAACCTCATCACTCTGTGCCACGTAGGAGCCCCATTGGGTAGAGAAGATCTAACAAAAATTAAGAGTCACTGGCCATACAAATAAGATCCAGACATCTAATCGTTGTCAGCTATATATATTGAAAATTCTAATTGAATTGAATAAAATGTTTGAACTAGCTCAGCTGATCATGAATGTGTGCTTGTATTTGAGCGATGGGGTGTCTATCGAAGACAAAGGTTAATGAGTGGCTAGTAGAAGATTTACACATCTTGTTTGTTTAGGTATTAGGGTAGTCCATAATTAATATGATCCGGTGTTGAAATGATGTGATATTAATATTAATAGCGAGTTTTGTGGTCGAAACTCGACCCTATTTCATCAAATACGTTAAAAGTCTATTTTTATAAGAAATAAAGTTGAGGGGAACTTGGAGAAGTAGGTGTAATTGCCAAAATTGTTCACTTCATATTGACAACTTTGTTGAAATAAAAAGAAAATAAAAATTGAATGAAATATATTCATAATTTTGACAAACGCGTGACCCCCCAAATTTTTGGCTGGAGGGTATAATAATTGGAAGATCGTTCTTTGCAACCTAAAAGTTTCCATCATTTGCAATTTCAATCGAGTTCGTGAACATTACAAAACAGAGATGACCAACAATCTTATGAGAACTTTAATATATTCTCTATTGCCCGCTGACTGACAATTTTTGAAACAACACCTTAAGAAGATTCTAATAATAATATATTAATCAAATAATTCAATTCACATCAAAAACATAATACTTAATATGAAAACTACTGCAACTTGTCATGAAACTCAATACAGATCGACTACAATGGATATTTTACCACTAAACAATAACAGTCTGAACTATTAAAGACAGTCTTCGTATGGTAGTCTAAAAGAGTCTTATCTTACCCTGCCACTGTAAACCAATCTAACACCATCAAACGCTTCCTCCGTATATAAATACTCAATGTTAAGACCGTCAAGTCCACTTATGGGAGATAACGGAGGAAACATATCTTGAATAATAATACATTTTAATCTTGAACTATCAAAGATAGTCTTCATATGATGGTCTGAAATAGCCTTATCCTCTCACTGTAAACCAGTCTAACAGCATCTAACGCTTACTCCCTATATAATTACTCAATGTTTAGACCGTCAAGTCCAGTTATGCAAGATTTCGAAGGAAACATATCTTGAATAAAAATACGTTTTAATCTAGAATAGATGAGTAGGTATCTAACTTACCATAACAAAACAGTAAACGATTTGAATTTCTTTATATTTTAAATAATACCCATCTTAAAATGTGAATTAGATGCTTATTTTACTAAAAAGTCTTTGTGATAAAACCCAGATGCTTGCAGGAATGGGCCCATGTAATGTAAAAATACTTGGACAGAAAACAGTAAAAACATTCGACCGTTAAATATATTTAAAGATGTAGTTATAGTTTTCTACATAAAAAATATCAATTCACTATAGAAATATTAACATTATATTAGATAATCTATTAACATTAAATATAATATTTTTAAACTCTAGTTAATATATATTTTGGGATATGAGATTGAACAAATTTGACGAACGCCTTAAATTGAGTACTTAAAACGGATTATAATCGATTTAAACTAGTACGCAGAAATTGCCTGTAACCAACTCAAAAATTAGTATTAATAATACAAAATAACTACAAAACATAACAGCATATTTAAAAACCACATATTTTAAGATTCATTATATTTTTCATTAATTTATTGAATCCCTCATAGTAAGCAATGACTATTTCTCTTTTATATGGAAAATATGTTAAATAATATCTATTTTTGTTAGAAAGTTTTCTCACTGAATGAAACTCAAATCTTGAACTTCACTTATTGAATTAAAAATTATAAAATGTCAAAATTTAAATCGAAGTCCCTACAACAAAGATGTCCATGACAATCATTTGGCATTGACAGTATGGATGTAAATAATGCTTTTTTTATTATATTATAGTAAATAAATGAACCAATGTAATAAAAAAAATTGGTATTCTGCACTGAACGTCGTCAGTAGCTACTAAACAAAATAAACGTAAAGAAAATCGGTTGAGGGACAGAGGAGAAAATGATATTGAACCGTTTTGTCTTTGCCTATTTATATATAGATAAATCTAACATGAAATGCTCTGTTCAGAGATTTAAATTGTTCTAGCATTTTGGAAATCAATTGTTCATTTGTGAGGCAAAAACGTATCTAGATTTTCTTTCAATATTTATATCACACCTACTTTCATAGATAAACAGATAAGGGATTTTAAATTTTTTTTAACCTTTGACTTTACAATAGCCTTAAATCAGTAGTTTGCTTTAACAGGCGCAGCTTCTCATAAGTATCCGAACAAGAAAATATTTCTCCTAAATTATTCGTCTTCAATTTATATAAACTATAGATCTCTGTTTTTCTAACAGTTATATTAGATGGCATTGAAATTGTATAAATGTAAAAGATTAGTTATTGTGCAATTTTACCAGAATTGGCGCTATACTCAATCACACACTCACACTCACTTGTGCCTAACACTTGCAAATCACAATCCAAAGTAAATTGGACCCATGATTTAATATTTCGAATGAGAAATAACTCTCCGTTACCATCAGCAAAAGTAAAAATAAGCATATCGTTCATGTTACACCGTCCTTGCCGAGTCATTTTCAGCTTTTGCAACAGCAAGTTATTTTGGAGCAATCGACCAACATGTAAGCTATACTGTCCGATTTCCATGCCGGTCTGTGTTCAATCCCAAATTTGGTCATTTTAAGAATAGATTTTTTTTCTCAAATTTGCACCAATGCGGATGTACACCTATTAAACAAGAAAAACAATTATTCTATTTCGATCCTCCACATGATGTTCCACACTATTTTAATTTTTCAGTAATCAATCCTTTTGAATAAGGAAATGATATTGGGTTTTTTATAATTATTGCTCAGCAAAATTGGGTGTTTTCAATTTTCACAAATGAGGCAAGCAGCAAATTGTTTGAACTACAGTACATTGTTTAATTAATTTTAAAGCAATACATATTTGTACTATTTTGGTACTAATTGTGTCCTTTTGGCGGCAATTCACACATTTTAAACTTGAACAAATCTTGTCCTGAGACAATAGGTAACTACAAGCTTATTTCAGTTAAAAAACCTTCTAGCTCAAATATAAAAAGTGTTTAAGGTGATATTTTAAACGCATGCTATCTTAATTACCTTTTATATACAGTATCCGTTAATTGTTCATTAACTTTGGAATGTAGATTAGTTCCGATGTGCTTCAAATTTTATAACCAGCATTAGTAAAATAATTGCTACACGTTTCAGCAAAAAAAAATTAGGAACATGCACAAATCCGTATATTCAACATTTTTTCAGTAAAGGAAATTCCGGCTATTATGTTTAGAAGACCGACGAAAAATAAAAATTTATCCGGTGAAAAAGAAGGATCAGATAAATATTAATATTCGTTAACGGAAAAATTCCTCTTATACGGCAATCTTATATTTCCAATGTCATGGTTGATTTCGAAGACCATAAACGACTAGGATTCACCATTAAATAATTTTCTCATAATAATTTATTGGTCACCTATTGCAGTTGGTCAAGGTTGCTTCTATTGAACTGTTATTGAATAATCTCATCATGCTGCAGCAGTTAATTCTACGTCGTGAAATGTAAAAACTCTAGTAACTTGAATAGAAAAATACATTCAATAATTTGTTGTTATATAACTGTTTTGTTGCGGGTCATTGAATAATAAGTAGCAAGTAAGGCAACATATTTTGACATTTCTATTCCAAGTTTCTTCATACTTTTTCCCAATTCTGAGTCAGTAAATAATAAATATTAATAAGTGACATAAATATATTTCTGGTTTGTTTATAACGTAGATGAACTAATTATAATTAATACTATTTTAAATCAAACTGAGGAAAGTTTTAGCCTCTGGATAATTATTAAGAGAAATTTGTAGTTTTGTAGTACTTACGATCATGTCGGTGTGTACCTACTTCAGAAAGTTTCTTCCAAAACGACATGCTGTGATGAAATATGCAAAATGGTAGAATAACCTCAAAGTGAAGGTGTCCGTACTGGGAGTAACTAAGAGAATAGTGACTCTGCTCTTCAGATATGTAAATATAAATAATTTGGTTCCGTACCACCTTCAAGATTCTAATATTCCAGTTTCAGACAAGCATGGAATGAGTGCGTTTTCATATATTTATCCTAATATATTTTAAAGGAAGCGTTTTAAATTTATAAAAAATATACACTTTTATTTGCCACACATAGACTGTTTATTTTATCTGCTTTATGATTTGCTTGATTTTTATAAAAATATGCATTTAATTTTCTAATTTGGCCCCCAGAATTAACATTAGAGTTTTATTTGACTAATAAACTTTCAGGAAAGCCTTTTATAATCTACTGTCTGAATTTTAGGGTCTGTAGATTGGAAGATACAGAGAAAAATAGATTAAGTTTTAAATAATAAATTATTAAATCTAGTAGACAAATTATTTAAAAATACAAATAACATATATTTTTCAAAAATTTAGATAGTGTACTTTCCAAAGTGGGAATTAAGTTCATCTTTAATATTTTTGGTAATATATTTGAAACAAATAACTTAAACATATGATATATTTGTAATTCACATAATGAGCCTTTTATTTGATATATTGATATACCTACCATTACATGAAGCGTTTGAAAATTGAAATTTTATTTTCCATTTAATTCTATTAATTAATTTTAAAAATATGAAAATCATTTATTTGTGTTCCTCATAATAAGCCCATTCATTTAATGTATTGTATGATGCGTTAAAAAAAATTATTTCCCTTTTAATTCTATAATTTGGCCCCAACAATTAATATTAGGGATTTTTTCGTATTTTTCCTGTAAACAAAAATTTTTGGGTCTTATAGTTTGGGGAATAAAGAGGGGAACGAAATTATAACTAATGAACTGCTATTAAATCTATTGTTTCTTATGATTAAAGAATGACGCCTTTCTAATCTAAATACTCAATTTTCTTCTATCTTTATTTTTAGGCAGTTCTTTTATTGTATAGGGTCTTTATAGTATATCGTCACTCTATGTTTTACTGCTGGCGATTAATCTCTAGCTATTCTTATTACTCTATCGTTTGCCATTCTTCAAATGTAATCGTTCCATTCTATTTTCAGTTTCATTATCCACTCAATTATTGAATGTTGTTCTGTATTCATTACTCCTAACTCGATCTCTTAGTGTTTTCCCGGTATTCAAATCTCTATCTCTAGCATCATTTACGTTTTGGAAGTGTCAGGAGACATTTATAGTGGGTTTGTCATTGGTATAATTTCTTTGTAAATCCTTATCGTTGTTTCCGTTTTATACCTGACATAAAATTGGTTCTTTGCTAATAACAATAGTTTTTGTTTTCTAGGCTTAGATTTTCGTATTTAAACTCCTTACTACAGAGTTGAGCTTGTGGACGCACTATAACTTGATCGGATTACAAGAGAAGATTTTTATTTCTTCGTTTCCCAGCTTCAATCCTTCTTCATGGCCTAAATTGTCTTATCCATTTCTCCATATTGATGACTTATGAAGTCTTCCTGTCTTATACCTGTACCTGTTTCTATATACTCCATCTATTCTAGCTGTATTGTCTTTCTCTTTTTTGGCTTCAATTGTCTGAACAATGTCAAGCCTTTTATATCTATAGTATAGAAGATGAACCATCTCCTGGCTCTGTTGAAGACATTTTACAGGTCAATCAAGCAGAGTGACGCCTGTCAATTATGTTCCAATATTTCATATATTGATAAATTTTTATGTTTGTCTTCCAGTAATATTCTCTGGTTAACTAGTTCTCCTAAAATGTCTGACTTTATTTTTAACGTGGTCTTCAAAAGATTGACTTTTTTTTTCTATACCTTACTTGGAAAGAGAAAAGAAATTGTATGCGTGTCTTCCACTCTTTGATTACTTCGTTGTTTCTTTGAATTTTGTAAATTTGCTGTGTCAGTTGTTCTGATATCGCTGAGGCACAGTATTTCATCAGCTGGTCTGCTCTTTCCTCCTTGCCTGTAGCCTTCCTGTTTGTCAGTTTTCTTTGTGGTTCCTATTCTTAATCCATGCTTATTCAGCTCTCCTCTACTATGATTTTTGGTGGTTCCGGTGTTTTTAGTGAGAGTGAGGTTGACTGAATATAATCTATGCAAGTATTTGTTTCTATATGTTTTATTTCTATTATTTTTCTCATTTCTTGTCTTTGTTTTCTTATGAGTCTACACATTAAATTTCTTTTACTTCTTACTGAACATTTGTGCTTAAGAAATTTCTTGAATAGTTTATCTGGCTGATTATTTTTATTACAAGTACGATAGATAAATTAAACGGTTGATGTAAGGAATTAAAGCTTTATGTTTATACATTTGTGACACCCTAAGGTTCCACAAATTTTCCAATAAATTCCTTTTAGTTAGATATTAAACTTTTTTTTTATATTTTGGCTTAGCACACGGAATAGTTATAAGATCTATCGTTATTTACTAAATGATTTTGAGGATAAATAAACTTATGCCACATAAAATGCAAAATTTTTTAATTATAAGCTATTAATTATGTAACCATGATTCTTCAAGTCAAGGCTAGAAATAATTTGTGTCTCATAAATTAATAATTCAGGAATTCAGACACGAAAAAGTCTCCTGTTTCGCTTTCGTTTTACTCATTTGTAAACAATCCTATTAGACAGATTACAGAAGAATTATTAATTAATATTTTATATGGTTTAAAGCGCTGGTAAATTCTAATATACACCCGTTGACCTTAAGTGGATTTTTAAGTATATTTCTGCTATTACACAACATAAAATTGAATGACCAAAAATATGCAAATTGTGTAAACATTGATTCATTAAAACCATTGATGATACTAAGGTTAAATATTTTAATGTTTATTGTTATAAGCAAAGTTCATCTATTTAAAAAGAAACCAAAATTCAACAGAAAATAAAGATGAAAAATAAAATTAGAAGTTGGAGCAAAAAAGTAAACAATTAGTTTATTTAACTACACTAGGGGACGCCCAGTGGTCGAAATTCAACCCTATTTCATCAAATTGTATACATTGTTGGGGTTCTTTTGTCAAAAGTATATTTTTATAACAAATAAAGCAATGACTATTTGTATTTGCAGGGAAAATAAAAAGAAATACAATGCATCTGCTGTTAATTAATGTTAAATAATACCTAATTTCGTTGGAAACTTTTCTCATTGAATTAAAAACTGACCTTTACCACCATGCTTTGTTAACCTAACGGCTAACAATATTAGAAATGTCAAAATTTAAATCAAACATAAAACAAAGATGGCCGCGACTATCAGGGCTGCCAGATGTAACTGCTTATCTTGAATCTTAGGGTCTGTGTATAAATTCACCATTTTTGTAAGCATTACCCGAAAATATATGTATAAATAAAAAAAATACTTAAACGTCTATATTAAAATTAATAATTATCAGCAATAAATTGATCAAATAACATAACTCTGATTTTAGTTGACAAACCATATTTACAAAGCAATAAAAGTTGCAAACTTGCGAAATCCCAATAAAGGCGATAATTTAGTAATATAAATTTTCCTGGGTTCTATTTTAATAACTTGAGGATATGAGATAACTATAGGAACGATTCAAAATTTGTTTGTTTTGATTAATTTATTCTTTCACATTCGAGTCAATCCATCTTATGATTTTCTCGCCAAGCAATCTGGCGGCACTATTACTTTATATGTTAGGCTTTGAGAGTATGGACGTAAATAATATTTTTTTTATTATATTTTATTTAAAGATTGAATCAATATTATAAATTACTTTTAGCATTCTGCACTGAAGGTCGTCAGTAGTTACTAAAGAAAACAAAAATGAAGAAGGAAGAAAATGGTTCCGAAGCATTTTGTCTTTGCCTATTTATATATAGATATTATATACTATAATTACATTTCCTTAAAATAAACAGTTGTAAGTACCTAGAAGATGATATCCGCTCAATGGACCCACTTAGCGTAACATCAAAATTCGACAATTCTTATTAAATTTGATATTAACGTCTTCAACACCTCTGTTGTTCAGCTATACTCGTAGCTTGGAGCTATATGGTGCTGCAATGTGCTGTAGGTCAATAAATACGTAGGTTTGCAGACATGAGCAAAAGGAAAAATTTGGGGATATTCCCACCGCTGTAAAAAATATATTATTTCTCTACATGCTTAAACTAGCAAAGTTACGCACTATTAAAATATCGCTAACTTTTAGTAGCCAACTAAAATCAGACCAAAATGTTTGCATTAATATTAATGAATTTTAACGGTGTTTAGTGATATATACTCGGGTATACGTGCTGTTTTATTTTTTTCCGACATATATAAACATGCGATTTGCTGCTTATGTTGACTTTTTTGTGAATATCATGTTTCATTGTTCAGGTGGATTGCGTAACAATTCACTCGCTAATAGCACTAATGAAGCAGTTCTTATTTTGGAACTACTTTGGAAGAATACAAAAATTGACTATTCCTTTCCCTTGATTCCTAAACTTTTTGGGCCTAAAATTTTGAAACATATGACTAAAGAAAAATCCAAGTATTAATTCTGGGGGCCTAAGTATAAAATTAAATAAAAATATATAATATATTTTTTCCAGTTCATCATGTTATATATATACTTATGTGAAATACAAATATATTTTTACACCTTTTAAAAGTTTTTTCGACGATATTAACATAAATATACACAAACCTACCTATTTCCATCATTTCTCAAAGCTTACAAGAACAATATACTGAAAATGCCAATATTAAATTTGGAATGTAAACAATAAAACTAAATGCACAATAAAAACTGAATTATTTTGAAACTCATCATGTAACAAATCAATCGAAATGGCTCGTTATGAGGAACACATATATTTATTTTTACATTTTTGAAATAACTTTTAACTAAACTATAAAAAATCGACAGATTCCTTCTTTTTCTATAAAAGCAAACTACTGGGCCCTTATTTAAAAAATACGAATATTGGTTTCTCTCTAACTTAAATAAAGCCGAAATCTAAAAAGCAATTTTGGGGGATAAATAATAATATTAAATGAAAATTAAAAATTTAATTGTTTTGAAACATATCATCAAAGGAATGTTATGAATAGTTCAAATGTATTTTTCTCAAATTTATTGCTATTTATTTAAATGGTGTTAACAAGATTATTCAAAAATTCACTTGTTTCATCGTTATCTCTGAAAATTTTGATCTTAAACATTGGAAAATTGAGAATATAGGGCCCCACGCAATCGAGACTAGTTCTCTAACCTTCTAACTATTTGACCAATTAAGTGAATTTTAGGAGCAAACTTATACAAAAATACTAGATTACAACTAATCACAGGGTCATACGGAACCCTTACTGAGTCCAACTCACACTTCACCACATTATTTACAGATATCGTGGATATTGCTGTTAGCTTTTGTTGCACTCATTAATATCAGATAATACCATAAATTTAACGAAATGTATTCTAACAAATGAAAGCAGTATAAACAATTAAGTTCACTCTTATACATATTTGAAACTTCTATCGAAATCAAATAAACCAATCAGTAATTTTACGTCGCACAAGTTATAATTGTACCTTAATTCACTTTTAATTGCCTGAGAAAATGAATGCTCGAAACAGCGATTATAACCTACCCCTTTTTCGCACGAACTTCCAGATAATCTCGATTTTATCTCTTACCTAACCTATTTCGGTTTATATTCTCAAGGTTGAGTTGGAGGAAATACATTGTGGGAGATTTGAATTCTCCCTAGGAGTATCGACTTTTATGTCGAGTTGCCAACAAATACGTTTCAATCATTTGGGTATCGAAACGTCACGGATTTTTCGTAGGACGGATTTTTTATCGGCTAGGAAACATGAACCGAAATAGCTTCAGGCAAAGCTGTCAAATTATCGTTTTTAACGGTTTTGTACTTTTGTTCGTTTTACAACTGGTTCTTGGAAAACTTGTTTAAGTTAAATTGGAACATCGGCTACAATATCAGGCGGCGCCCAATCTTGTTGATACCATAAAGTTTCATTAATATTTCTGGGACTGTTATCACTAAGGTAAAAGTTCATTAAAATTGGAATGAACAAGTTCACCAACAACTAAGAGATTGGATAAATTCAATTAAAAAATAGAGTTCAAAGTATATAATACATGTCAAGCTCTTGCATCTATTTAAGATTTTCTTTTTTCTGATATCTAGAATTACGATTTTTGACTTCCTCATTTAATTTAAATGTATTTAAGTCTGAAAATATCGTATTTTTTGGAAAAGTGGACCATTAGAATACTCATCTATTAATATCTCATTATGTTCCATTCTGCAATCCCGGTCCTCATCTGTTAGTTCCTCCACAAATTTTGTTTGTAGATGCCTCAATCATGGGAAATAAAAAAATATTTTGTTGTTGTTCATATTAAGGTTTATGCATTATTTTGACTCTCGGTATTAAAGATTGGGTCTGTAAACTATTTAGTGAAATGAAATTTCAATTGTTTTCTAAATGTTAATTATGGCATATTCTTGATTATTTTTATGTGTTCTTAGGAAATAACACCACAATCTAAACATCTATTCTGACCTCGTTTTCAATGGCTTTAAACATGTACTGAAAATATAAAATGCAAAAAGAAAGTTTGATATAAAATTCTAAAGATCATGTATTACAGTTAAACAGCTTTCAAGTTGGAAGAACTTGAAAGGGTGGCCTTTAAAATTTATAAGTGGCGTTCCTAGGTTCGACTTTGATATAAGATTCGCCAAAAATGTGATCAAAGAATTATTTTATTTCTAGCAAAAACCTTATGAAATATCCCGATACTGAGTTGTTCAAAAGCAGCTGGCTATTACTAATTTCTTCCTTAATTCTCGGTAACCACATACGATTGAATTCTACAGAAGTAGAAGCGACCTTTTTTTTTTCGTTTTCTGTACAATCGACAAATTGTATTTTTCATTCGAAAGATTTTTCAAATTGTTGTTTCTTTTAAGGTTCATTAATTCAGACCTTTTTTTTTCGTTTTCTGAGTTTTGTTGGTTTGTTTTGTAATGTTGTTCTTATTTTTTTGTGAAGCCCACTCTTTTCACTCTCTCTAGCTGAATTGTCTATAATGTAGTTGTCCTAATTGTATTTTATGGCATAGGTTCCAGCAAGAACATTTTTTATAATTGTTTTTTCAAGTTATCATTACAACATGTTCACAAATTTTCGATTTTTCAATTGAAATTTAGGTATATGTAAGTATGAAATTTCCTTGTTGTTTCGTATGTTTATGGTCTCTGTTTCTACAAAATTTGATTGCATTCGCAAGGAATCTTATATTCAGTTTTTTAGTTCTGAGTTTTGTTGGTTTGTTTT
The DNA here is from genome assembly GCA_034190945.1 of Octodonta nipae. NCBI lineage: Eukaryota > Metazoa > Arthropoda > Insecta > Coleoptera > Chrysomelidae > Octodonta > Octodonta nipae. The sequence goes on from CM067222.1 coordinate 17,451,781, forward strand.
GTTTCATATTAGTGATTTATGTATTTCTTATTTTTATGGTGTTTTGATCTTAAATCTGTTGCCCACTCTTTTCACTCTCTCTGAGAGACCCTGTATATAATGTATAGTGGTAACTATAATGTAGTTGTCCTAAGTATAGTCTATGAGAGAAGTTCCGGTTTGATTCCGATGTTTGTTTTCAGTTCAAGTGTGTTTAATTATTTGTTGAAAATTTTTTGTAAAGTAGTGTTTCCAGCGCATTTTTTATAATTGTTTTTTCTTTGTTGATTTGTTATCTTACAACAATTGGTCGTTGATCTATCACATTATGACTTAATAAGACCTTTCTTTACTGTATTCGGATTAGTTCAATTGAAATTTAGGTATATGTAAGTATGCGTATGTTTAATGGTCTCTGTTTCTACAATATATAATTTTGCATTCGCAAGGAATCTTATATATGCAGTTTTTGAGTTCTGAGTTTTGTTGGTTTGTTTTGTTCTCCATATTAGTTTAAGTGTATTTCTTATTTTTAATGGTTTGATCTTAAATTTTGCCCACTCTTTTCACTCTTCTGAGAGACCCATATTAGTGATTTAAGTGTATTTCTTATTTTTAATGGTGTTTTGATCCTAAATCTGTTGCCCACTCTTTTCAATTAAATTTGGTATATGTAAGTATGAGTAGACTCTCTGTTTCGTATGTTTAAGCAAGACTTATATATGCAGTTTTTTGAGTTCTGAGTTTTGTTGGTTGTTTTGTTCTCCATATTAGTGATTTAAGTGTATTTCTTATTTTTAATGCCCACTCTTTTCACTCTCTCTACCCTGTATATAATGTATAGTGGTAACTATAATGTAGTTGTCCTAAGTAGTAGTCTCACTGAGAGAAGTTCCGGTTTGATTCCGATGTTTGTTTTCAGTTCAAGTGTGTTTAATTATTTGTTGAAAATTTTTTGTAAAGTAGTTGTTTCCAGCAAGAACATTTTTTATAATTGTTTTTTCTTTGTTGAATTTGTTATCATTACAACAATTGGTCGTTGATCTATCACATTATGACTTAATAAGACCTTTCTTTACTGTATTCGGATTAGTTCAATTGAAATTTAGGTATATGTAAGTATGAGTAGATTTCCTATAAACGTCTGTTTCGAATGGAGGTGCTATTTTTGTTATTAATATGTCTTGGAAACGCAGTTTGTTTTTTTTTGTTTAACTTCTAGCGTAAATTTGATAGTTGCTTCTTTGTTATTTATGTCACTTAACAATCTATCTAATTCCTCAAGCTTGTGTTCCCAAATTAGGAAAATGTCGTCAACATAACGCCATCAGACTAAAGGTAAATTTTCTTTTGATACAATTACTTGTTGTTCAATTTTTTCTATAAATATGTTACTTAATAGCGGTGAGAAACAAGAACTCATGGCCATGCTAAAATCTTGGTGGTAAAAATCATCGTTTAATTGAAAGTATGTAGTTTTGGTGCAATATGTTAGTATTTCCATTATTGTTTCAACTGATAACAGGACTCTTCATTAAGTCAACGACCTCAGTTTTCGGGCCAGTAGATTCGCAGAAAATAGGCTGCAATAGATGCACGAGTGATTTTAGAAGGATTTTTGTATAATTAATGTACATAGTTCTAAAAGGGGTAAGACGTAGTCTGGTTGCACACTAATATCAATCAAATAGTTCTTATCCGCAAATCTTGCATCTTTCATGCACACGGAGAGAAGGAGATGAAAGCTGGCCACTTCCAACGGTATAGCTTTCATGAACATAGGTAGGTACATGCAAAGTGGTTGTTTAAAAAAATTTTTTCTAGGGCCTCCGATAAAAATAGCGAGGAACCACATCTGTAAATAGCTTGATGTATATATTTTTAAGTTGAAATATAAGAAAACATTATTTGTTGGCTAAATCAGTGTAAATGGACGCTAAGGTTCATTATTTTACGGCCCAACATTGGAAACTGCAGGGTATTAATACTGTTTTTAAGTTGATATGAATCAATTCAATTATTCGCACAATAACACAAAGAGTTCTTTTCCTGTAGCAAACTTGAGTTATTGCCATAGACATTTTTATTTTCTAACATTTCTACAACTGCTATTAAGACGGAAAAAAAGCCTGGAAACTGCAGGCTTATATAAACTTTTTTTCTTATATATTTAATAAATAATATTTTAAGGCACTTTTTAGTACCTGAGATAAAAAAAAATTAACTTGAAAAATACTGTTTTTGTAACTATAAACTAAGTTAATATGAATCAATTCAATTATTCGCACAAGTGTAGTTAGTCTTCCTCTTTATAGGTGGACAGATTCTACAGGTCTTTCGCACAAAGAAGGAGGCTCTTCTGAAGATAAGTCTGACTAGATTGTTTTGTTCTTTTTGAGGCACGACCCTGCTAACTTCTTAGAAAATCTCCTCTTTCTATTTGTTTAGAAACTGATTGTGTAGAATTGAGCATTTACACCACACAAGTCCAGAACTCTAAAAAACACAACCATTAAGCTTCTTTGAATATTTGAAAGTGGCACGTTATGCTGAGCTATCATCATCCGAACTATCATTCCTAAAGTCTTGTCTGCTATCTGTTCCGGCACTTTCTTGGTCACTATTATGTTGTTCTATATGTCTGTTTCATTAACAATCACTAATGTTGTCTTCATTAGTGCAATGATATTTAAAAAAGTATAAATCCAGAAGTATTCTTAATGTTTTGTGACATTTTATTATAAACTACCTAAAACAAACAAAATCGCATTTATTATTTTTTGTAAGGGAACCATGGACATGCGGTTAACCGCATCGAAATTAAAAACAAAATAACTCACCCAATTTACAGCCGGTGACACAACCTTGCTCGCAACGTTTTGACACTAAAACCGAAGCTATAAGCGCGGCAGGTACGGGGAACGCGGGGAAGTGGGGTAAACGCGATTTTTGAAATCCCAAGCGGTCTGTGAGACCGCGCGTCCATAGTTAAAGGTTAACATGAATTTTTTTCCTTTTGAAGTAAAATACACTAAAAGCAAAATTAACTAGGGGCGTATTATTGTTAAGTGAACATATACCAGTGATGGTAGGGAAAATTCATTTTCAATAAAAAAATTATGAGAATTCCTAAAGGAATTCCAAGCACTTGTATGACGTACGGAGTTTATGTAAAAATCTAAAAAATCTCCGCATACTTCCTGTTTTCCAATGCAACATTTCTATGTAGCTATTTCAAATATTTAAATAAATGACAACATTTCTCAGTACTTTACCTTTCGTGTCTTGTTTTATTTTAAAAAATACTATAATTTTTTTGTACCTAGTTATTATATTTACATATTAAAGAAAGGTGGAGAAGGATTTGCTGGGTAGCCGAAATGTTTGACATTTTTTAAAAAATTTGGAAAATGTTACACTGCTTGAGGTACATCCATACATGTTGGAGTAGATTTGAAATTAGTATTAATAACAACAACCACTATCCCAAATATTTGTTTTTGTTAAAATTAAAACAAGTTATAAATTACTAACTTTTAAGTAACACAAATTAAATTCTTACATTTCTACAATATCAATAACATACACACATACTCATATTTATTTTAATCAAATTAAATAAAATTTACAAACAAGAATAAAATGCTGAGAACAGCAATAAACTTATGAAATAAAATAAAAGTAATCTTTATTTTTCTAGTTGCATTCGTAACAATTGAAATCAATCAAATTAAATTCAAAAATTTTAAAAATTATAATAGTGCACAATATAATTAAATACACCGATCAAAAAATTAAAAATATGTGCTAGTTGTGTTGTTACACTGACCTGTTATTTATAAAATCAGATCTTAAAATCGTAAAATTCAACATATAACCTACAAAATTTATTTATTAAGGGCGCCATTTATTCAAAAACCTGTAAGTCAACATACCTTAAAAACCAAAACACAGTATAAGGTTGTGATGCTATTTTTAATTTTTTATAAGAACCTTATGAACGAACTGTTGTGTTTTCTCAAAAAGAATAATATACGTGTTTAAAATACGATTCGGTGTAATAATAACCAGCAAAATGTGAACATAAGAGACTTCAATAAAAAATAAAGAAAAAATATGATGTACAAAAAAATCATCAAAAGAAATACAATACTCTTTATAATGATTAAATTTTTGAAATCTATTATTTCTGTAATGTGAAAAATTGATATATTTACAAAAATCAAAAGTCAAAATGAATATATTTACAAAAGCTACCAATCGGTACTTCTATATTCAAAATAATCTGTTCAAAAATACACCGGTATAAACTGAAAACAGAATAAACCTCACCTTTTACAATGCTATTTGGAAATTCCCTATTACCACATATACATCGAAATTGCTATTTGGACTGTATTTCTTGAATTTTCTATAGTCGAAACTCTTAGCCAATTACTTCACAAATCATCTGCCATCAAAGGGACAGTACTTCGTCCTCCTTGAGGTTAACTGCTACATAGCCATTTGAGGAACAACTAAACTTTCCAAAAATTCATGTAGTAAGCGCCAAAAACTAAAAGTCACATGTCCTGTCGTTACATAATGTCCCCCATAAAATTACAAATTAATCTCTAGTTACATAACTTTCGGCCACATTATGCTGCACCGAAATACTTCAAAATAAATGAGGCCAAATCCAAACTAACATCGTAGGGAAACGATTCCAGTATAAAGGCAAAATTACATCGTAAAATAAAGATACAAACGTCAAAGGAAAATTCTTACGAGAAAGAATCCTAACGTAAAATAAAAATCCCAAAAAGCAAAATGATCTTAACATAGAAAAAGGATCAGAACGGGAAACCAGGATCCCAACGTAGAATCCTAAAATATAATATATTGTACATTTAAATTAAATCAATCAAAATGGCCGCGCTTACCTTTTCATGAAGGGGATTGGCTCTTAATCTCAAAACTCTTTAACCATCAGCATACCTTCTAACGACTCGAACACCATGGCCTATATACTTCAGTCATAAAATCTTGTATACTCTCTTCGAGGTGTCTTTCCTTTGTACGCAAGACAATATATATTATATATAAATATATATATATATATATATATATATATATATATATATATATATATATTGTTTCTGGTAGGGAACCTTCATCAGTTGCGCTTCCCACAATTGAATGTCCTCTCGAACACTTCTTTATGCATTTGATGCATTTCGTTAAATTTGAAGACGCGAGATGTAAGACCGACATCTAGGATTTTCAAGAGAATCAGTACACAGAGGTTCCGAATCTGGAGCCGTTCCGTGCAATTGCTGTTCTCCCTTAACTCCTAGGACAGAATGTCACGATAAAATTTTCAGGTTACTACACCTCTCAGAGATATTGAATACTCTCTTCGAGGTGTCATTCCTTTGTACGCATGATAATATATATTATATATATAAATATAATATATATTGTTTCTGGTCGGGAACCTTCATCAGTTGCGCTTCCCACAATTGAATGTCCTCTCAAACACTTGTTGTCAGTCTTACATCTCGCGTCTTCAAATAAAATATTGTAACTGTTTGGCACAACATCACCATCTATAAATTCGCTTGCAACGCCTGGCAAGGTTTACCCACCGGCATCAAGGTCGGAACCGACAAGAAGCTGCCGTTGGTTTTGAGATGACCCTATTCCTTGACAAAACGAGCAACAGAGGCGGTAAAATAGTAATAATGAACTTTGGAACATAAAGGAACATACATTTTTGTTTTTAAATTAACCCAATTTAAAACTGTCGTTAGGTACATATAAAGGGTTAATACAGATACAATCAACGTTGACATTATGTTCATTCATCTCTTGATTGAAAGTTACAGCACGCTATATTTGTCTGGTTCTCGCTTCGGTTTTTGCTCCATTCTTTTCATTTTCTTACATTTTTCTATATTTTCAAGTCTTTTTTTTGGTATGCGGTAATACATTTTGATAAGAATGTGACTTAATTATACTATTGTAATATTCATAAATTCCTAAGCCTTATATAAACAAAGAAATATTATTTTAAACAATAATAAAAATGTGGGTTATTAAGTGCTTCAGTTGTGTGTCCCAAAATTATAGAAATAATGTATTAATGGTTTTGTATTTTGTCTATAAGTGACACATCGCCCCTCATTTATCTAACAACCAATTCAAAAACCTGATAATTAAATAATGCTGATATTACTACTTAATACTATAAAAATATCAAAATTTTAAATTTAACGACCCATTGTGAAGAATGAATAATTGTTTAATTGCTCATGATTTAAATAACTTTTTTAATGTGGTTCATATTCCTTACATGTTTCCCATGGACGAGATTTTTGATTTGGATGATTGTCTGTGCTGTAATTGCAGAGTTATGACAAGTTGGTTGGTACACATTTTAGATAATTATTCTATGATTAATAACAAAACAACATTAATATAATAGTAATAGATTTAAAATATCTAAAATTATTATAGAGAATTAGCTATTTCATTTATTTATTACTTGCTTTTATTTATTTGTAGTCTTGACTAATATTTGGTGTTAACCTAATGTTCACTGAGCTTTAATTTAATTTTTGTGCATATAGCGCTAACATTTTTTTTAAACTCATGCAAGTATAAAATATGAACTCCTATGATTTAATACTTCATCATCGATTTTTTTTAATAATGGTATTTGTTTAATTGCCAAATCCCATTTACATTAATAGGAAGCATCTATTTTCAACGCCCAAGAGCCTTCTTAACCTCATAAATTTTCAGACGGAAACAGCCAATAAGAAGAAAAAAAATCTGTTTGCAGTTCTTATTTTAAGAGAATATATACTCGTATTTATCCATGAGGTTATTCAAATTTGTTAATTTTGTATTAATTTACAATTTTATTCTCAGTGACAACTAATGAACTCATTTCAACATTTTGACCCCTGGTGAACTTTACGTTCATGTTTAATGAGTTTTTAGTTTAAGCATTGAGTTCCGTTACATTCGATAACGTCTTAAATAAAAAAAAATAATTGTTCGCTGACCAAAGTGACAATATACTATACAAGAGGTTAACAAACAAGCGACTTTAATAAAAGCATAAAGTAACTTAATTAAAAGCAAAAAAAGCTGTTTTTCTGCAACAATAAGACAATTTATTTTTGTGCCGTTTATTGTTTACTTTATAATCATTAAGTGTTTTATATAATTATCATATATCAACTTATCTCTGCATTTTGACTGACCAGTTAACTGACAAAAGTTTTTAATTTCAATCAATATGTAAAAATTAATAGGTAAAAATCAGAAGAAGTTTTTTTGTTTTCATACAATTGAATAACCCCCGTTGTACCGTGTCATACAGGTGTTGGCTTGATTGACTGATTTGTGTTTATTTTGCATTAAAAGTTTACAAACACTGACTCATGTCCCTAAAATTTCATTTATTAATCTACTATATTGCATCTAATTATTTATGATTTGCAAAACAAAACCAAAACAATATCAAAAGATTGTAGGTGGGTTTCAAATCTCCATTAACAAAATATGTACCTATATATTTAACATAACAAATATATATATATATATATATATATATATATATATATATAAAATACATATTAAAAATTATAGCAAAAAAGATATGTTACAATCCAACTATGATGGTTTTATTATTCACCTGGTTTAATTTTTAGTTTGGTTTATATTTTTAGTTTTTAAATTTCTCTTTTTAAGGGCAGGTTTGAACAATTTCTTAATATTGATGGCTTCGCTGTCAGTAATATATCTTACAGTTTGAACTGTAATTTATTAAAGATAATTAATTTTAGAAAATAAGGTAAAAAGTTTTAGGGTTACAAATTTCTGCTGTTTCTCTTTAAGCCAAAAAGTCCCTATAATGGCCCTAAAATGCAGGGTTATATTCTCTTTGGCATGATTCTTAAATAACTTTTTCAATACTCCGTTTTTCAAGAAAATTCAGTTAGGGCATTTTTTATTTTAATTTTTTCACACTTTTCTCTAGAGATTTACAAATCTTAACAATTTATATATATTGTTATTTCCAATGGTTTTCGAGAATCATGCTCTTTAAGTGCCAACAATTACAAAAATCTTAATATTGATGGCTTCAATTTAAGTTATTGCTGTCAGTTGACGTTTGTAGTGTTTAATTAGTAAAAGTGGTAATTGGAAGATTTAGGGTGTCTGAAAAAAAACATTTTTTGCCCTTTTAATTTTACTTCCTAAGAATATATATTAAGAGGATTTGACTTATTTTTGAGACCAAGGGTAGTTTAGTATTATATTCAGTATGCTGGCTGTTTAAATTTCTATTAAAATATGATAAAAAAGAGTTTGCTTATTAGACTGAAATTTTTGAGAATTTATTAAAGGAAAGATAATTAATTCAAAAGCAAGAAAGCATTAGAAAATAAGCCCACACTTGTACATATGGTTCCGGCACAAAATAAACGTGTTGGAAATGACATTAAAAAAAACATCTTGAAAATAGGGTCAATCCAATTACAAATTCAATCTGCTGTCTATAGAACTCATTAAAATAAAGCAAGAACACCCTTTTTAGCAAAAAGCTATACATCCATTCCAACATCAATCTACACAATCCCTATTAAGATGTGCAAATATATTTGCCTCCAAGGAATTTGGGCGGCAACTTCTGCATATAGAAACAATCCAAAACTGTTTATCGACTTTCAAATATAAGAAAGCTGTAATACATTCAAGCATGTCATAAAATGAAACGGAGATAAATTCTAAAATGTGCACAACCTGAACATTTCTATAGTACACAAAGTGGCTGGTAGTTAATCCATAGCAGAAGCTCAAGTCTTAGGAGAAATATAAAAAAAGCCATAATATGTGTACCACATTTTATTGCAAATTTCTTCTAATATTTAGTACTTAAGTAAATATTTACATAGGAATACTAAGAGTCGTTATTTGACAATGGTGGCATCTCTGGTTTTTATTTTTTCTCAAATTGTGATTATCATATTGGTCATTGCGAATCCTTTTAGTTTTTTATTTTTTTAATTTCTTATACATTTTGTGTTAATACCATTGAAAACGGGGTCTGATTTAGACTTCGAAACGTTTTGAGTTTTGAAATATATAGGCTTTCAAGTTTATCTGGTGTTTTTCCCAAAGAACTCAGAAAAAATAAGAGTCGTTAATTAAACACAAAGTTGTTACTCCTAAATTGTATATTATTTTATATTATTTACATTTAGATAAATTTATGTAAGAACAAACATTTTTTGTAAAAAAAATAATGATTTTCTTGTAAGCTCAAGGGAAAAGCCCAGAAAATTAACATTTGGCTAAATATTTTTTGTTCTGAATGTTATAGCAATAACCTCACGGCATCTAACCTAACCTTAAAGTAATATTTCTCTATTTTCCATAATTCAATTATTTAAATGAACTGCTCTTTCCACCGATTCAATCTACCTACGTTGTTTTTATTTACTTTGCTTTGATACTTTTACTTAAGCTTCTACTCAATAAGACACTTGTAATTTTGATACCCGGAACGATTCATCGTATATATCCCATAGGTATCCTGGCCCCGTACTTAGACACTTACCATTTGCTACTATGTGTTTAAGCAAACATAACTGTTAGCTTTGTTTCTTCTCCTCCTTCTTTTTCTTCAACTCCATTAGTACAAACTCTGAGACCATTCTCCACTTCTTGATATCCTCAGCCATAAGTTTCACAAAGATTGGCTTGTCAATCCTAAAGTCAATCTCTTCTATCCTTTCATCACTATTGGCACTTCCTCAGAGACGACCTGTAATGTCTCAGTTGAAGCTGTCCAATAGGTACACGCAATCTTCTTTCTTTTAGACAGACCCATTATCAACTCAGCATACGTGCCAACGGTCCCGATCGCCTTTATGCGGTTTACAATAGGGAATGACTATTAATGACCTCCTCCTTAGTCGTTCGTATATGATGGTTAGAGATAAACTTATCATCTATAATAATGTCTCAGACATTTAGTATACTTATAGGGCCGTATTCTATCCACATAAACATCTTCTTCCTGAAACCCTACACTATTATGGCTAAGGTAGTCTCAAAAGCCATGCCTAGCCTGTTTTCCTCGAGAAAGGCATTGACATGTGAGAGTGGCTGATTTATCTTTTCAACCTGGTAATTTGTTGTATGCAACCTCTATAAACTAATGCCTAAATTATGGCTGTTCTCAGGACCATTTTTATTTATGCAGTTATTAAACTACATAACAAACGTTTTCTCATCATGTAAAGTATTTTTTTGGCAGCAGATCTTATAACCGTATCAAAATACCAAAGTAATTAGTACCATAGTAAAATAATTCTAAATTAACAGGCACGTATGAAAAAGCATAGAATTTAGCAATTATTTACGATTTTTAATAGCGCTGATATCTGTTGGCCAAATTATTTTTACCACTGTTTTATATTACCAATGCATTGTCTCCGCTAGACTATGAAGCTGCAATATGACATTCTTTCTGGCCGCGAGTGTAACTAAAGTTACTGAGGAGTGACGACTCAAAAAGTCATATTATCCAGTACACGCTTTTGAATGTATTACTTTGTTTAACCATTTTTGTATTGGTAGTCGTGATTGGAATGTACGAAGAAATCGGTAACATGATTGTGCTTTTTACTTTTTTATTCAATTAGTTTTATAATAACTTCTTAATAAAACAAACTTTATATTACCACTCTCAAGGCTGTAGCCAGAAATTGTTTTGGGTGGCTAGGTTCGTTGGAATAGCGAAATTTATATTTCTATGCGGGTATTTTCTTAGTATAAGCAATGTATAAAAAACAACATTTTTTTATTTTTATGAAGAAATGTTAATATTTAAATTGAAAATTTCTTTGCAAGAAAATGTTGACATTAATATGCCCAGTGTCTAGATTTAATTTATTGCTCAATTCGCGTATACATACTCTATGTATTGATTACTATAAAATCTGCAGTAATTGTGATATATTTTTCGGTAATTTTATGAAATGGTTCAATTTTTGACAGAAACCTTGTTTACTGTATCGCTTTTTACTTAGCTACACTTATAACTGCCCCTTGATGTTTTATTGTGTTGCACTTGCAAAAATGAAAAAATAAATATTGCTAAAATTTAACAAATGATTTCGGCAAAAGTCTGCGTTAATTTGTAAGTTCTATTATTGCGTCTGTTCTTAAATAGGAAGTAAACTTTAAACAATATAGGCTAAGACGTATTAATCAGCTTGATAATTCCAGAGCAATCGGTTTGAACCGGATTAATGTACGTTTCAACTGATAGCATATTATCGTTAACACTATTAAGTTAAATATGATAGATCTAGGACAAGGGAGGTTAAGAGTCTGGTTTCAGAATAAACAAAATGCGCAAACTTATCGTCATATTCAAGAGAATTTTAACTATAAAACGTTACGAAATGCAAATAATATTCTCGTTAATAGGTTTCATTTGATGTTTAAGTGCTGCATAACTCCAGGTAAAAACATAATATGTAATATCCAAACTGAAAATTCAAAATTATAGCAATATTTTTGTCTCATCGCCTAATGTTTTGTGGCATATTTATCATCTCCAATATCCCTTAATATTTAGTACTTTTTAGGCGGAAAACATTAGATTTTCAGTGGAAACATGTAACTTATTGAATAATATAGCAATAAATACATTTCTGTTGAGGTGTCTACAGACTGGTTGGCTTACTAATTATCCCGTTACAATTTAGTTCCTCCATAATTATTTACATCGGTAGAAATTTCTGGTTTTGTTCATAAAGTGAGACCTGTCGCAACTTGTATTCAAGACTGAGCTTTGCAGTCACAGATCTGGAGGAAAAACCTCAAAATTTCCGAAACTTTATAGCCTCCCTACAATACCTATTGTGAGCTTGATTGGGTTCACCAAAAAACAAATAACTACATGCTTATCCAGAACTCTGCGACCTCATGTTGCACAAATGTCATCATATGTCTAAAATTTCCAGGAATGCTGAGTGATGCTGTTTAAAAAATATAACTATTTCATTTACGCAAGGCAATGATTAAAAAAATCGGGGCTTCGTAGGATTCACAGTTACTCAGTGTTCTAGCTAACCAAGTTACCAATCCAAATTGTGTTTTTGAGGTACGCAGACGACACTCTGATAACCTTATAAACAGGAAAACCGACAGAGCAATAGGCTGCACACTCTGTGGTAAATCTAAGTACACAAAAAATATATATCTAAATGCAGGCTCATGCCACCATCCAGTCAACTTTTCTCAGTAATCAAAACTCACTAACCTTAATAATTCAAGAACACCTGTCTTTCAATGGGTATCAAAAAGTTATCGTACAAAACGGTTTGTAGCAGAACAACTGAAAGAGAGCAGCACACAACTGGAACAGAACAAGAAAGCATTTTTGCCTTATGTAAGGTGAACATCCGACAATATTGGGAGATTATTGTTGAAAAACATAACAACGCCACATTTTTTTACAAAAAATTGAATATTAGAGGATATAAAACAAAGTCCACAAACGAAAATTGCTCTAGGGGATCAGGGCGTGCATGAAATACCAAACCATTACTTCAACACCTCGGCCAAATAAAAAAAAAATAAGCATACGCCGAGATGAGCACGTCAAATCTATAAAACAGATATCAGCCAATTCTACCCTCACAAAAAATCCCTTAAATACCGGACACGAATTCGAAGAATTGTAAATCTAGGATCATAAGGAAAGTCGTAGAAATTGAGAAACGTAAAGAAAATCTCAACAATCAGTACTCGCATGCAAAGCGACCCTTACGGGAAACCATGCCCGGAACACGATAAAGCCAGCCATCTCTCCTATTAGCATCCATATGGTACACAAGATGACCAGTATCGATATGGAGAACCGAGGCAGCAATCAGAAGACACTTTAACTACCCCTAAGCACTTTGAAGTAGGAAGGGGAACGAGAACCATGTTTCTATTGACATTACTTCACTTTGTCAATTCTACAAAGACTCATCATTTCATTCCTGTTTCTCAGTGTAGAAATGAGAAATATTTTGAAAGCTGAAAACTTCATTATGACCTTTATTTTTCATCGACGGAATTCCATACTTTCTCTTCCAACCATCAAAATTGAGAGAAATCGTTGGGGCGCATTGTCTGAAATTCTCACACCCAGTATTTGGCTACCTTCCCTGTTATTATTATTTATTGTATAGTTGTTGGGGAATGATATATCAATAATTATGTTTTATTTTTTGAAGATCTTATCTTCTACAACTAAGTGTGAACCCATCACGTCATTATTGTAGAAACTTATTGTAGTTATTGTATTCCAAACTCAATTCAAGGTTATATTCAGCCAAATATTAGTGTTACATTTTTAATATTATTGCTACTGCACACTTCTACACCCTGTTTATATTCTACCAATACTACTAATTTGTAGAATTTTTCAAGGTCAACTTGTCATTATGACATTCAGTCATCTTTAGTTTGCATTAATTTTATTTTACTTATGAATAAAAATCTTAACTTCATTCTTGGTTTAGTATTTATAAACAACTGAAATTTAGGAACTACAGGGTCTAACGTAACGCAGTGCAGATATTTTGGTACTGGATTTAAAGTTTTTGAAAATTTCAATACACCTGGCAACCTTGTCCTGCGTGAATAAGGAGGGGCAAATCGAAAAATGTAAACTAAAAAGTTAAATGTAATTAACTTTTAAATGTCTATGATGGTTTTGGAAAATATGTAGTTTTTGTATTTATTATATTACTTCTACTGCAGTTTCTTAATAAAATATTTCTAAAGAAGACATTCAGTGAAAAAACAAGGTCAATATGATAAATTATATTTTTGAGAAATTATAAGGGAATTCCTCTCAATTTAGAGTGTTTTTTACATTTTCTTGCATGAGTAAATATTTAATAATATTAACTTAGTCATTACATGGAATAACAAAAAATTACAAAGATACAATTGAGAAATTTTACAACTAACAAAAATTTGCAATTTCATAAAAACTCACCAATTATTTAGCGGTTTTTTAATCCAAGCTTAACTTTTGCACACTCATATTTCGTAAACATAGACAGCAACTTCACAGTTGTTTCCTGAATGATAATTGTGGCATCTCTACTTAATGTATATGCATTGAGAACATTCACACAATTTAAATAAAACTAACACTCTCCAGTATGTTACATTCAAAACAAATATCACTTTACTTTTTCGCAATAACCTTCCACAATAATTCCTTTATTACAATCTACGAAAGCAAACTTAATCCGATGTTGCTTATGTTATTTCTGTTTCAACAATTCTGTTGTGAAAATAAATTATTTTTGTCATAAATATTCCTTCAAGTAATAAGAATTTTAGACGATTTTGTTTATTTGCAGTTTTGCAAATAAATGGTTTAATTCATAATGCATACTTTGGTTGACAACTTTGAATCATTTTATCTCGTAAACCCTACACAAATACGCCCTGTATATTTATTCAATTTGTCTGACTTATTAAACAATAATTTTCTAAGTTATCTCAAGTTTTATTTAACTTTTCATTATATTACCTACTATAAATATTATTTATAACATTAAATTTTAATGGTGAACTTTTTTACCTGGAAGTAGCCTCAAAACATATACTCAGCTGTTTCGTTGGACGATGTTTCTTTGGACGATGTTTCTTTGTTCGTGTATATTGTTAAGTATATTAATTCAGAATTAAAAAAAAACATATAAATATATAACTATGACACATTTGACTAGTCGTTATAAATATCCAATATTTTTAATATATTTACTGAACTATCAATCTAATTTGTATTGATATAATATACTAACGGACTGTATCCCCTGAGAGCAAAAAACAAAATTGACTGAATGAGGTCAAATGTAATCTCACGAAGACTACAACACGTCCGCCCTTATCAAGCAGCGTAGTTCAGGGAACATGGCAGCTTGACAAGAATGAAAACGTGAATCTCCTCGGCGAAATCCGCAGAGATACAATTTTGATTATTTCTTGCTCTTTACTGTTGAGGAGCACACAAGACGGAGTCGGAAAAGGACTGGAGCTAATACACAAAGGATAACAACATAATTTGCTACTGATTACTTCTTTCCAATGGACGTTACATAACGGAAAAATGACAATCCCAAATGAAAAAGTAAACACGTTGATTATATTATTGTTTACTCATAGGATGATATGTTCACCACAGTTATTTAGAGAACCGATAGCTTTTTGATTGACCTTGTTCAAATAAATCATCTAAACCGTTAATAAATTTGAACGTCTGAAGCAATTGTATCAACAATCATTAATCTAAGCATCATACACTACGACTTTCATTAGCACAATTTCACAAAGGAATAGATCAGTTCAATTATTTTCATTGACAGAATATTGTTTATTGGCATATTGAGCAAAACAAGTATAATAAACAGTTAACCTGAAATAAAGGCACATTTTGGAGAAATGCTATCATGTTTGATCGCTCCCAAGTTGTCTTCATTTACTGTATTTGCAGTATATGTACCTGGGCATTTTTCTTGATTCCATTATATCAAAAAAAAATCCTGTACATATTTGGTCTTGTTTTGATTTGTTTGTCTTTTATTATTCGACATTCAGGATAAAAGTATAGTTCTTCTCATAAAATAATTTGGTCAAGTGCGAGTTGGACTTGCATACTAAGGGTTCCGTACCACCTTCAAGATTCCAATATTCCAGTTTCAGACAAGCAGAGAATGAGTGAATTTTCTTATATTTACCCTAATATCTTTTAAAGCAGACATTTGAAATTTATAAAAAATATACACTTTTATTTTCCACACATAGACTTTTTATTTTATCTGTTACATGATTCGCTTGATTTTATAAACATATGTATTTAATTTTCTAATTTAGCCCCCAAAATCACCTTTAGGGTTTTATTTTACTAATAAACTTTCAGGGAAGCCCTTTATAATCTACCTGTCTGATCTAGACCCCGAAACGTTTGGAATATACAGCAATTTTCTTTAAACTGTGGTGTTATTATTATTGATAATGGCTCCAAAGCAGGAGTCGAAACGTCGAGTATATAATAAATTCGGACGCGGTTCTCACCCGGAACCTAGCCTTGTTCATAGTAATGACCGCGGAAGCCTCTCAGAACATATATATATATATATATATATATATATATATATATATATAAACATGATATATTTGCAATTCACATAATGAGCTTTCTATTTAATATATTACATGATGCGTTTGAAAATTAAATTTTTATTTTCCAATTAATAACTTGTCCCCAAAATTAATATTGAGGCTTTCTACTAATTTTTCTTATAAATTTTAAGTGAGCACAGCACCCCTAACTTTTTCAAAATTTTAGGTAGCGGGAAATAAATTTTTATATTTACAAAAATATTAACTACAGAATGTTAAAAATGTCAAGTTCCCGGTAAAAATAAAGAAATGAAAATCTTAAAAATTTCAGCGGTAAAAAAGTAAAAATTGTTACAAATTATGAAAAATGATATAAAATGTCTAGATTGTCTAAATGTCTAAAATGTCAAAAATTGTCAAAATGTCAAAAGAGTTATAATCGTAAAATATGTCAGACATGTAAAAAGTGTTATAAATGTCAAAAATGTCAAAAATGGGAAATATGCAAAAAAAACTAGAATGGACAACGGAAAACTACACAATTTCAAATATCAAGCACGATATTATTATTAGATCATCATATTAAATTCCAAAATATTTTATTTCTAGAACCGGTTGTAGCCATATAAATTTCGATTATGGATAATAATTTTAAAGCGGTTTTCACACAAAAATAAAATCTAAAATTGTGGTGGATGTGTAAATCAATAAATGATAAAATCTGTTCAAGATAAATGCCTCAAATACACTCATTTGCCTAGCCATGTGAAGCTGGGACGGGTCAGGTAGTAATAAATAAGGAAATATAACAAAATCCTTAGGATCAAGTGATTAAAACGACAAAAAAAATTGTACAGTCAAATTTAATTGTTTTACAGCAACAATTCTCATAATGTACAAACTAGCATACAAACAAAGTTTACTCTTTAGATATTAGCATAGACTTTTTTTGATCTATCTACCATCTAGTCATGGAGCATGCAGTTAACTGTTAAATGTCTTTCATGATAAAATCTCTATTGATTGGTATATAAATGCCACTGAAAAATGACTTTCCCTAAAACTATTTCCTAATACTAGCGGTAGCCCAGTGGTGGAAATTCGATCCTAATTCATTAAAATTATGAGTTAACCATTATTGTCGTTATTTTGTCTGTATAAGATATATAGTTGACGGAAAATTAGTAAAGTAGGCCAGGCCTTTGCTATCTCTATTATTTCATTTGGATTACATTTATAGAAATAATTTATGAAATATTTTTTTATCCATGTATATAATTGTAGGAGTATTTTAACATATATATATATATATATATATATATATATATATATATATATATATGCAACATGTTCGATCTAATTATCGGCGGATTTTTTTTCTAACCTAAAAGTTTCCGTTTCCGATTTTAAAAATAGAGGTGACAAACAACCCAATGAAAACTCTAATAGACATTTCCATTATCCGCTTATTGATGATTTGTTGCATAACACCTTAAGAATATTGTGAAAATTATATTATATTAATGACAGAATTATAATCACAACAAAAAATTACAAATATTGTTTTCTACGAAAGATAGTACCTCTTGTCCGAGAAATCAATTCTGATGTATAATTTAAAACACTAAATATTTTCCTATTGAACTATAGGCAACTCCAAAGATAGTAAAAGATGGTCATCACTTGGTCTGAAAGAGCGTTACCCAGCCACTGCCGTGTTTATCATTTGAAAATCAATCTAGCTTATATAATTACGCAGTGGTAGTGTAGAGCGTTTTGGATTTTAAAACACTTGGAAATATTAAAGGCAGCAGTGGTAATATGTATGTAAAAAAATATATTTTACTCTAGAATAAATAATAACTTAACCTAATATATTCAAACAAATCTTTAAAATGTTTTTAACAGTGAGAACTTTGCAGCAATGAGACCATGTAATGTAAAATTAATTAACTATATGATATCCACATTAAACATTAATTTTCAGTATGATTTACAATATAAAAAATTTACTTACCAACGTTGTACCTAACCCATAACGATTTATGTTTTATGTAGAAAATATAAAGAAATACGAATCACATACTGTTAATTAATAGTAGTTAAATACACCTATTTTTGAGAATTTTTTTCTGTGAATGGAAATTGAAACCTTGAAATTCTTTGAAATCTTGTCTTACTGAATTGAAAACTTGCAACGTAATCACTACAAAAGTAAGGAAATGTCAAAATTTCAATCAAATTTCCGGCAGATGGCTAAGCATTCAGTGTTGTCAGATCTACCTATTTATCTTGAATTTGTGCATAATTTCACAATTTTCTGTAATCTTAGTTAAACTTACATGATAGTTACCCGACAAAAATAAAAGGACTCTAAATTAAAAGGATACGGTTAAAATAAAGAAGATATCAGAAACAAATAGACGAGATGCAACATAATTCTGATTTTAGTTGACAAACCGTATTTACCTACAATGCAATGAAAGTTGTAAACTGCAAACTTGGGAGCGCCCAATAAACGGCGATTATTATGTATTATAATTTTTCGTTGGTTCTATTTCAATAGCATGACTATGTTGGCTAACTTTAGTTAAGGGCCAAAACTTTTAGTTTTACATTTAATTTAGTTTGTCTTTCACATTGGAGTCAACCTATCATGATTTTCTCTAGAAGCAATCTGGCGGCACTGTTTGGCGTTAACAGTATGCATGTAAATAATGATTTTTTTATTACTTTATTATTTGATTATTGAACCAATATTATAAATTAATTTTAGCATTCTGCACTGAAGGTCGTCTGTAGCTACTAAACCATACACATATGGTACCTAACCGTATTGTCTTTGCCTATTTATATATAGATTCCCTCCAAAGCATAATATAAGTAAAGATCTTGCCAACTCTATTAAATAGAAAAGCCTATATACTAATTCGCACGACTTTCCACTTCAACTATATAATTTCGCAAAAAAAATAATAACAGTAGCTTTCCGTTTCTCTTCCAAACGATTTTTTTTACATGAAATACATACTACTAAATCTCATATAGATAAGTATATTTTCCCAAGAAGTATAGGGCATCAATAGTAGTCTATTTAAAGTAAACTTCTTAAAAGACAAAGAAAGAACTCAAACGGAATAAAATGTATTTTTGTATTGTATTTAATAAAATTTTAGGAAACAGAGACGTCGCCGTTAGCCCAACACCACGGCAATGACAGCAGAAAAGTTTCTTTAAAAGGAAACAAATCCCAAATTTTAAATGTCTTTTAGAAGAGAATGTCACTCTTTTCTTTTATCAGGACAGAGCGACTTGCCCGTATCCCTTTAACAAAGGAAACAGAGGACGGGAGAAGCGGAAAGTTACGGTTCATTATGTTAGATTGAAGAAACTTCATAGTGGAAATACTCCATTTATTTACTTCCTATGTTGAAATAACTAAATCAATAACTTCGTTTGAGGAACCCCAGAAATTTTGGTGGATGGTAATATTAACTTTTCCAATTTTCTTGGGAACATTATTGCTTTCTGAAGTTTTGGGTCAAAGAGATAAAGTTTTGGTTGATTTTTCAACTTTGATATATGCAGATTTTTAAATGAGATGATTCGTATTTCTGTTATAACTGGAAACTCAGGCTTTAGATATGTAAATAAATTAATATATAGGTACGGCAACGAACGAAAAGAAGAACGATAGTCATTGAGACTGCTGATTTTTTAATTTTCAAAACTAAAATCCTCATTTAACATTTATGAGCTCTTCAACGGATTCTGACTACTTTCAAATTATATATCTGTAAACATCCCCTAACATACGAGGGCTGCCTTTTATATTTCGGGATTAGAGAAGAAAAACAAATATTAATCATCGAAAATTTTATTGTTTTTCAAAATATTCCCCATGAAGATCTATACACTTTTGCATGCGTTTGAACCAATTGTCGAAGCACTTTTTCCACTCCGATTAAGGTATCTCCAAAACATGCATTCTGAACGCAGCAACCGCTTCTTCAGGTGTCGAAAAACGACCTCTCAGTTTGTTTTTTACGTACGGGAATAAAAAGTAGTCATTTGGTGACAAGTCAGGACTATACGATGTTTTGAGTGGTCAAAAATGCAGATGTTTGAACCAATGTTGAGAGCTTGCATTGTTGTAGTGAAGAGTGATCCGTCTTCGGCGGTTGGTTTTCCTCATTTCTTGGAAGACAACTGGCAAACAAATGGTTGTGTACCACTCAGAATTGACTGTTCTGCGTTGTTCTAGTGGTACGGTTGTGACATGTCCAGTTTTTCCGATCCAACGCGAACAAATTTTTTTGACATTCAAATGTTTATGCAATATTTAATGTATGATGGTCCCACTAATGTGGAAGGTTGACTCAGTCTCACGATAGGTCACATGACGATCTTGCAATATCAGTTCGCGCACAGCATTAATGGTTTCCGGAACAACAACTGTTTTTGGACGACCTTCACGAAATTCGTCTTGGAGTGAAATACGACCTCGTTTGAATTCACCATACCATCGATAAACAGTGGTCCTTGATGGAGTTTCATCGCCAAAAATTAAATTAAGTTCATCCATGCACTCTTGCTGACTTAATCCACGTCGAAAGTTGTAAAAAATAATCGCACGAAAATGTTAACGATTTAATTCCATTTTTTGGCCGGGATGAATCCTTTAGGTTACTGTAAATAACACATAGCGCTCGTATGTCAAAACGTTCTGAGTACCTATAACCTGAAAAATTTCAAACTTTACGATAGAGCTGTCAGTTGTCAATTGCAACACTAGGGTTGTCCAATCCCGAAATATAAAAGGCAGCCCTCGTATACATATTTTCGATATTGTAATGTTTAATTTTCAAAACTTCTATCCTAATTTACGATTTACGAGCTCTGCAACGACTACTTTCAAATTATTGTAAGGAGTGCAAACAACATCAAAATAATGCAGTTGTTTCAAATTTTGCGATTTTCGAATTTGAATTTTCAAAACCACATTACTTACGAATCTACTATTTACGAGCCTTTCATGGGTATAATACACGACTGCATTCAAATCATTGTAAGGTGTGCAAATAATTGCAAAATTTCGTAGTTTTTCTAAATTTTCAAATTTTTTAATCTTCAAATCTACCATGGTAGAGGTCTTCAAGGTGATCTTACACAAAATATATATATTTTTTTAATTGTGAGTTTCATAAATTTGCAAAACTACCATCATTATCTACAATTTATAAACCCTTCAATGATGTAATACACTACTGTTTTAAAGTCATCGAGAGGGACAACACACATTCCAAATTATGCAGTTTTTTTTTCAAACAAATTTTGTGACAGTCCAAATTTCAAAATGACTATCTTACTCTACGAATTTCCAACCTTGCCAATGGCCACTATTAAATTATTTACAGAGCTGCAACCATCCCTTAATCTACGATATAATTGCTGGCTAACGGTGTACTGCACAACTCACCCCCCAAATTTTTAAATTCTTCCAAATTTTGCGATTTTTAAAATTAGAAAAGTGCCTAAAAAATGTTTTGGGGTGCATATAACTCCCTAACTCTCTCTATGTTTAATTTAGTGGGTTTGGGAATCTGATAACTACCAAAACTATGGTTAATAAAATAATACGGAAATACCAACCTCCTGTTTTATATACTTGTTGTATAGAGTCACCCGATTTTCTAATGGTCCACTTTAGACAAAAAATATGAATGATATTTGAATTCTATTTTTTTAAAGTTATATTCTTTCTATCTGAAACTGAGTAAACTCGGACACAGTTTAAATTGTTGTGTTACGTAGATTTAAAAAATAAACAGAAAATATTGCTATTTAAAAAAAACGTCTCAAAACTCAGTTTTGATAAGTTAATTAAAAACATAACTATCGAAACTTGGAGCAGCCAGATTTTGAAGAAGAAGCAATTGAATACAAAACCAGAAGACTGATACAATTCCTCATTACATTCAATGCATACTTAAAAGAACATAATTCCTAAAACAATTGTTTATCCGAAAAATGTCTATTAACTCTGTAGTCGTTTTTCAACACACTGTTGGATAGCTTATACAGCATAGATAATTATATTTTCGAGTTTGCAAAATCACGAAATTAAAAAACTTCAGATTTCTAAAGAGTTAGTTTCATTGATTTCAAAAATCCCTTAGTTTGAAATAATTAGTGATTAATGTAGTTACTTGTACCTTTCAGGATATTTTGAAGTAGTCCTGCAGTGTATCATTGTAGAGTTCCTAAATCGTAGTTTAAGTTACCAGTTTTCGGAATTTAAGGACCACAAATTTGGAAAAAAACTGCATAATTTTGTGGGTTGTTTGCACCCGTTACAATAACTTGAAAATATTCGTGTAATAAAGTGTAAAAGAAGCTCGTAAATCCTAGACTAGGGTGGTTGCCTAAAATCCCGAATAACAAAATTTAAAAAAAAATCCATAATTTGTGGGTTATTTGCACCTTATAATGACTTGAAGAGCTCGTAAATCGTAGATTAGGAGTGTTTTTTGAAAATTCGAAACTCATAAAATCTGAAAAATTTGGATAAGTTGGCGAGTTGTTTCCACCTCTTACTATAATTTAAAATAGCTCTATAATATTCCGTTAAAACGCTCGTAAATCGTAGATGAGGATGGCAGGTTTGAAAATGAAATAATTTGGTCAATGTGCAAGTTGAACTCGCATACTACGGGTTCTGTACCACCTTCAAGATACTAATATTCCAGTTTCTGACTAGCAGGGAATTAGTGCATTTTCTTATATTTACCCTGCAATCTTTTAAAGGAAGCGTTTTAAATTTATAAAAATATACACTTTCCACACATAGACTTTTTAGTTTAACTGCTTCAGGATTCGCTTGATCTTTATAAGAATTCATATGTATTTAATTTTCTAATTTGGCCCCCAAAAATTAACATTAGAGTTTTATTTTACTAATAAACTTCCAGGGAAGACTTTTATAATCTACTATCTGAATTTTGATGCTCAGTAGATTGGAAGATATAGAGCAAAATAGGTCAAGTTTTAAATTATAAATTATTAAAACTATTATTCAAATGATTTAAACATACATATAAAATATATATTTCAAAATTTAAATAGTGTGGGAATTAAGTCGATGTTTAATATTTTTGTTATTATCTTTTAAACAAATGATTTTAAAATATGATATATTTGTAATTCACATAATGAGCCTTTTATCTGATATGATGCGTATGAAAAATGCATTTTTATTTTTCACTTAATTTTATAATTTTTCCCTAAAATTACTATGGGGGTTTTCTAATAATTTTTCTTATAAATTTCAAGTGCACACGAGTATCCCTAATTATTTTAGGTAGTATGGTTTCGGGAATAAAGCGAGAAATGAGAATTTTTTATATATTTATGTTAATATCTTGTAAACAATTAATTTTAAAAATATTAAAAAAATGTATTTGTATTCCTCATAATAAACCCTTTCATTTGATGTATTGCATGATGTCTTTTTTTTTTTATTTTCCGTTTAATTCTATAATTTGGCCCCCAATATTACTATTAGGCGTTTCTTCGTATTTTTCCTGTAAACAAAAAAATTCAGGTCTTATAGCTTGGGGAATAGAGCGGGGAATGTGTAATTTTAATTTTTTTTAAATATATTTTAAAATATTTATTTAAAAAAAAATAAAAAAACATATTAGTGTTCGTCATAATGAGCCCTTTGATAAGATATATTACTTGATCCGTTAGAAACAATTGTATTTTTTTATTTTCCATTTAATTCTATGATTTGCCCCCGAAAATGAATACTAGGGGTTTCTCCTTATTTTTTCAGTAAAGTTCAGCTTATGGTTTCGGGGATAAGGGTGGGGAATTGGTAATTTTTTATATTTTTGTTAATATCTTTTAATTATTATTTTTTTAAATATGGAAAAAATATATTTGTTTTACTCATAATGAACCCTTTCATTTGATATATTACATGATGCGTTTGAAAAAAATTTTATTTTTAAATTTTTATTTAATTCTATATTTGCCCCCCAAAATTAATATTAATGGTTTCTCCTTATTTTTCCTGTATGTTTCGCGGAGTGGTTTATATTTCCTATTTTTTTTTTCAAAATTTTAGGCTCAGTAGTTTCAGAGATCCGGTCGGGGGAACTGTCGATTTTTTTTATTTCCCCCCCCCCCCAAAAGTACCCCTAAAATCAAAATTTCTTCATTTACTATATGTGTCCTAATCAGGTCGCCAAACTATAAATTGATGCCAAATTTCAACCTCGTCCGTCCAGTAGTTTAGGAGAAAATTGCTATGATGTGAAAGAGGGAGAAATCCGGAGTGATATTATAAGGGTATCCGTATATTGTATATACCGAACCCTGAAAATCACAAAATTTGGAAAAACTGCGAACAATGGATTGTGTTTGCACCATTTTCAGTAATTTCAATGTAGTCGTGTAAAACCGTTGAAAACCTCGTAAATCGTATATTATGGTGGTATTTTTCAAAATTTGCAAATCAATAAATTCTAAAAAACTGCATAATTTGAGTGGTTTTCACCCCTTGAATATAATTATGTGTTCATATGCACTGCATCAGTAAAGAGCTCGTAATTCGTTTGTAATTTTAGCAGGTTTTAAATTTAAAATTAAAATTCAATATTTTTCGGGGGTGGTTTTTACCCCTTTGACAAATTTAGAGGTTGACGTTCAATGCGTCAATTGAAAGCTCGTAAATAGCTGCTAATTTGAGACACTTTTCTTTGATAGTTTTTCTGAGATGGCGGTGCTACCTATAGGTAAAGTTAGCACCGGCAATAGTTTTTTGCACTTTTTCCATAGTAAATACTGAGCTCAAAAATAAGGTTAATTAAAAATCAAGAGTTCCTAAATAGCTCCTAATTCCCATATGTTTTAATTTGAGTTTCTGCAAAATGGCCGTGCTAACTTTACTGACCTGTCATTGAGATTGATCCATGGAAGAGGAAGCTTGTTACGAAATTAACTTCTTGTATCTGTTTCTCTTTCTTTGTTTCTTTCTTACTAATTGACATAAATTTCAGGAAAATTAAAGTAACTGTCACTAAATTGTTAAAACTAAAATTATTAATCCTTATGAGTTATTTAGTTCTTAATTTCAATATAACTGCAAAGGTCGTGTAAGTTCATTTTTAATTAAAATATGAACTTTGATGAATTACCTTTACAAATTTATATTAATTTAAATTATTAATTAATTTAAGTCTTAATGTAAAATATTTACTTAATAATATTAACTTAAACTGCACACAAATGTAATGTTAACTAGTAACTACAACTAGGTAGTAACATTGCCCTTTTTGTGGTTTTGTGACTTCTGACGTATGTCAAGCCTTTGATTTAAAATATCTCAAACAGAGGTTTGGAATATGTATTTGAACGAGAATCACATTAATTGGATGGTATATTTGTTTATTTACTACAATTTATTGATTTTCTATAAACGAAGAGACTCTTAGTATATAAACTGATCCCTCTTTCTTACAACTTAAACTAAATTGTGTAGGTATTTCAAAATCAAAGTTGTGCCACGTTGGCCGAATCCTATTCGGTTTTTAGATCTCACTATCATACACTATTTCTGTATATGTAAGTTGATACGTCCACAGTAATCTGAAAGGTCCTGTGATCAAACCTGAGGGTTAGATCAAAAGTTCAAAATTACATTTAAAAAATGAAACTCGAAAAGACCACATCGCAGAAAGTATTTTATAGGAGTTTTAATTTAATTTAACTAAGAATGATTCATCTATGTAACCATAGAACAGACAAAGTTTATTCTTATAGCTTTGAGCTTAAGATTTTTTGATGATTTTTTGTGAATTCCATATGGTACTGGATCTTATTTGTTCATATATCTCCAACAGAACCCAGTATGTTGCTCTAAACAATGTAAAGTCTAGAGTCACTCCTATTAATTCGGGTGTTCCACAAGGGTCCCACTTGGGTCCCTTATTATTTAGTATTTTCATTTCAGACGTAGTTGAATGTTTTTCTTTTTGTAATGTACTTTTATATGCTGATGACATGAAAATCTATCGAAAAATCTCAACAATTAATGATTACCAATTAATGCAAGCCGACCTTTGTAGCTTTTTTAATTTCTGTCAAGTCCACAGATTAATATTGAATGTAACGAAGTGCAATTGTATACTATTTTCAAGATTAGTTAATCCACCACTAGTTGATATGACCATCAATAATGATATTATTCCTCAAGTAACCCAAGTTAAAGATTTAGGAGTTATTATGGACAAAAAGTTAAGCTTTGATAACCACATTTCCTTTATTATACAAAAAGCCTTAAGGCTCCTGGGCTATATACTAAGAAATACAAAAGATTTTAAAGACCATAGTACAGTAATAAGGTTGTATATTTCTTACGTAAGATGTTCTTTAGAATATTGCAGTATGGCATGGAATCCTATGTATGATAAGTATATAAAATCCCTAGAACATGTACAAAAAAAATTTGTGAATGCACTTAATTATAGGTATTTTAGTTTTCGGCATTACCAAGAATATAGTCACAACTTGAGATTCTACAACCTTCAGCCACTGTTTATCAGAAGAGAATTTGCCGATATTTATTTTATTTATAAAGTTATTAACAATATGTTGTGTTCTGAATGGTGTCTGAAGAATTTACCAATTAATTGCAGTTTTCCTAGAACAAGACACAAACAGATTTTTTACGTTCCTTACTATTCTACCAACTACTACGGTAACTCCCCATTAATAAGAAGTATGAATGGTTATAATATAATTTGTCATTTAAACGTAGATATCTTTTCCTCCAATTTTAATAATTTTAAGAAAAATTTAACTAGATCGTTACAAGAGTTTTATAATACAGGCGTAAACAGTGATATATAAACATGATCCGCAATATAATTTAATAGTTTTTATGTTTTTCTCTTTAGATATTGTTAAGTTTGGAACTTTGTTGTTAATTAATTATTTCGAGTTCACCTATTTGTAATTTTCTATTTGTCACTGTGTGTCATCTTTATTAAGGGTTTGCCTTAGGGAGAACCTGTAAGATGACCTATTGTATAAATAAATAAATAAAAAATAAATAAATATTTAAATATAGCTCAACGCATCCCAAACTAATTATCACTGTCCCACCAAAAAAGTATAAGAGCCAGAAATGGGATAAATGATTTCCTGTGTAGTTTTGATTGCTGAACACGACTCCGTTTTGCATCAAATGCATAATTTTTCTACAGTTTTTTTTTAGTTTCTTTAGCGATTTGCTGAAGAATGATGCATTCTAGAGCGAAAGGGACTGTTGTTTGTATTTAGAGGTCAAAGAAAGCAGCGGAAAATATTTATCACATATCTGGGATTGATACCTTTTTTGGAGTGGTGAATTATTCAATCAAGTTAATGTTATTTTGCCTGTTGATTGTTCGTAGAGAAATTCTCCCCTACAGATATTTTGAGAGAAAGAGATATCAAGAATTCTCTCTTTAATATATTTATTTTCTTACTTGTTTGTCACGAAGATTTACAGTGACAATGGAACAGTGTCACAAAAATTCAAGAGTAAATTTTCAGCTAAAACAAACAGGGATTGATATCGACATCATTTTGTAGATATCGTTTTCTTTAAAAATATCCCTGGGGAAGAATTATTTTCAAACCACTAGCAATCTGAACAATTTTTCGAAATTGCCTGTCTAAACTTTGTTATGCATGTTGAATTTCAAAATACCTGCCTGTTGCAGGAAATACCTGAACAAGGCAAACCTTAATGAACAGACAAAACAAGACCAAATCAACAATCTTTCAGAAAGTACTTAGGTTCAAGTTACTGTGACACTAGTTCCCTATATTGATAACGAGGTATTTTCTCTACAATGTAATCTTATAACTAGTCTGTATTTTCTACTGAAATGAACGTAAAATATGCCGGATATTCATTCATTGTATATCCGTAAAGAATTGTATTATGTCAAACAGCTCATTATCTTTCAATAATAGATAACATCTCTCACAATAAAACTAAAATATTTCGAATAAAAACCCTGTAAAAGTAAAAAACATATACCGAGCAGCGTGAGATTCAATATATTCTTTTTAAAAAAATACTGAATATGGATTTAAAATTACAGAACAAACCACTAGTGCTGAAGAAATAGGTAAAATTACATGTGCATGTATGTGTCTAATATTCTTGCTTGCAATTAGAGTTAATAACCATAATTTTTTTAATTTTCTACGCAATGACTGTCACAAGGTCGGTACGAATTTGTGAAAACCCCGAAATATTTTGTTTCGTAACCACGACACTACGAATTTAGTCGTAATTTGTATAGTTGGTATTTAGTATTATGAGGATTTATTACTCAGCCGTTGTTACCGCAAAACTGATATAACGTGTGTGAAGCTATTTGACTACATAATGTTTACTTACGGAGCTAAGTCAGTTTTGTTTTAGAGGAAAATTTAACGTCATAGTATTAAAATCTTTTATTAAATCGTAATTAGGACTCCCAGTCAGTCATTTGATAAAATCTTTTTTTGACTGGTACCTATTAGAGATATAACAAATATTCATTTATTCGCATTCTCGAATGCTAATGAGTATATTCTTTCTAATCATTCGGGAATACAAATGCAATACCTGCTTTTTAAATCTAGCACCAAAAATATAAAAACTCGTACAGCAGAAAGGGTTGTTTTTGTTCACATTTCTACAATAACGTTATGAAATATCATAACTAGAGGTTCATTTCGTTGACATTTATCGTATAAGGTGCTTACTGGCATTGACGAATTTCAGTTCATAGTCACGTGTCATTCAGCGTACCTGATGAGGACTTGCAGTTTGAAACGTCCGTCAGGTGTTGAA
This sequence comes from Octodonta nipae, assembly GCA_034190945.1. Classification (NCBI taxonomy): domain Eukaryota; kingdom Metazoa; phylum Arthropoda; class Insecta; order Coleoptera; family Chrysomelidae; genus Octodonta; species Octodonta nipae. The sequence continues at coordinate 17,480,867 of CM067222.1, forward strand.
AGATGTATAATTCATATATCATTTTAAAATTTTCCTTAACTCGGGAATCGCCGTCACAGTGTTGATATATGTATCTAACATGAGATTGCATTCATAAATTTAATGCATATTCAGCATGACTTTAGATGTCGTTGATGTCCAGAGTTTCATTACGCTGACATTCCTCGTTTAGGGTAGTTACTAGTATGGAAGATTTTCAATTCATATCTAAAGGACAAAAAACAAATTAGGGAAGTATTTTTTAAAACAGGGACTAGGAGTAAGAAATTTCTAAAAACAATTTAAGTCTGACAATAAAGATATGACTAATTTCATATCTACGTCTTTCAACGAATCGTACATGGTAACGTAATTTAGAGAAGCGTACCTGATATGTACTCCTAATTCGAAACTAACGGGAACCATCGTCAGACTATTGAATATACTGAATATATACTCAGCATGACATTAGATGTCGTTGATCGCTAGAGGTTTATTTTACTGACATTCGTTGTATAGTGTGCTTACTAGTATCGACGATTTATATCATTCGGGTAAGAAGAGGATGATGAAGAAAGCCACAGGTAGAAGACATGTGAGTACAAAATGAAGTACAAAATATTATATTTTATAGGAGGCAACAAGGTGGACTCTGGGGGAGACCAACCGTGCCAAGCAAAAATTAATTTGGTCAAGTGCGAGTTGGACTCGCATACTAAGGGTTCCGTACCACCTTCAAGATTCTAATATTCCAGTTTCAGACAAGCAGGGAATGAGTGCATTTTTTTATATTTACCCTAATATATTTCAAAGGAAGCGTTTTAAATTTATAAAGAATATACGCTCGTTTTCCACACATACACTTTCTATTCTATTATAACATATATATTTAATTTTCAAATTTGGCCCCAAAAATTAACATTAGAATTTTATTTTCCTAATAAACTTTCAGGGAAGCCTTTTATAATCTACTGTCTGAATTTTGAGCCTCTATAGGTTGGAAGATAAAGGGCAAAATAGGTCAAGTTTTAAATTATCAATTATTAAATCTGTTATTCACATTATTTAAAAAAAAAAAAAAAATATATTTTCCAAAATTTAAATAGTGTAGTTTTTTTAAAGTGGGAATTAAGTCGATGATTAACATTTTTGTTAATATCTTTTAAACAAATGATATTAAAAATATGATATATTTTTTAATTCACATAATGAGCCTTTTATCTGATATATTACATGATACGTTTCAAAACTGAATTTTTATTTTCCATTTAATTTTCTATTTACTATAGTTTTCCAATTATTTTTCTTATAAATTTCAAGTGAGCCCCAGTACCCCTAATTATTTTCAAAATTTTAGGTAGCATGGTTTCGGAAATAAAGCCAGAAATGAGAATTTTTTATATATTTATGTTAATATCTTGTAAACAATTAATTTTAAAAATATGAATAATGTATATTTGTATTTCTCATAATGAGCCATTTCATTTGATGTATTGCATGATACGGTAAAAAATATTTTTTTATTTTCCGTTTAATTCTATAATTTGGCCCCCAATATTAATATTAGAGATTTCTTCGTATTTTTCCTGTAAACAACAAAATTTAGGTTTTATAGTTTGGGGAATAAAAGGGGGAATGGATTTTTTAAATATATTTTAAAATATTTATTTAAAAAAAAATAAAAATATATAGATATTTGTATTCGGCATAATGAGCCCTATGACTTGATATATTACTTGATCCGTTAGAAACTTTTTATTTTCCATTTAATTCTATAATTTGCCCCTAAAAATGAATATTAGGGGGTTTTCCTTATTTTTCCGTAAGGTTCAGGTATAGTCTCTATTTTTATTCAAAATTTTACAATTTTTGGTTTCGGTGATAAGGGGAGAGGGGGGAATGGGTAAAACTTTTTATATTTTTGTTAATAACTTTTAATTTATTTATTTTGAAAATATGGAAAAAATATATTTATTTTCGCCATAACGAGCCCTTTCATTTGATATATAACATGATCCATTAAAAACAATTTTAATTTTATATTTTCCATTTAATTCTGTAATTTGCCCCCAAAATTAAAAGTAGAGGTTTCCCCTTATTTTTCCAGTAAACTTCAGGTCGGACCCTATTCCTCTAATTTTTTACAAAACTTTACGATTTATAGTTTCAGAGATAAGGGGGGAGGGGATGGGTAAATTTTGGTATATTTTCGTTAATATCTTTGTAACTATTTTTTTTTTCAAATTTGAAAAAAAAAACATATTTGTGTTCTTCAGAATGAGACCTTTCATTTGATGTATTACATGATGCCTTTGAAAAAAAAATTACTTTTAAATTGTCATTTAATTCTATAATTTGCCTCCCAAAATTAATATTAATTGTTTCTCCTTATTTTTCCCGTAAAGTTGGGGCAACTTTCTATCTTTCCTATTTTTTCAAAATTTTACGTTCAGTAGTTCTGGAGATCAGAGGGGGAAAACGGTCGATTTTTTTAGTTTTTCCCCCCAAAAGTACCCCTAAAATCAAAATTTCTTCTTTTAGGATGTGTACTCCTGATCGGGTCACCAAACTATACATTGATGCCTCTTCCGTCCAGTAGTTTAGCCGAAAATTGCTGTGATGTGACAGAGGCAGAAATCCAGAGTGATATTATAAGGGTATCCGTATACTCTATATACGGAACCCTAAAAAAGACCGAAGAACGCACACACAAAATAAACGTAGACAACGTGCATGCCTACAGAAGCGTACAAAACGCTATATATTATAGCAAAGAATGAGCCACGAACCAAAAACAAGACAGTTGCTGTACTACCAATAAGGTAAAGCACTGGAAACAAACTAAAGCCAAGCTATCCCAGTAAGGATACAGCCGTTATGCGGAAGGAAAACTGCATTAGCGTGAGGACCTGTGTTAATTCTCAGGGAGTGAATGGCAAGGGAGCTGGAAGTGTCCTCGGAAATGCAGGAAGGGCAATTCCCGATCTTTGGCTCGCGCAAAGGGTGTGTGTAATTCATGTAAGCTTACCTGCTCGAAACTTTCGTCGTGCGTTAAACGTACTTGTGAAATATACATTGCAATAATTAATTCTATATTTAATTATATCTATGTTTTTGACTGAGACGAAATGTAAAATGTTGTATATATTAAGTAAAAAATAATAATTTTGAAAAGTAAATATTTTTAATGAATTTCTCAAAATATTGATAACTTCATTTGTGATTATCTCTTAGATTTAGATAACGAAATAGGTTACAGACTCCGTATCTACTTACAGAGAGTTGTTTCTTAAAACTAGCAGGTTTAGCTCAATTTCTATTCAAGATTCAAGGTTTGGTTTTTTTATCATATAAATATACATACATAAGTTATGCGTACCTCAACTGATCAACATCTAGAATAAATATTTATTTGATATACACATTTTAACTCTTTCGGCCTCAATGAGACACATAGAACTCAACGACTAATTGACGTTGTCTTACTGTGCCTTATATTCTCCGTTTTACATTGGAAATATACTGTAAAGGATATTTTGAAGAAAAAGTGTTATACTGCAACTTTTTCAAACGCCAGGTCTTATAGTCTAAGAGATAGAGCCGGTTTTTGCTCGTCATCGAGAAAATGGACAGAATGTATCGTAAGTTCAATTCCTGAACTACATCACATTTCTAGGCAGGCGTCAGTGGAAGTGATAACCGAGGATAATTACAGGGGGTGAAAGTTCTAATTTTTTTTGGTCATGCTCATCATCAAGTAAACTTTCCAAAATTGGCTGCATACAAGATTGTGATGCATTTAAACAAATTCCCGAGAGGCGTCTGCCTAGAGCGTTACCATCAAGCTGGCGGACAGGGGTAAACTTGTCAAAAATAAGGATGAACTTCGTCATTAAGTAAAAAATACGCCATTTGCGCCATTTTTTTGCTTACACAAAAGAAATCATAATCTAAAAGGACGTACAGCTAAATGACACAAATATATTTTTCATGACGTCATTAATGTGTTCTGTATGACGTCATAACAATTTTTTTAAATGCGGAGGCACATTTTTCAATGCTGATTTGGAAAAAGCAGAAAATTTCAAGTCCGAATATAGCTTTGAACATGACCTTGAACTTGACCGTAGAGGTCATTTTAAGATCAGAGTTTGTTTGAACAATCAACCTATTATAGCCAAATTAGGTGTACGGGGAGTTTTCAAAGTCGCTGATTTCGAATCTGAAATCAGTTTTTGTTTGAAAAACTGGTCCGCCCTTTTGGATTACGAAAATCTGATTTCAGATTCGTAATCAGATTTTGAAAATTGACAATTTGAAAAAAATCAACCAACCTACTCCTAATTTGGTATAGGGGGTTTTCGACGTCGATGATTACGAATATGACATCAGTTTTGGAAAATTTTCAAAACAAGTAGTTGCCAAGTTCAACGTCAAATTTGTTTTTAATTTGGAATACCCTCTTTGAATCAGTCATTTTTGGGATCAGCATTAAAAATATCGATTACCGTTAATTAGTGGTGCATCAGTCGGTTGACTTTTCTCAAAAAATTGGTCCGCAAGCTTGAATTGTGTATTTTAAAAAACTGATGTCACATTCGAAATCAGCGATGTCGAAAACCCCCGTACACCTAACGTAGCGATAATTGGTTGATTTTTTTTAAAAAACTTAGAATCACCCGGAAGATCAAGTTCAAGGTCATGGACAAAGTCGTATTCGGACATGGAATTTTCCGCTCTTTCCGAATCCTTAATAAAAAATGTGGGTTCGCATTTTAAAAAATTGTGTATTACGTCATACAGACCACATTAATGACGTCATGAAAATCTATTTATATCATTTAGCTGTACGTCCTTTTGGATTATGACTTCTTTTGTGTAAGCAAAAAAATGGTGCAAATGGCGTTCTTTCTACTTAATGACGAAGTTCACTCCTTTTTTTGACAAGTTTTCTCCTGTCCGCCACCTTGATGGTAACGCTCTAGACAGACGCCTCTCGGGAATTTGCTTAAATATATTACAATCTTGTATGCAGCCAATTTTGGAACGTTTACTCGATGATGAGCATGACCAAAAAAATACCATTTTCACACCCTGTAACTATCTTCGGTTATCATTTCTACTGGAGCCTGCCTTGAAACGTGGATGTAGTTCAGGAATTGAACTTAATACGATACACTCTGTACATTTTCAGGATGACGAGCAAAAACCCGCTCTATCTCTCCTACTATCAATGAGACACATAGAACCTAGCGACTAATTGACGTTGTCTTACTGTGCCTTATATTCTCCGTTTTACATTGGAAATATACTGTAAAGGATATTTTGAAGAAAAAGTGTTATACTGCAGACGCCACTGGATCTTTTTCTGTCAACATACTGACACAATGCCGCTAAGGTTAATCTATTAGTGAATAATACGAATATACTTGTTTATCACAAAAAAAGAAGTGACGATATAAATCCCCAACGAACATAAAATAAATAAAATAAAGCAATATTATTCCACTGAATTGATTGTTAAACAAAACAATAAAAACAACTTAATATTCCCACTAATTAGTAGCAAAGGCAAGGTTATTAGATAATTTTTATTAACCAATTTATGGCTCGTATACAGATTATAAATTTTGAATCTCCACTACCCGTCATGTTATAAACACTATATGGAAACAACTTATCTTTTGTGTTAACATTCAAAAGATTTGCAGTGAAGGTTTTGCGACTAAAGTATTTTGAATAATGTCATAAATAATTTTAGTATTTTTATGCATTAGAAAATCTCAAGGCCATCGATGCACGATTGTCTTTTACTATTGGAACTGTACGTATATGGCATTGTATAAAATTTTACTGCCAATTGTATAATGTGTTCGGGGAAAATTTTTAAAGAAGCATAAAAACAACATAATCTTGATTCGAATGAATCAAGGAATAGGATGTTGTAGTTGACGGTAGTCGTTATTGATAAAGTGCTAGTTTACTGCACACTTGAAAAGATTAAATTCACAAAAGTACTTCAACGCATGGCACATAACAAGATTATTCACTCTTGTACATAAGATGTGTCTCCCCTCTGTCAGTAAATTATTTAATTTATCAAATCTTCAGAAGGGCATTGATCTTCTGCATTTGTTGTTGAATGTCACTGATCTTTCGAAGTGTAATGAGAAAATTGGTTCACCTAATACAAAAAAGTATTTGCAATACAAAAGAAGGACTGCACTAAATTCTGTTGATTATTAAAATAATTTGTTCTGTAAAATTGATTATAGGTTCTTATTTATTTATTTATATAAACAACTGGGCAAGTGCCAATGACAGAGTACAATTTTTGCAAGTTACATAAAACATAAAATCAACTGAAAACCTTTCATAACAATTCCACAAAAATAAAAATAAAATGGTTTCAAATCTCATAATAAATAACACCTATCTATCTTCGAAACAGCTCAGTCGATTTTAACAATTTGGGCTAGTTGAAAAGAAATATTCTTAGGCTACAAAACTTATCATATATGAAGTTTTGTTGATTTTGCATATCGCCACTATAGGGCTTTTTTTCCACAGGTTTATTTTCTCAAAAAAATTAAATGCTTTGGTATATTTTTTTTATTAGAAAGTAGCTAATTAATGCCTAAACAAGCTCGTGAAAACTGCATCTCGTTATATTATTCTTATCCTAAAATTTAGGATAAATGAATTCTATTTAATTCATCAGAATAAAATATCCCTATTTGAAAGTATCATAAAATATCGTTGAACGGTATTTAAGTAATGTTAATAACAAAACTTATTTGTCTGAATGCATATTCATACGAAAAAGGCTAGATATTAATAGTAGCTATAGAAATTAAAACCTAATCATAACATCAATCACCCTCAAATTATCAGTAGTTGTGAATGGTTTAGGTCTGTCTAGTTGGAATATCTATTTCGTATGGCCGAACTCTAACCTGTACCATAATTTATTGGTAATTTTTTGCCAATTTATTACGCTGCTAGAAAATTAATTGCTCCCTCCCCTTCCGAGAAAAAGGTGGCTATTCTAACCGTCAAGCTAGCAAAGCCAGCCCGATATCTCGGAAACCAAGGGGCTACGGGTTTGGTCCTTCAGCCAAAATTAATTGCTAATTAATTGCTGAAACCTAGGCTGTGAGAGACTACCCCGTTATCATCTTCTCGCCGCCGCGCACCAACCCCTATATGGAATTAATCCAAATTCCGTTAATAACCATATACGAGATAAAGCCGGCGTGGTGGATTTAAATGCTCCCCATATGTTACATTGAAAAAGATTTTTGTAAGTATTATAAGCCTATGTATTTAAAAAAAATTGATTTTTTTTCTGAGAAATCTTGTTAAACAGTAGAATTTTCGATGAAAATGAAAATATTTTATGGTTTATATGGAATTTCAAGTTGCATAAAATTCCAAATTAAATACTGTCGAAATTCTATTCCAAATTATCTTAAACGAGAAATTCCTTAATGGATTGTATTTGTATAAATTTGCTGTACAAATAATTAGGGATAAAAAAATTTAAAATAAACAAGAGACAATAAAAATATTTAATATTTGAATTGCAAGCTTTTCGATTTGCTTTAAGCACCTTTACTTAAATCGCTACCGAATGCTAATATAGATGGTCTTCTCATTTCCATTTTTTTTAAATACATAGGCTTATAATACTTACTGAAATTGTTCTCAATATAACACATGGGGAGCAATAAAATTGTATTTTGGGCTAAATGCTAGCAATAAATTAGCAATTAAATCCACTATGCCCGCTTGGTGCTGGTACGCGAGGGGGTTGATAGCGGGGTAGTCTCTCATAGCCTAGGTTTCAGCAAATAATTAGCAATTAATTGGGAATTAAATTTGGCTCAAGGAGCACACCCATAGCCCCCTTGATTTCCGAGATATCGGGCTGGGTATGCTACTAAAATAGCCACCTTTTCTCGAAAGGGGCGGGAGTAATTAATTTTCTACCAACGTAATAAATTAGCAATAAATTATGGTACAGGTTAGAATTCGGCCATACAAAATTGATATTCCAACTTGACAGACCTCAATTGTTTGGCGCTACTTTGAGGAATTTGAATACTCACGAAGTGCGTTTTACGAACGATGTACCTTTTGAAATGCTTACTGTTGATTTCGAATGTCTTCAGAACGCCGCAGTGGCAAAAAGAGTTACACGACTCAATATCCAAATCGACGTCCTTACGATATGAGAGTTTTTTCCAGATTGACAGAGGGCTTAAGGGCTAATTGTAGTTTTCGGCCTACTTTTCACCGGCAAAGGATTACAAAAACACAAAAAACTATTATGTTATCATGTTACCACAAGAGCATTATCCCTTGAGATTAGCATGTCACGAAAGACGGTTCTCCTAAACAGTAGTCCAGTAGGACGGAAAAGGTTGAAATTTGGTATTAGTGTATAGTTTGGTGACCCGATCAGGAAATGAAGAAATTTTAATTTTTGGGGTACTTCTGGGGAAAAAAGTAAAAAAATCGACCATTGCCCCCGTAACTATAAAATGTAAAAGTTTGAAAATAATTAGAGATATAGATCCTCGCTTAAATTTTACCGGAAAAAATAAGGAGAACCCTCTACTATTAATTTTGGGGGGCAAATTACAGAATTAAATGAAAAATATAAAAGTAAAATTGTTTCTAAGGCATCATGCAATACGTCAAATAAAAAGGCTCATAATGGCGAAAAAAATATTTTTTTTTCATATCTTTAAAATAAGTTATTTTAGAGATATTAACAAAAATATAAAAGAAGTTTACCGTTCCTACTTTTGAGCAATTTTCCTGAGACAATCGACAAACAACAATAGAAAAACAGTTGATCAAACCTGCTAACGAATTGGAGCAAATACATTAGAACTAACCTAGAAGCGATATTAACGGATCCTGAATTCACTGAAGAAAGATCTGATCTTGTACCCTTCAGTTTCGCTCATCCTCAGCTCCACTATTTCCCAATTACACTCATATCAGCTCTAGTCTCTCCTATTGAAATAAACTTATGACAATACACATGTGGTAACAAAGTTTTTCCTCTCTAACAGCGTAAACCGCTCGAAATGTAACATTAATAACGGAGAAGGAATATATAAAGTTGTCTTCAAAACACTCCGTTTTAAACCCTCCAAGAAGTTTTTACGCCTCTGTCGTCCTACGCGTTGCATACTTGAATTGTTCCGCCGAGCAGAAGTTTTTATTAATATGCCAAAAGGTGTTTGAATTTATGGATATTTCCCAAATTTGCACACCCCTCGAATATATTTATTTTAAAACTCGTTCCAGCTTTCCTAATTTTTCGAATAAATAATGTCACTCTTGAATAAATAACGTGGCGACGTGGTCGACTACCCAAAACATCTGCAGCATGTTGTTGTGATAGAATTTTTATTTTTAATTGTGAAAGAAATTCGCACAAACAAAACTGTTCTTTATATATCCTTGACAGTTTTACACTATAATTCTGGGCTGTTACTTTTGTTTTGTCGGATTTTTGTAATTGCACCACTTCCATAATAAGATGTTGATTTTGTCTGTAAATAATTTATTAATTGGCCCATGACAGAGTTTTTTTACCATTTGGACGGTTAGTTGTTTACTCCAGACACTATACAGGGAGTTTTTAAAATTGTGTTTCAAACTTCTACTCAAAGGGACCAAACAAAACTGTTTTTTTTTTTGGTTAGTCACAAAGCGTTCGAAAATAAATAGAAGAAGATAGATGGGTCTTACATAACTCTTTACGTTAATTAAAATGTACTACTCCCTTTTCCAACACGCAACTAATAAACGTCCTATTTAGGTTGGTGAAGGGGGTTTTCGGTCCGTACTTTTTTTTATTTTATTTTTTTACAATTTCTTCTACTGATGTTTAAAATCTTAACAATTTTACGTAAGAAAATTGATTTGATCTAAATCAATATTTTGAACATGTAAACTGAGTTGGAAAATTCAGTAGGACTATTTAAATAAATTGCAGTTATAAAGGATCCGATCATTTAATAAATAATTTAGGACATAAAGACTACTTAAATCTAGAGGTACACTTACTATTTAAGGAACTAATTACTGATTCAGACAATAGCTAAATGTGAAATAGAAAAGATACGAGTTGTGGCAACGTCAATCTTTTATTTGCCATGGTAAACAAATTTTTGTAATTTTTGGCCGAATAACTTAAAGAGCAGTAATTTTCAAAGTCAGCCACTGAAAATATCGATTTGAACTTGTTAAGATTTTATAAATCTGCAGAAAAAATTGTAACAAAATTGAAATAAAAGCAAATACGGTCCGAAAACCCAATTTACCAACTTAAATAAGACAATTGACTTCTAAACGTTGTTTGTGGCATATTCTTGATTACTTTTATGTTTTTTTTTAAACGTTTGGTATTCCTGCAATATACGTCGTTTTATTTCTATTGTGGTGTTATTGCCCAAAAAAACATAAAAGTAATTAAATAAGACACAACACTTATGATTTGCATGTCGAAAAACGGAGTATAATATGTTATTTAACGTAAAAGTTATATAAGACCCATACATTTTGTTATATTTAATTTCGATTGCTTTGTCACTAATAGAAAAAACAAACAGTTTTGTTTGAGCCCTTTTCAGGAAATAAAACTCCCTAAGCGTTTGTTTTAGGTCATGTGTTTAATAGGAACTTTTTAGTTTATTTTAATGAGTTTTATACACAGCAGAAGTTTGGCACGCTATTTTAGAAACACTCTGTATAATACTATGGGTTACGAACAAAAATTCCAAAATCGTACAACCAGTTCAAAATTTATTATAAAAATTACCCAAAAGAACCGGAAGATGGAAGATGAGCCAAACAGTGTGTGCAAAATTATATTTCTTTATCCGAACAACAAAAAACGATTTGAGTTTTAAACTGGAAAATTTATTTATAGAATATGATTATCCACTACGGTTTTTGAAGGTTAATAACTAAATTAGCCTTAGATTGTGATATGGCGTTGTTTGGTTATCAAAAACCTATGTAATTGCTGTATTAAAAAATCGCCACTTGTCACAATTTTTCAATGAACGGACATATTTAATATACATTTTGTGGAATTAATTGTATATAATCTGTCTAATAAAATTTACCTAATGATATTACTGTTTATAGTATGTTATTGAAGCCAAAGCTTCTTAAGAGAAGCCCACAGTTACACATCTATAAATACTTCTTTCCGACCGACACCAGCCTACATTGATCTTGAAATACCTATACAGGTTAGCTTCTTGTGTAGGAACCAGGAAGTAGTATATATATTAAAAGTCTCTGCCTTTACAACAAATAAATAAATTATAATAAACAAATCATATAACATCCAACTAATATACAATACCCGCACAAAATTTGCTTTTCTTCTAATAAATATTCCAATATCCCATTTGCAACATTTTAACTTAAAGATTTGACATACGTCATATGTGATAATAAGAAGAGCACAAAACAGGTCAAGATTATGGATGGGAGAGCTAAGGAGAAAAGTAGAAGCATTAAATAACGAGTCCAAGAAGTGACCAGGCTGGTGCTATTGTAGAATAAGAGTATGATGTGAATTGCTAAATATAGATAAATTTTAGTGTTCAGCCATCGGTTTTGTCTTAGCCTAAAAAACTTTCATGACATAAATTCCGTTTCAATTATAATAAAGTTCAAAAAAGAGCGGTAGACATATGAGACTGAACGATGGAAGCGAAAGCTTCTTATGAAATATACTTCTGGCAATATATAACGAGGTCATTAAATATACCATATTAAATAATTATGGAAACGTTATCTAAGGAGATATTTTTTAAATATCCCAGAATCTCCAGATTTTTCTTCCAAATAGCTGTGGTAATATAGTTTAAACGAGCACATATTATAAATAATTTAGTCACATGCGAGTAGGACTCGCATACTTGGGGTCCCGTATCACCTTCAAGATTCTAATATTCCAGTTTTAGACAGACAGGGAGTGAGTGCAATTTCTTATATTTACCCTAATATCTTTTAAATCAAGCGTTTTAAATTTATAAAAAATGTACACTTTGATTTTCCACACATAGACTTTTTATTTTATCTGCTTCAGGATTCGCTTGATTCTTATAAGAATACATATGTATTTAATTTTCTAATTTGGCCCCCAAAAATTAATATTAGAGTTTTATTTTACTAATAAACTTTCAGGGAAGCCTTTTATATTCTACTGTCTGAATTTTGAGGCTCTATAGATTGGAAGATAAAGGGCAAAATAGGTCATATTTTAAATTATAAATTATTAATTCTGTTATTCAAATTAATTAAAAATAAAATACGTTTTTCAAAATTTTAATTGTGTAGTTTATAAAGTAGGAATTACGTCGATGTTTAATATTTTTGTTAATATATTTTAAACAAATGATTTAAAAATATGATATATTTGTAATTCACATAATGGGCCTTTAATCTGATATATTAGATCATGAGTTTGAAAATTGAATATTTATTTTCCATTTAATTGTATAATTTGTCCCTAAAATTACTATGGGGGTTTTCTAATAATTTTTATTATAAATTTCAAGTGAGCCCCAGTACCCCTAATTATTTTCAAAATTTTATGTAGTATGGTTTCGGAAATAAAGCGAGAAATGAGAATTTTTTATATCTTTATGTTAATATTTTGTAAACAATTAATTTTAAAAATATGATATATATATATATATATATATATATATTTGTATTTCTCATAATGAGCCCTTTTATTTGATGTATTGCATGATGAATTAAACAATATTTTTTTTATTTTCCGTTTAATTCTATAATTTGGCCCCCAATATTAATATTAGGTATTTCTTCGTATTTTGCATGCAAACAAAAAAAATTAGGTCTTATAGTTTGAGGAATATAGGGGGGAATGTGTAATTTTTTAAATATTTTTCTAATATATTTTAAAATATTTATTTAAAATATATATATATATATATATATATATATATTAGTCTTCGTCATAATGAGCCCTTTGACTTGATATATTACTTGATCCGTTAGAAACAATTATAATTTTTTATTTTCTATAATTTGCCCCCCAAAATAAATATTAGGGGTTTCTCCTTATTTTTCCAGTAAAGTTCAGGTGAGGCGCTATACCTGTATTTTTTATTTTCAAAATTTTACAGCTTATCGTTTCGGTGATAAGGGGGGAGAATGGGTAAATTTTTAAATATTTTTGTTAATATCTTTTAATTAATTTATTTTAAAAATATGGAAAAAAATATATTTGTTTTCGTCATAATGAGCCCTTTCATTTGATATATAACACGATAGCTTAGAAACAATTTTAATATTATATTTTCCATTTAATTTTGTAATTTGCCCCCCAAAATTGAAAATAGAGGTTTCTTCTTATTTTTCCACTAAATTTCAGGTCAGACCGTATACCTCTAATTGTTTTCAAAACTTTAGGTTTTACAGTTTGAGATAAGGGGGGTGGGTAAATTATGGTATATTTTTGATAATATCTTTATAATTATTTTTTTTTAATATGAAAAAATATGTTTGTGTTTCTCAGAATGGGACCTTGCATTTGATATATTACATGATGCGTTTGAATTTTTTTTTTATTTATAAGTTTTCATTTAATTATATAATTTGTCCCCCAAATTTAATATTAATGGTTTCTATTTTTCCTGTAAAGTTCGCGCAACGATCTATGTTTCCTATTTTTTTTTCAAAATTTCAGGCTCAGTAGTTTCGGATATCAGGGGGGGAATTTTTTTAGTTTTTCCCCGCAGAAGTACCCCTAAAATCCTGATCGGGCCACCAAACTATACATTGATGCCAAATTTCTACCTCTTCCGTCCAGTAGTTTAAGAGAAAATTGCTGTGATGTGACAGAGGTAGAAATCCGGATTGATATTATAAGGGTATCCGTATATTGTATATACGGAACCCTAATAACATCAATCATGTACAAAAATAATAAATACATTGGGTATACCTACACAATTAATGCAGGATCACAGTTTACTAGTTAACTCGCCCCTTCTCCTGTGTGTGTGCGAGCTTCTGTTATGAGGCTTTCGCTTCAGAAAATCGAATCAATCTCATCAATAACAACTGTTTATACTTCAGTCCCAATAAATCATATAACTATTTCAGCAAGCAATAAAAAAATTAATTATTTATTAACTTATTAACAGTTGAAGCTCTTACCCAATCGATTGTGAGCGACCAGAAATTAATATTTGATGAATTGTAAGTACGGCAAAAAAATTAACAAAGGGTGTACGAAATAAACTTAACGTTTGGTTTCAATTTCAAATTCGTTGTTGTTGTCGGGTGTGGTGTGTGTGTCGTGGTGTCGAGCCGGACGTATCGAAACAAATGAAATTTCAAAATATGCATTTCATTCCCTTGCTCGCGTATTTTCTTATATGTAAGTGTGGGCCTCTGTTACGAAGCTTTCGCTTCAAAAAATTACCAATTAAAATTAGAACTCAAATTCGCACAAACAAAACTGTTCTTTATGAACCATCTTTGACAGTTTTACACTATAATTCTGGGCTGTTACTTCTGTTTTGTCTGATTTTTGTAACTGCACCAACTTCCATAATAAGATGTTGATTTTATCTGTTGGTTAACCTGTAAATAAGTTATTAATTAGGCCATGACAGAGTTTTTTTTATCATTTGGACGATTAGTTGTTTACTCCAGACACTATACAGGGAGATTTTAAAATTGCGTTTTTTCTTATGTGTAAGTGTGGGCCTCTGTTACAAAGTTTTCGCTTAAAAAAATTACACATTAAGATTAGAACTCAATTTGTAACAAGATAGTGACAATTTTTTTAATTTTCCTGAAACTTATATCCATTATTAATACTGACACAAAGAAAGAGAAAGTGATATAGTGAGATAACGGGAGACGGGAAGTATGTTATTTCGTAAGAAGACTGCAGTTCTTTTTAAAAGTTGTCTCTGAAATGCACCGCTTAAATTTGTCAATTAATCACTGTTAAGTCTATTTGACTGGTCAGTTTTAAGTATATAAAAAAAGCGAAAAGGGACTATTTTTTAATGCACCAATAATTAAAGACGTGTGTGATAACAAAACAACGTCTTATCATAATTTAACATTATTTTAGAGCTTTATCTTAAAAAAGGAACTACCAACAAAAAAAGTTCTTTAGTTAGTCCGATATATTTTCCTATGTTGAGTAGATTACCATCTTTTATAAAAATTTGCTAATTTCTGGAAATAAAAGCAGAATCTTTTTAAAGTATGTATATTTCAAATAGTCCAAACATTTCACGGTCTAAATCCGACCCTGTTTTCAATGCTAATAAAACTTAATACAACTAAGCAAGAAAATTAAAAATTAAAAGGTTCACAATGACAAATTTTGTAAAATCCCAATTTGACAGTTTACAAAATTTGTCATTGTGAAACTTGTAATTTTTAATTTTCTTGTTCAGTTGTGATAAGTTTTATTACCATTGCAAACGGGCACGGATTTAGAGCCTGAAACGTTTGGTCAATTTGAAATGTAAAGACCCTCAAGGCATTGTGATGTTTTCCCACAAAATGAGAAAGATATAAACCAGAAATGCCACAATTATCTTTCAGAAAACAATTTAATGATTTACTTACGGAATTTTTGAAAACGACTTAACCAACTTGGGTATTATACAATGTATACCATTGAAGAAATGTCTTGGGACATTCCCATATATCCTTCTATGTATGAGTCATAGCATACTTTTTTTTCCAAAAATTGCAGAAAATAACAGAATAAACCACGAAAAGGACTGAAATGTAAATACTTGTATTAAACTGTAATAGACCAGAAGTCTAAAAGGAAAAGTTTTTACTGCAGATTAAGTAAATGTGATAACTATCCAGAAGACAAGAAATTAGGCTCAAGGTGTTTGATTGAAGACATTTTTTTCATGTTTTATAAAGTGCACTTTTTAAACAGTTAGCTGTTGTAATATAGTTTAAACTAGCACATATTATAAATAATTTGGTCACGTCCGAGTAGGACTCGCATACTAAGGGTCCCGTACCACCTTCAAGATTCTAATATTCCAGTTTCAGACAAGCAGGGAATGAGTGCATTTTCTTATACTTACCCTTATATCTTTGAAAGGAAGCGTTTTAAATTTATAAAAAATATACACTTTGATTTTCCACACATAGACTTTTTATTTTATCTGCTTTAGGATTTGCTTGATTTTTATCACAATACATATGTATTTAATTTTCTAATTTGGCCCCCAAAAAGTAACATTAAAGTTTTATTTTACTAATAAACTTTCAGAAATGCCTTTTATAATCTACTGTCTGAGTTTTGAGGCTCTGTAGATTGGAAGAAAAACGGCAAAATAGGTCAAAGTTTAAATTATAAATTATTAAATCTGTTATTCAAATTATTTAAATATATAAATAAAATATATTTTTCAAATTTTAAATAGTGTAGTTTCTAAAGTGGGAATTAAGTCGATGTTTAATATTTTTAATATCTTTTAAACAAATGACATAATGAGCCTTTTATCTGATATATTACATAATGCGTTTGAAAATTGAATCTTTATTTTCCATTTAATTGTATAATTTGTCCCTAAAATTACTATGGGGGTTTTCTAGTAATTTATTTTCCGTTTAATTCTATTATTTTGAGGCCAAATAATAGAATTAGGTTTTTTTTTTTCATATTTTTCCTATAAACAAAAAAAAAATGAGGTCATAGAGTTTGGGAAATAACGCGGAGAATGGGTAATTTTTTTAAAATATTTTTTATATGTTTTAAAATATTCAATTTAAAAAAATTAAAAAAATATATTTGTACCTATTCGTCATAATGAGCCCTGGGATTGGATATATTATATGACCCGTTAGAAACAATGTTAATTTTATATTTTCCATTTAATCCTATAATTTGCCCCCCAAAAAAAATATTAGGGGTTTTTCCTTATTTTTCGAGTAAAGTTCAGGTGAGGGGCTATACCTCAAAATTTTCCAGCTTATGGTTTCGGAGATAGGGGGGATGGGCAATTTTTTTTATATTTTTGTTAATATCTTTTAATTAATTTATTTTAAAAATATGAAAAAATATATTTGTTTTCGTCGTAATGAGCCCTTTCATTTGATATATAACATGATGGGTTAGGAACAATTTTAATTTTATATTTTCCATTTAATTCTGTAACTGCCCCCCCAAAATTAAAAGTAGAGTTTTCTCCTTATTTTTTCAGTAAACTTCAGGTCAGAACCGATAAATCTATTTTTTTCAAAACTTTACGTTTTATAGTTTCGGAGATAAGGGGGGGGAAATGGGTAAATTTTGGTATATATTCGTTAATATCTTTTTAAATAATTTTTTTTTAAATATGAAAAAAATATATTTGTGTTCCTCAAAATGAGACCTTTTATTTGATATATTACATGATGCGTTTGGAAATTTTTTTATTTTTAAATTTTTATTTAATTCTATAATTTACCCCCCAAAATTAACATTATTGGTTTCTCCTTCATTTTCCTGTAAAGTTCAGGCAACGCTCTATATTTCCTATTTTTTTCAAAATTTTTGGCCCAGTAGTTTCGGAGATCGGGTCACCAAACTATACATTGATACCAAATTTCAACCTCTTCTGTCCAGTAGTTTAGGAGAAAATGGCTGTGATGTGACAGAGGCAGAAATCCTGTGTGATATTATAAGGGTATCCGTATATTTTATATACGAAACCCTAAAAAAACACTTTCTCTGTACTATTTCAAGTACTGTTTTTAGAAAAACTTATTTAACATCGTCTCATTATAATTAACTGAAATGCTGACACTAAATTTTATCCACAATATTGGCAGCGTGTTACTTTGATACAATTTTAATTTTAATTATGAGAGAAATCCACAAACAAAACTGTGAGAATTTGCTATAAAAAGAATTCCTGAATAATACGAAGTCGTATCCTTGACAGACTATTGTTAAACTATGATATAAGTATAATTGTGGAATAATTGTGGTAATAGATTCGTTTAAAATTACTGGTTATTTCACAAAAGTTATAAATCAACATAGAATGTCTATTTCGAGTTACGAGTTCCTAGAACCAAGTGTACACTTCCTGAATGATATATTGACAATTTAGTAAAGATAATAATTTGTTTGATACCTTGACCAAATTAGTATTTTGATGGTAATAATCAACTCCGACTTTACTGCATGGTCTGACACTGCGCTGAACAACTGAAATTCGGAAATTGTGGTAGTTGAAATAAATACTAAGAAATATGAAATTACCCTGCATAAATTTGTCGAAAACATACTTGTTTTATTAAAACGTTACTATTTAGATATATATTGTCTGTTTTTGTGTTGTTCCTCTAGACATTCAAGGGAGGATTAAAACATAGTTTGACTAGATTTCTGTAGTGCGAACGAGGGAAGGAGGAGGGTCATACCACCTGAGCGTGGTAGTGGGAAGCCTTTCGGCATTTTCCTAGTGATTTGCCGGCAAGCGTCGCTTTCCGTCAATCACTGTTAAGAAGGGTCGTCGCGATTGACAATGGAGAGTGTTCAGGAAGTGGCTAGAGCTCATCAAAGACGACCAGTGAGTCGCTCGCACGTCTACGAGAATTGATGAAATTGTGACCAAAGTGAAGGCACTCCTGGACTACAACAGGCGCAGAAACATTCGTCTGTTTGTTGATAAGTTAGGGACTTCGTATAATAGCTTTTAAGAAATTATTACAGGATATGTGGCGATGCGAAAGGTGTACGTGTGAACAAAAAGTAAATTGCATGGAAATTTTCCAGGAAATTCAGGACTTTATCCAAGAAAACACAACATTCCTTGACAACGTGATTACCGGAGACAAAACGTGGCATTTTGAGTTCGTCCCGATGACCAAATCTTGCACATCACCGAAACAGCATACCAACAAGGCCCCGTGTTCGAAAAAAGCCTGAATGAGTAAGTCAAGGGTCAAAGACATTCTCATATGCTTTTTTCTTCATCGTGGTATAGTTTATAGGGAATTCGTGTACCCTAAACAGACTGCGAATACCAGTTTCTACATTGACGTCCTTGTCAAGTTGGGCAAACGCTTCCTTTGGAAATTCTTGGACGCTTCACCAGGACAAGCACAGAATTGATAACCTCCTCCTTTCTGGAAGTCGTTTAAAACAAATAGAAGAAAATTGGACTGAGAATCTCTTCCAAATTATTAATAATAATTGCATGGGAACTCTGAATCAGTTCTTTTAAGAGACACTGGCACCGCAGCATAACTCTTCAAAAAAAACTGTAGATGCAATGATAAACTTTGAATGTTCTCAAATTCAAACAGTATTCACGCCTCGAATTCAGATAATACCTTGAAAATACCCGTTCGAGTTCAAAACACAGCAGTTGCTCTTCAAAGTCTGTCTCCTTAGGGCTTTACATATAGTTCAAAAGAGATTACTGCTTTTCCCACTATCTCTTCGAGAGTCAGTTCAGCTTGCAATCTGCTGATACTAGCAGATGCGGGCAGTACCAGAAATGTGGTTAACAAAAACATTTTTAGTTAGATTACAGTACATAAATATTTGATTACCACATACTATGAATCCTGAGAAAAATGTCGCTCCAAGTTTGAGCAGTCTTGAAATTGTATATAGTTGTAAACATCACTATACCCTTGTAAAGCCTCGGGCTAATGGTAGAGCCACTAAACTATCAACACATGAGTTAAAAATATGGTAAAAGTTATAGGTAAAAGGATCTAGCAAGTCGTAAACACCAACTATACATGATGACCGGATAATTATGCTATATTGCTATTTCGTTATTATAGTTCTGGATTAATTAAGTTTCTAAAAATTCTGAATAATGTTCAAAATGCAATACCACAGGAGGAGCAAAAAAATCATGGTATTATTCTTTATTTCGAATAATACTTTGGACTGAATAATAATTTCATGCAATTAATTACAAAAAGCACATAAGCTAAATCTTGGAGTTAGAGTCTTGCATGAGTAGCAAACTTCAAGTCCCATGGATGGCAAAATGTACGTTGGGAATTCATAAACTATTCTCGACGCAAAAGACAAGGTTGGGAGAGTAATTAATTGGGCTCTAACTTGCTTTTACTCTTTATTATAAAACTTGACAAACCAGCTATTGGTTGACAAGGAAGTCGAAGGGCTATTATATAGACATTATCATATATATATATATATATATATATATATATATATATATATATATATATATATATATATTATGAGCTCTGTATATATAGGCATAGATAAAACGGTTTAGAACTATTATTATTTTTATTATATTTGCTAGATTAGTTCTCCAATGACTGCACAGCTAGTGGCAGGGTAACAACGCTTTTTGAGTTCATGATGAAATGACCGTCTTTTACAGTCCAGTGTTTGGAGTTCAATAGAAAAATAGTCGTGTAGTAAGCTAGTATTGATGTTTCGGGCAAGTAGTACTTTCGTATAAAATAATATTTGTAATATTTTGTTGTAATTATAACTATTTCAATAATGAAATATTATTTTCATAATAGTTCGAAGATGTTGTTTAACAAACCATTAATCTTTGAAGACGCTAGATGTAAGACCGACATCTAGGATTTTCGTGAAGATTAGCACACAGTGGTCCCGAATCTGGAGCCGTTCCGTGTAATTGCTGTTCTCCCTTAACTCCTAGGACAGAATGTCACGATAAAATTTTTCAGGTTACTTCACCTGTCAGAGATATTGAATACTCTCTTCGAGGTGTCATTCCTTTGTACGCAAGACAATATACATTATATATTATATATAACATATATTGTTTCTGGTCAGGAAATCTTCATCAGTTGCGCTTCCCACAACTGAATGTCCTCTCGAACACTTCTTTATGTATTTGAAACATTTCGTTAAATTTGATGTGGGTCTTACATCTCGCGTCTTCAAATTTAACGAAATGTTTCAAATACATAAAGAAGTGTTCGAGAGGACATTCAATTGTGGGAAGCTCAACTGATGAAGGTTTCCTCACCAGAAACAATATATGTTAAATATAATATATAATGTATATTGTCTTACGTACAAAGGAATGACACCTCGAAGAGAGTAAACCATTAATCATCGATCAATAGAAAAGACTTTTAAGGTTAGAGTTTTCATTGAGTTATTTGCTGACTCTATTTACAAAACCTTTTGATCTGTAAGTTTAGTAAAATAGTGGACATATTTATGAAAATATAAACATACAATAATTTAAATAAATAAAAAATAATTGCATTCAACTCAAATTTATTTCTTATCCCTTAACCACAGGCGATCTTTTACTGAGATGCAAGCACAGACCACCGATAAATTTTACCAACGTTTCAACATCGCTATTAAAATGTGAAAAAAAATAAATAAAAATCTGTAAAACGTATGAAAAGGTGAATTAAAATTACCAATTTGAACATTTCAAATGGTTAGTAAGTAAAATTAAGTGATAGTTTATATGAAATATATTACATCTTAAAATATCTTATAAAAATACATAAGAAAAAAAATATCCCCACTTAAAGAACTAACCATGACTTAACCCATATTTCACTATAATACGCAAGAAACTAAACTTGGACAAGTAAAATAAGAAACATAATTGAAGTTGAAAAGTTCATATACAAAAGTTTTTGCAGGGGTGAATATTGTGACAGTTTTCACAGCCTTTGCATATCCCTGTTTTCTTAGATATTGACTTTATACTCAGGGCCATGAAGGTACATAGACGCATAGAAGGGTATGCGGCGAAGATCTATGAAAATTAGTTAATCAGAAACACTCTCCCGTAAATTTTACCGGACGTCGGTGGTTAAGGGTTATAGACATATACCCTTTGATAAAACAATAATGTTCAAACTAATAAAAATAATTAATGAAGACGCTGAAAGTTTTAATATTTTTACTATTAAAAAACATGAGTGTAGTGACCTATGTAATAATTTATAACGTAAAATGCATACGAAACCATAAACCTGCATAAACTGGTGCATATTGGAACATCAGAAGAACACACGATATTAGCACTGGATTCGCATCCAATTAGATAGCATTAGTTGATTCCAAACTCAAAGAGCATTTTACTGATACAAGCTGTACGCTTATCTGACAAAAACACTTGTGACAGGCCAGTACACCTACATTGACGATGCAGCGTGATGGAAAATCCGAAACGAATAGCTGTTCAATTAAATTCAGGATAGTTCAATCCGCATCCCCGGGATGTTTCCGGGTTAATCTTCGATAACAGGCTAAGCTGGTTATAAAAATTCAATTTTCCTACGATATGGTGGAAAACAAAATATACTGGAAAATATTGGGGGATTTGGTGCCAATTTTAGTGGAAGGAATAGTTGACGTCTAACAAATCTTTTGTACATAAAGAGAGTATTGTTAATGTTATATTATGTCTAGTTGATAAATACTGCGTCTTTCAAATTACTGGAGTTAGTGAATAATATAGTCTATACTATTATAAAATTGTAAGTTTGTTTGTTTTTTTGTTTGTTTGTTGGTTTGTTCGAGCATCACGCAAGAACTACTAAACGGATTTTGCTGAAAATTATTTAGTTGCAAAGGCTATAGTTTGACTTAAAATCTGGTAGATATTTTATTTCCCTGAATTGCGAGAAATGGTAGATATAGCGAAAAAACTTCTACCATGGTGGATAACACAATTATTCTATTAGTTCCATCGCAAGTATCAAATATTAAAAAATTGGTTCATTTTACCTTTTATTCAAAATACGGAATATGCCAACGTAACATGTTTCGATTTAAAACAAATCAACTGATATATCAACCGTAATTTTACACGCAGTTATATATAGAGGAAACTTAATGCGGAGTAGAATGACATGGATTTAAAAAATCTAAAAAAAGTTATATTAGGTGTACCATAAGCCGCTGCATATATGCAATGTGGTTGAAATAATGGGGAGTGCAGTTAGTTATACGGGGTTGTTCAACAAAGTTATACTGAGTGGGCCATAAATAGTTGCATATACCATGTGGTTCATAAACAAGTGAGATTTATATTTATATAGGCTAGATAACAAATGATATATTGTTTGGTTCGTAAGAAGTTGCATATACAATATGGTTGTAATATGTGTAGAATATTTATATAGGTTGGATAAATTTTATTTAGAAAAAAATGTGGTATGTCAGCCATTAGGATCTTTGAATTATGTTATTATAGTTATGAAATGGGTTGAAAGAATGTTATAAGTTGTTTATACAGGGTGGTAGAATTATGAGATAGAATGGAATTATAGTTTATAGAGTGGTTAAAAAATTATTTTATATCCACAAGTGGTTGCATTTATAGGATGGATGAAATATAATGGGGTTTATGTACAGGTGGGTTTAAAAAGTATTATAAAGAAATGTTATGATATACAAGCTGTTCCATTTACCGGATGGTTGAAATATAGAGTGCATTAGAATTTTAAGGTTACAGAGTGGTACAAAAATATTATATTGGGTGGCAAATAAGTAGTTGCATATACAAGGTTGTTATAAAGGGTGGGTAGTAAATGGTAGAAACATTTTGTTATATAGCAGTTGCATATTTCGAGTACCTGAAATATGAGACGTAGTAAAGATACAGTTACAAAAAATCTGGAAAAATTGTTATATAGAATAACCCATCTGTTTCATAAGTTATTTCTTTTTGCACGATTTGCTCATTCCGTACGCGGGTGAAACCGCGGGTAGCGGCTAGTATTAAGATATTTATAGACATCTTAGAGTTTGTGAATTGATTTGGCTAAACGGAATACCGTAATACATTTTCTGGATAGTCGAACAATTGCTTTTAGCTAAACGCCTAAATATGTCCTATTTTCATAAAAATTCCTAGTAAAACTTCTCTTTTAGTAGGTACTGACGACCTTCGGTGCAGTATATATAAAGAATCTTTATTTATGTCTTTGACAATACCCCTTTAGAATGTATCTCTCTTATGTTAATATACATGCATGTTACGGCTACTTCCTGATGTGTTCATTCATAACTACAGATTTATCAATGAACATTGTTATGTTGCCTGTTGGAAATGGCGGTAACATGCATGTTGTTCAACGTAAGAGAGATACATGATAAGGGGAAGTAAGTAATTTAAAGATGGAATATTAATAAAATGTTCGAAATCTGGCAACAGTCGACAGTAAAACCCCAATTGTTTACAATAGTGCAGCGAGGCATAAATATTACTTAAATAATCGACTTTAACTTAGAAAAAGGTGTCTTGTCAAAACAATCTTTTCAATTTGACGTTTTGCATCCATTATGCAAAAGTACTAAAACACCAGATGTGATTAGCAAATATATTCTTAATTATTTACATTTATGACATATGCAAATGAAACTTGAATAAGTATTACAGTATCAGTAATAAAATAAGACGAATTATTTTGCAGTTTTATTTGACATAAACAATAGAAGGTAATCTTTTAAATTGATTTTAACATCTTATCTAAAATTTAGCAGTCGGTCATAAAATGTTAAATTTCCTTTGGAGAGATGTAATATGCTATATATATATATATATATATATATATATATATATATATATATATGAACTAAGCTAGGTTCCGGGTGAGAACTAGGTAACTGAACTGTTCAGTTCAGTTACCTAGTGACTCTTGGGGAGTAGGCAGATTGAGGCCCCGAGTTCGATCTAGACTCTGAAAGTCTTTTTCACTTTTGTCTCTTGATAATGGCTCCAAAGCAGGAGTCGAAACGTCGAGTATTCAATAAATTCAGACGCGGTTCTCACCCGGAACCTAGCTTAGTTCATAATAATGACCGCGGAAGCCTCTCAGAACATATATATATATATATATATATATATATATATATATTTACTTATTTATCTAATAATATAATATATATAATATTTACGTTACGTTTTATGTATATGTAATATTCCCAAACGGCACTACGATTCTGTCGATATTCGATTTCGGACTACCGGGTTTTGGCGTCTACAGATCGGGACAAAGCGTATTACCTAGCATAAACGAGATTGTGACAATTATAATAGGTGTTTCGTTCAATAGGCCTTTTCATTTTCAGTGCGCATGCGTTCGCATCAGCCATTTTTTTCGCACTGTTATTTGTAAACAAACGTGTTAAAGTGCCCACGTACTAAAACTTAAAATTAATAAATACTATTATAAATGTGTTTATGATTTAAAAAAGTAATAAAAGTAAAGTAGTAAGTGTCAGGATTCAATACAGCAATTTTGCTGTAAACTATAATTATGTTGTCTGTACGAAAAGGTACAACAAAGCGGTGTTGTTATGGAGTATGCAAAAGTGATACACGGTATAAATCTTTTAAAACAAATACCTATTATTTTATAAACTTTCCAAAGCCTTGCCTGGAATATCGCAAGAAAGTAATTAAGTCATCCAAAAAAATACATATTAAAACATGTCAAAAATGTTCTAAATGTGATTCATGTGTGAAAAAATGTGGCCGAAGTGACAGAGGATTTAAATCTATTGATGATGTTACTAAGGACACTTATATTTGTTCATTGCATTTTTCTGGAGAAAGTGGTCCAAGTGAACAAAATCCTGATCCTTTATCAACATTTGGATCGACAGGTATATTATTTCTTATACCAATTTTTACCCTGAAAATAATATTTAATATTTTATATTCAACATACTTATTTTTTATTGAATACATCTTCGATTTAATTAATTATAAGATATAACTAATGACAATTATTGAATTTAGCTTGCATATATGAACATTATTTTAGTCTTAGAATTTTCAACTCCTTTTTAAATGTCATGTTGATTTTATAAATATTTTATTATGACATTAGTTATATTTGTTAATTTTTATATTAATTAAGGTGCTTTTACATGCAAATTCGAATGAAATCATGATTTTTATTTATTTTTTCTGATTTTTTACAAGAGTAAATACAAGTATTGATACCTAACCTCTCAACCAGCACACTTTTTTTTCCTTGCTGTGAACGTCCGTGACATTTTAACCATCTTTTTAATTGCTCACAGCTATGTGCTTCCACAGAGTTATAAATAAGTGAAGCACCATCAATTAATTCTTCAAGTAATTTATTATTTGGCAGAGATATTATTGCATTCCCAGCCATTGCTAACTAAAACAGTACGAAACTTTTAAATTACGGCTATTTCAAAATGGCTGCAGCGCTTGCGCAATCACCTGATGAAAAGGCCTATACAGGATGATTCGGTGTCAAATTTTACAAGAATTCTATCACTATTTGATATTTTTCTAGCAGTACATTTTCAAACTTGAACCTTCGAAGATTTTAAAGTAAAAAGTGCTGGTTAGGCTATTTTTGGCTGAGTAAAAAGTTATGTGCCCTCATGTTAGTTTGAAGTATATAATGATGTTACATTGAGTAGTAACATTTGCATATATAAGTTGATAGAGATATAAGGCACTATTGATTTTAATTAAACAGGGTGATTCCAGATAAGTTATATTGATTTTGTTAGAAAGTTTCAGGATGCCCGAGCGGTCTAGGAAGCTGCGTTCAGCTCGTAGTCCCCTTTGTGGGCGTGGGTTCGAATCCTACTCCTGACACCAAATTTGTTATAAACTCCGTGGGTTCAATTTGATTTAATCAATTAATCAATAACGGATATTCAATTTCTAGAACATTTATTTCCACGTAAACATCAAAAACTTTATAACTGCTGATTCGACTACAATAACACCGAAATCGTAACAACAAACTAAACAACGAACAAAGTCTACTCAAATTCAATATTATACTTGAGTTTCCTGCTTGTTCTAGACTTTTGGTGCGCAGCGACTCCATTGCTACTTCTTGCTGCTTTTGAAGATTCCAGAATTTGATGTTTTTATACTCTTTGGAATGACTACTGTGTTACGTTGCTTTCGCCAGGACCGTAGTGGCTACATGTATAACACTATATATATATAGTGTAATTACATCTACCGGGCAGTGGAAATATATTATAAAGTGGAATTATTATAATGAGTATTTTAATAAGTGTTATAGAGTTGAGAAAAATTATCTGTACCAACATTTTTGATGAATCCTAGAATTTACGAGTAAATTGAATAAGTATTAGTAGTATAATAAAATAGATTAGTTTGCAATTTCTATTTAAATGGAATTCTCATTATTTATATTTCTTATATTATTCTACTGGCCAATAACTAATAACTGTATTATTTTTGTCTTTAATTTCCACCTACTGCCTCTTTGCATTACAGTATATGATTAAGCTAAGCATTAAGAATGTGTACACAAATAAAGTCCTATTTTGTACATATAAAAAACAAGTTGAGTTTTGTTAGGAATTGACACAATTGATCGAATTTCGACCTCAGGCGATTCTAGTAAAATTAAATTCACAATTTATCATTGATAAATGATTTAACGATTTCTATAGCACCAATAAACAGCTTCAGTTTCTGGAACTGTTTAATGGAATCACCTAAAGCTCTCACTGGCCCTGTCATAAATAGATAATAAACAGTCTGGCGGTGGCATTCCCAGTGGACCCCATTTCGTGCCTGGGGAATGTAAACCCTTCAAGATGGTCTGGCTACTTGCAAAATGTCTCAAATAGTCATTATATTTAGCCCCTTATGATGATAACGTAAATGCTAGAAAATTTTAATGAACATCTGACGGAAGTTGAAAATCAGGGAAAATAAGATTTAAGAATGAATATCCCCTATCACATTGGTACATATGAAAAGATGTTGTGTATTAAATAAACTTTTAGTAACTAGTATTTGTTTAGTGCTTCCAGTTACTGGCTGGTAAAAAAAATACAACACCATCAGTATGTAGTTATACAAAAATCTCAATTATTATAAAAATAACGTAACATCCGTTTATTTAGTACATTTTTTGTACAGTTATAATTTCTAACTGTAAGTGTAACGTAAATATTTACTGAATGAATATGTGCCTAATCTAATGCACAAATTGAAGTCGTTCTATCAAACACATTTTGTTTACATTTTTTATACGCTTTGATGTGATAATTATCATTAATAATTACACTTAATATGCAAATGAATACGAGCATGATTTCAACCTATCAAGTACATGTTCACCACTACGTCGGTTTCATGTTCTCATGCTAATTAGTATCAACATAGGTATATGTTATATTATTGTGAAGGCGGAATGATTTTATAACAACTATATAAAGTGAAAGTGATAACCGTGTTTTAATAAAAGTTAATTTATTAAATTTATTTAATGGGAGTGTAATGGACGAACATGAAAGATTTTACAGATGTACAGACCTTATAGTCCAACCAATTTCCAACTAAGAAAATCTGGTCTAGGAATGTTTTACCAAAATAAGGTTCTAAATATTATTTATAATTAAGATATTAGTTTAAGATTATTTATAGACAAATAATGGTTTGAAAAATCCAGATTTGTTTGGGGTTTACTATTTTAAATGTTTGCTACATTGGGAGAACTTGGTCTGTCACAAACGTATAAACACAGCGTTTTGTACCCTAACACCCAACTTTGTGCTTATAAGACATTGATACAGGCCGTGCAGAATAAATTTCGTCACTAAAGCTGTGTGATTCTTTTCTGAACAGTTTTTGTGGGATCTTCCAATTTAGTTTGATGTTTTTATGCAAGTAACGCCACACAAGAAATTAAGAACGATATAATGAAAAACTCAAACCTGAACGGTTTGCCTGAATCTGACCTCTTATCAATGGAGTTATAAAGTAAATTTTATTATTTTTAGATATACAGAATAGTACGA
Organism: Octodonta nipae; assembly: GCA_034190945.1. Classification (NCBI taxonomy): domain Eukaryota; kingdom Metazoa; phylum Arthropoda; class Insecta; order Coleoptera; family Chrysomelidae; genus Octodonta; species Octodonta nipae. The sequence continues at coordinate 17,509,698 of CM067222.1, forward strand.
AAATCATATTGAGCTGTTAATAAGTTGGAACAATTTGTAGGAGTTACTTTCAGACTTTTCTTATAAAATTTGGTTTCATTAAAAAAAAGAGTCTTTGATCACAATTTTGGCGATAATTCAAGTATTCAATGAAATATAAAGATGTCGGACGAGCGCAGTAGCAGACGAGAAATTAAAAGAAAGTTCAATACACAACGGCAAAGGTCTGATCTTAATTAATTAAAGTATAATTGATCCCGCCACTTATTATTCTCTTTCTTGATAGGTTCTCTGGAATAAGCTTGCTGAGCATCCTCAAAATACAAAAATCTACTGCACAGCTGTTCTTTGGTTTGCAGGTAAAACAACTGTTAGAGAATTCAGTACATTAGTACACTCTGTGGAATTTGTAGAGTCAGTCATGTAAAATCTTATTTGCGAACGCAAAACTGCTTAATCTCCAAAAAGTTAGGTGTAGGCTACCATTATATTGCATACCAACTATAACAACCCTGCTATGCCAGCTCAGCTTGGCTTTCTATACATCCTTAGTTTAGCTGGGAAAAATCCGCCATAAGTTATAATTCCACTTTTCATTTAATTTCTGTCACTACACCTCTTTACTTGAGGTTGACATAGTCTCTTGATTTGTTCTTCACAATTCATTATATTCGTATAATACCTTCGGTATCAATATTCTCCTTAATTTTCACTATTGTTTCTATATTTTTGTCCTTATTTAACGTCTGTAAGGGGACTCCATCAGCTATAACTTTGCCTTTATATTCATTTCATCTTTGGCGTTCAAAAATTTTGTTGCTAGATGTACCACACAAGCAGCAGCTGTCAAATAGCATGTAGAAGTTACCATGCTTTACATTAGTAGTTATTCTGGGTTATATGGCCTTTGGCTCTATATTTACCTAAGCTAGTCTTTCAAATTTCGTTTTCTTTTCTTTTGTTTTGTAGTCTATGCTACCCTGAAATATTCAGTCCTCAAACATGGTGTCTATGGTACGGTTTGGTGGCAGATAATATTTTCATAAGATAGATCTTTTGCGATTTTTAAATTCTGTCTGCCATGGTTCTCGCCGCCCTTGAAGGGCATGCGTACGCAAATCGGGGCCTGCGAGGACTTATATTTCAATCATTTTGGGACCTTTAATGTCAGTCTAACTATTGAGCTGGCGGTTATTCCCGCCTGTGATAGCTTACTCTTTATATGTGCTGAGAATGTAGTCCTTCTATCAAATGTAAAACCTAAGTATTTCTTTTAGTACAATATTGGTATCTCATATGCTCAAGTAGAGCTTTATGTGCCATTTCCACCCGTATTCCAACATGGCCTTTGCATTGTTGGGTTAGAAGAAATATTAAGTACCCCCAAATATTTTCCTCAACTGTTCCCTCCACTACAATAAATATGTATAATTTTGAAAGTTATTTAATCTTTTTATATGTATAATAATCTACTAGAACTTAAACATGATGTACGTTAAATCCGCATGCCGTCTTTTCACTGAAGGTTGGCGAACATATTTCTAAAAACGTATCTGTCCTTTGCCACGTGGATCAGTTCTTCATCTTTGAGATTTGTACATTCCTTAACGCATTGGAACCAGAATTGTTCTTCTTGTCGTTACTTTTCCCCCTCAGTCTTCAATGCAATTTAGTTTGTAACAGTAGGTACTTGTCGCTGCGTAGAATGTGTCCTATGTACAATGTTGATGATTTTTAACAGTTTTCTTTTGCAACCGGTGCGCCTTAGTACTGCGTCGTTTGTGATACTATTAGTTCAGAGTATTTTTAGAATGCGCCTGTAGAGTCACATCTCAAATGATTCGATTTTTTTGAACATTTGAGCTTTCAAGGTCCAAGTCCCCACTCCCTATAACGAAACTCACCACACATAACATTCTATATTCTGATGTGGAGGTTTAGATTCCTGTTTGTAAACATTGAGGGGTACTTGACAAAGGTATTTCGAGTCTTTCAATTATGCTCTCAATTTCTTCATCTGGATCCATTTGGGCATTTATAACGGAATCGAGATATCTGTATTTTTGCACCCGTTTTATCTGTATTCCATCCAGTATGAGAACAGTCACTCTTTCCAATAAGGTTTCGAGATCATCTATGCTTTTAACGATTATATTTAAGCATATCTTAGGTTGCTGATTATTGTTCTTCTAATGTTTACTCTCTCGCGTCTCTCCTCCAGTGCTTTCTGAAATATTAACTGGGAATAAGCACTTAGGCTAGAACACAGCCATGGCGAACTCGTTTCTGGATTTCGATCTCGTCTGTGTCCATATCTTCAACACACGCTACTGCCATCTAGGTTGTACTAGAAGTTTTTTAGTGGTCCTATATCGCATGGGTCCAAGTTGATACTCTTTAAGTTCTCTATGAGCTATTCGTGTTTGACGTTATCAAAAGCCCTATCAAAAGCCTTCTAACAGTAAACAGACATATATATCTTTATTGTATTCTCCGCATTTTTTGTAGCAGTATAGTTAATAATGCTTCCCGAATTACTTATCCTCTTCTTTATCCAAACTGCGCTTCATCTATCTTTGTTATATGATTTTCAAGAGTAATTTTAGAGTGTGGCCTCATCAGGCTGATCATATATTCATCAATGACATGGGTTAATTCTTTTTAGCTACAGGAATGAAAGCAGATTTGAGCCAATTGGAAGGATTTTAGCTGTTTTATATATGTTGTTGAAAACTTTACTCAGATAGGTCTATTTTTTGAGTTTTTTATGGCATATTTCTTCCGTCTATCTGCAATCTTCTTTTATATTCACTCGTTCTGCAGCGAATAGATGTTTGATGTAGTTTCCCCAAGTATGTTTTCACGTGATTATTAGTGTTCTTCATCTTGTGTTTCTAGTTGTTTTTTTAATTTTTTTATGAAGATTGAAATAATCATGTTTATTCTTCAGTTCTTCCATTACACAGCTGTTTCTTCATCCAGGATTATTTCGCAGTATGTTCCTTTTTGCTTAATATATGTTCATCTCTGCCCATTATCCCTGTTTTAATTTTATTCCTTGCCGTGTCAATATTTGCCTTTGATGCTTCGGAAAAACATTTACAATTGATTTTTTGAATGTTCATCTGGGATTTTCTCTCCTCGCAATGGTTTCTGAAAAATACAGATAAGTTAAGTACTTGAATATCAAGGTGTATCTAAGGGCAGTTTGTGGAAACTGCCCGGAACACTAGTTGCCCTCTTACAGAAAAAACTCTCCCGCAGGATTAACTGTGAGAAAGTAGGACTACAGTTAATCCTGCGGGAGAGTTTTTTCTGTCTTACATCTCGCGTCTACAAAGTATTTAAATATATTGTCTTGCGTACAAAGGAATGACACCTCGAAGAGAGTATTTAAATACTTAATTAATTTAACGTAATTACTAATTATTATTTATTCTGTATTCAAAGTTATATTGAAATAATTAATTGAATTTGATTTATATTTATTATTTTGCAAATAGAAAATTACTTTTTTGAATTTATTTATAAATAAGTTAAAAACCACAAGTAAGTATATAAACAGTTGTGGAAAAGCTTGATTTGTTCTTTTTAGTTATATTACCTGTGTGTTTTTTCCAACTTATTTTATGATCAGTCTGCAAATAACATAATCCGAATACATATAATCTGGACTAAACCAGTTAGTGCATGCACATAAATTTAAATTGTTACTGTGCTATTTTGCTAAATACACAGCTAAATCTTCAAAATTCACATAAAATCGCACCCACACACCAGTTATTACAGACTGCCTAGAATAGTCGTTTTAACTCAAATTCATTTCAACTCAAAATGTAACTGCACTCCGCTAAATGTTATTAAACCTACTCGCCGTAATGGAAATGCCAGTCACCGTAATAATTTTCCAGCAATAAAAGTGAAACATATTAAGTCATAATATTCTATTTGGCATGGCGTTAGTACTTAAAATATTTAATAATAGGTCCTAATGCAGATTGCCATCAATATCACTCATAGTAATGAGCATTAGGTTAGCATTTAAAATTTTGTCACGTTATTAATTTACAGAGAATATCTTAATACGTTGGAAAAGGTTTGATGGATATTTGATGAACATGCATATTCCTGCATACTCTACTGACAAGAACACAAACAAATGGCATCAGTGAAGTGTTGTGAAATATCATTTTATATAAGTGCGAGCTGATGTGAATCTATACTGTGCAATAAAGCTATAGTACTAAGCTAATCTCTGGAAGAAAGTGTTAATAAAAGGTAACTTGTAAATTTCTGAAATTTGTAAATTTCTGATAATTAGATATCTTTTAAAGAAAAGTTTTGGGGACCTATTACTTCCAGTTCATTCATTCTAAAAGATTAAAAAAAATACTTACCAGTGCTTATGTCAACCCACTGTGGACCGTAGGCTAACAACCTCTATAGAATCTTTATCTCAGTTTTGACCGTTGGTCTTTACAATTAGCTTGCAACACATATACAGAAAAGTCGTGATTAAACAAAAGAATTGCCGAGTGGAAAGAAAGTTTAGATAATGAATTAATTAAACAAAAATAATAACATGCAAATATAAAAATTCAATAATTGCAACCCGAAGTAATTTATTGATGAGTTTTTTGAACCAATTTAACTCCAGAAAGCTGACAAAAATTCGTGTAAAATTGACACATTGAACAAATTTTCCAATAAAAATACTTTTTTAATTGCCAATAGTAAAATATATTTAGACAGCACTTCTTATAATAAAGAGTCACAAACTATCATCAGATATTTCCAGAGTTGCAAAGCACACCAAGTTTTTGGCCTCTAACCAGGAGAGTTATAATGCAAGTATTATTGTCGGGGAGTATTCAAAACAAAGTGACCGTTATAAATTTGTCCACTTATAAAAACTGAGAACCATAATATATGATCTGGCGACTGTTTTTTCTGATTGTGAGTAGAGACAATATAATATATCATTAATTTTATTTTTCATTTTGCCTTTTATAAAGTCCTGCTTTTATTTGTTGTTTATACAGATGAACTACTCAAAAATAAAACAATATTTTCGCAATTACGGTTTCCAATTACAAACTCGAAAATGATAATAATATTATGAACGCAAAAAGTGTGTCAAAATAATAAGCGTTGAAACACATCTTAATTAGAGTAGTCTATTAATACTCCTCCAAACTTCTGAAACGATTTAGCATGGATGTAAAATAAATAAATAAATAAATGTAAAACTTAACACAAAATATACCAGCAATTAAATTGAAAATGTCCTCCTTTTGTACGAATGCATTTGAAAACACGTGATATGATTTTAGTAGTCTGTTATAACTTTCAGTAATTATTTTCTTCTATATAGTGGATTGCGTGACAGAAAAAGACAATATCGTAGTTTATTTTGATTATTCCTTTGTGTTTTCAATCCACACAATATCTTCTAAAAATACAGATGAATTAAGTAATTTATAACAAAGTATCTGTCTCCATGATACAGCTATCTCCATAAAAGTTGTTGAATTTCTTCATTATTTAACAACATTTAGGCACTCTCTTTGATTTTGCTTAGAGTGATCGTCTTTAAGAAATATCTTTGACTTCCATTCCAATTTGGATATATCATTATCAGTCAGTGTCTAAGTGCTTCTTGGGAAATAACACCACAGTTTAAAGAAAATTGCTGTATATTCTAAACGTTTCGGGGTCTAGATCAGACCCCGTTGTCAATGGTTAAGAAACTACGGATTAAAAAGGCACAATTGTAACATGTAAATTAAAATATTTGACAATGTGTATTATTTGATTTTTGACGTAATTAAGAGAATTTTATTTGTAATATACATGGTAGCACAGAAATTTCTAAAGATCATATAAACATAAAGTTCCTTTCAAATTGGAAGAATTTGAAAAGGAGGTCTTCAGAATTTTATGTGGTGCTCCGAGGTGCGACTTTGTTATAAGATAGTGCATTCGCCAAAAAGACGACCAAAGAACTTTGTTGATTCATTGATCCCATTAAAATCATAAGGGAAAACCTAGGAAAAACCTCCCCATTTAAACGTTTATAAAAAATGTACTTTCTGCCAATCATTACCCAAATAAATTTATTAATAACGAGTTAAAGAAAATGGAATACCAAACAATCCCTAACAACCAACATCAAACTTCACCAAGCAACACTGACTCCCAAAATAATCACATTAATACAATAACTATATCATACATACAGGGTCTATCAGAAATACTAAAAAGAGTGGGAAACAGATATAATATCAAAACATAATTTAAAACAAGAAATACACTAAAATCAATTATATCAAAAACCAAACACATCTAAAATACAAAAATACTTGGCATAGCAATGGGTACCTGTTTGTCTCCCGCTTTAAGCAACATTTTTATGGAAAAATTTGAAGATCAAACAATTTTTTCAAAGCAGATTAAACCTTGGGTTTGGTAGTGTTATGTTGATGACATATCCGTTATTTGGGAACATAATATTGAGGATTTACATGCGTTACTTAACGACATGAACAACACAGAACCAACTATTCAGTTTACACTAGAGCTTGAACAGAATAACAAATTACCATTCTTAGACATTTTATTAACCAAAACACAATCGACATTTGAAACAGAAGTTTACAGAAAACCAACTCATCCTAACAGGTATCTCAACTTTAACTCTAATCATCCAAGTTCAGTAAAAAGAGGTATAATTAAATCTCTATATGACAGAGCAAAAACCAACTGTTCTAATATCAATAAATTCAATGAAGTAAAAACGTTTATAAAAAATGTACTTTCTGCCAATCATTACCCAAATAAATTTATTAATAACGAGTTAAACAAAATGGAATACCAAACAATCCCTAACAACCAACATCAAACTTCACCAAGCAACACTGACTCCCAAAATAATCACATTAATACAATAACTATACCATACATACAGGGTCTATCAGAAAGACTAAAAAGAGTGGGAAACAGATATAATATCAAAACATAATTTAAAACAAGAAATACACTAAAATCAATTATATCAAAAACCAAACCAAATAACACAACTCAAAATACAAAAAATTGCATGTAATAAATTCTATATTGGAGAAACCTCTAGACCTCTGAATGTTCGAATAAACGAGCACAAAAATTACATAAAAAACGACAATTTGAAAAATCCCAAATTTGTGTAAATGCTTGGTACCTTGGTCATAAAATTCAGTTTCAAAATTCAGTTATATTACACAAAGAAGAACACAACACCAAAAGAAAACTAAAAGAGTCTGCTTTAATTTTGTTAAATGAAAACGATTGTGTCGCTACTACCTCCGTAGAATTCAGTTGTTACTGGTTGCCGATGATTAAGGAAGAAATAGCTAATGGTCATGGCCTTGTGAACAACCCAATATCGGAATAGTTCATAGGGTGTTTCCTAGGTTTTCCCTTATGATTTTAATGGGATCACTGAATCAACAAAGTTCTTTGGTCGCATTTTTGGCGAAGGCACTATCTTATAACAAAGTCGCACCTAGGAGCGCCACATAGAATTTGAAGATCTCCCTTTCAAATTCTTCCAATTTGAAAGGAACTTTATGATTATGTGATCTTTAGAAAGTTCTATGCTACCCTGTATATTACAAATAAAATTCACTTAGTTACGTCAAAAATCAAATAATACACATTGTCAAATATTTAAATTTTCATCTTGGAATTGTACCTTTTTTAATCCATAGTTTCTTAACCATTGACAACGGGGTCTGATCTAGACCCCCGAAACGTTTGGAATATACAGCAATTACCTTTAAACTGTGTCTGTTATTTCCCAAGAAGCACTTAGACATTGAAAATTATGCCACAAGTATCATTCAGAAAACATTATTAGTCAGTGCATAATTTGCCAATGTTGATCTGACTATATGTCTTCGTTAAGAAGTCAACTAGTCTGCTGGTTAGTATCCAAAGATTACTGACTTTTTTGTTTCTTGAATGTTTTTGCTTTTTCCTGTGTGCCAAATTTATTATTTATGAAATCATGTTTGAGTAGTTTACATACTGATTACCATAATTATAATAAATATTTCATAGGTATTACATTATTTTCTGTTAGGTCTCGACAATTCTCATATTAAGCATTAAATGACACATTAGGATTAATACATGAATACTAAGAAAAACGTCTCACAATTATTTAATTTTCCTGAATTACATGTCCATTTATAAGAATGACACAAACAGAAGAGAATCAAAGACAGTGTGGTAATGAGAGGTAGGAAGTATATTTGGTAAGAAGCTTTCGCTTCCATCGTCCAGTCAAGATCACTCTTTTTTCCTTACTTGCTCCCCAAAATGAGCGATTTTCCTTTAAATTATAGATCAGATGATACTTTTGTGACAATTTTGTATCTAATTTCGTCACTTGCATCTCATAATTAACCTAAAATTTCAGAATTTTATTATTGCAAAAATAAACGTTCGTAATATAGTCACAATATTCCGTGTAAGAGCCAAATTTCAATTTTTTTCCGTTCAAGGGATTTACGAAAATCTAGAAACTTTGACATGAAAAGCATACTTATGTTTAAGTAGCCAGACTCTAATCTAAGTCTATAATAAAGATATTGTAGTTTTTCATTCCAATAACTTTTTCCATTTTTGCTAAATATCTGTTTAATATCGTAGTGTTCTGCATATAATACGTTTTGTAAGATTAATTTGAGAATATTTTATTACTTGTTCATACAATTGATTTATTTGAAATTTCATAAGATTTATATATTTCATATATAAAAACTTCACTAGCAATTTCCGAAAACACTAACATACAGATAAACTAATAGATTTTTTCTTAAATGAAAACAACTTATTTCAAGATCTACGAGAGTCCAGATTGGTGCATTGGCGTGCATATGATGTGCTTTGTATGGTTAAGGGTTAATTCTCAGTAACAAAGAGAAATTGAAATGAAAATTAATGATGACTCCCTTAGGTATATGCGAATCTTGGTTTGTTTGCATTTTCTCGAGTATTAAATTTTGAAATCCTATTTTGTGGCGAATCTCCTACACGTTATACTTTTCTATAATGCTTGGGATGTTTTCATGAGTATGAAATGCCATTGAAGGTTCTTGGGTTCTCGTGTTTGTTTATTTGTCTTAGAAAAGACAGTTTGACGTTTCGATGAGATCTCACTCATCTTCTTCGGAATAATCGATGTTATCACTCACTAAGCGTAGTACAAATTGAGTCGGTGCTGCTTTGCGAACTGGTTGTATGCTATTGACCGGAAGGGGAGTGGTCTTGTTTGCTTTCGCCAATCAGAGCCTTCGTTCTATATCAGGTTATGGGTCCGCTTTACATTGCGATATTGTCTGGCATCGGAAGAATGTTGGGGATATTTCACCTTTATTTCTGGAGATTTGATTTTAATATAGCGGTTTGTTAATGCGGCTCTCCATGTCGATGGGAGGCGTTTGCGCATCGTCCCGTTTGTTTCGATTTGTTGTCAGTTGCTCTATTTGAATAGCTTCCCTAACGAGTCTTGTTTTATAATATTCACTTTTTGCTAATTTCTTAATCTGGTCGAAATCTATTTGAAGGTCAGTATTTAGATTGTGTTGTGACAATGCAGAAGTCGTTGTTTTTTGTTGTTTATTTCTGTGTTCTTCTCTACGGGTGCTTGACTTTCTGTTTGTTTGTCAGACGTGCGCCTTAGTTACAGTCTTTGCACGGTATCTCATAGACGCCCTGATCTTCAAGTGTAATTTTCTCTTTGGGTAACGGTATGGTTCCTCCAATCTTTCTATGTGGCTCGAAAACTATTTTTGTATTGTGTTTGGCTAGGACTGTTCCAATTTTGTCCATCGTACCCTGTACAAATGGGAAAAAAGCTGTCGAGATGTTTTCATCTTGTGTTTTGGTTCTACTGTAAGTGCTTTCTGTATTATGAGTTCGTTATAGCCATTCGATATTAGTGCCTCCTTCAAAATGTTCATCCCGGTCTTGCTGTTTCCGTTGTCTGTTAGAAGTTTAGATCAGAGTGTCAGAGTTTTAACTACTGAAAATAACTGAGCAGGGGATTAGGTCAGTTTGTGTTGAGGTATCTTTTTGTGGGCGTGAGTTTCCGATATACCCTGAGCCCTATGGTTCCAACGGGTTTTTGTTTTATTAGTAAGTCGAGGAATGGTAAATGTAATTGTCGGGTGTATTTTGTTAAGATGATTAAAAAAATTATGGAGTTATTCTCTACCATTTGGCCATATTATAAGTATTAGATTTTTTATAAAATTTATTTAGTTTTTTGGGGTTCTGAGTTACAGTATCTGAAGAGTATTTTCGTTCCAGTCATGTTTGACGGACTGACATTTAATTTTACTTGATGTATATCCGTATTTCCGTGTCGAAAGTTCCAATCATTTTATTGTTTGACACACAATTTTCAAATTTTATTCTAATTTGAATAGTTCATTATGATAGTTCGTTTTATTTTATTCAGATTTTATAGCCATTGACAACGAAGTCAGATTAAGACTTTAAAACGTTAAAATATTTTGGAGTATACAGCTTTTTTCTCAATTGTGGTGTTATTTCCCAATCACACCATAAAAAAGAAATATTTCAGGCAAAAATAACAGATGTGGCAAATCTGCATCTTACATTTGCATTTGTAGTTCTAGCCTGACGCTATTAAGAATAATCAGTATATGACGCCATATACTTGTTTAACTTTTCAAAAACATTTAGCCTCATTTGATTTCATCGACGAATTGCTATTCTGTGTTAATAGAAATGCAAATTATATTAATCTACATTATTTATTGAAACAACTCGATGTTAACTGTTTAATGTAATGCAAAGTACCCCATTGACTATTTTAGAAGCACGTGTCATGTTGTGAAGCTTACATGGCTTTTAAACTGGGATTAACTGGCAAACTTGTATGTGGGCAATTATAAGCTTATCTTTTACCTAACGAGTCGAATGTTAGTTCAGTGGAAAGAAAAACAAAAACCCCAACGCAACTTAAAACGCTAAACATATTAGATAATTAACTAAAGATGCACCTGTTTCACAATCTTAGAAATTAAATGAAATTATGTATCAAAATTGTTTATTCTCTTTAAAAATATGCTTTGCTATACAGCAAGTTATTAACCTTGGGCCCTTAAATACTTCAAGGGTATTTGGCAGAGATGGGTGAGATGTTGCTAAAATAAGTGAACGATTGATATTTAACGCAATTTTACACCACACGAATACCCAGTACTTTTTAGCTACCAGAAAGCAATTTATTAATAACTATTATAGTTCGATAGAGGTTGTTTTTCTCGAACTTGAAATTGGTTAAATTTTTAACATGTAATGTAGTACACCTATGTGTCACAGATATGCTACTCCATATTGCTTCATTTCGGATTTTGTCCAGCTGTTGAATCTACTTTATATACGACAATATTTTAACTATGTTGCCAGATTTTTGTTCTCTTTTGTTTAGGACCCAATTTTCAGCGCCGTATGTCATGATACTTTTGTTTCGGACATCAAAGGTTTTATGTTCTGGTATAACTTAGCCTTTCTATCATGTCTTCTACTGTTGTGGCTTCATTGGATATTATTCAGTCGATTTCTTTTTGTACTAATATCTTCAGTGATATCTAAGTTTGACATTTCCACTCCCAACACTTTGATTTTAATTCTATTCTCTACCCCGTTGTTTGAATATTCTTTAAAGAGTTTCTGTTTCATGAAGCTGAGGCCCTTCCTATACTGCAGTAGCGTAAAGCTAACAGTGCAAAGCTCGCACATTTTTCTGTAGTTTTCGGCTAATTTTGTTACGTTTCTTTAGTTGTCGTCACCAGTTCACCACTTTGTTTTATCATATCGTTTATTTCGTTTCTAATTTTATATTATTTTTCACCTTTTACATATTTTCTTTTTAATATCTTATGTCATATTCTTTAGAATATATATGGATTAGATTATAATATATTATTTTGAACAATAGTCTGGAGATAGATTTGATATTTCAAATTTATCCTATCTAAACAATTTTCCCATTAATAAATCTTCTATAAATGAACTATATTACATATTCCTATTAATACTTGAACCGTTAAAAAATAATGATATTGAGTTCAATTCTCCTGAAAATTATATCCGTTAATAAGACTGACACAAAGAAAGAGAAACAGAGACAGGGAAATAATAAATGACTGTCGTTCATTTTTTTTTCTAGTTCCATAGGCTCTCTCTATCTAGTACGTAACTTTTTGCAATCTATGTTGGAAAGATAACATTGCCTGTGATATGAAAACCCAGTATCATAAACATTTGATTACAATTTAGTTATTAAAATTTGTAAATTCAAAACAAAATACATAAAAAAGTAATAATAAATTCTCCCAAAATTGAAAAAATATATATACAAATTTTCGACTATGACACAACTTTTTAAAGAACTTTCTATGTTATAAGTAATTTAAAAAAATGTTAACTCAGTTACAACTATTACAAACTTTGTTTAAAATTTCAAATTTTTAAAAATCATATTTTTTTTCTATTATACTGAATTTCTATTATTTGCTAGAATTACTAAAATTTAATAAGAAATATTTGATTTAAAGTTTAAATTTAAGGCAAATAAATGTAACATGATTTAAAATGTGTAATAAGGGTTCCATATATACAATATACAGATACCCTTATAATTTCACTCAGGATTTCTGCCTCTGTTACATCACAGCAATTTTCTCCTAAACTACTGGACGGAAGAGGTTGAAATTTGGTATCAATATTTAGTTTGGTGACCCGATCAGGAGTACATACCGTAAATGAAGAAATTTTGATTTTAGGGGTACTTCTGGGGGGGGGGGGACTAAAAAAATCGACGATTCCCCCCCTGATCTCCGAAACTACTGAGCCTAAAATTTTGAAAAAATACGACATATAGAACGTTGCCCGAACTTTACAGGAAAAATAAGGAGAAACCATTAATATTAATTTTGGGGGGCAAATTATAAAATTAAATAAAAATTTAAAAATAAAAAAAAATTCAAACGCATCATGTAATATATCAAATTAGAGGTCTCATTCTGAGGAACACAAATATATTTTTTTCATATTAAAAAATATATTTAAAAATATATTAACGAAAATATACCAAAATTTACCAATTCCCCCCTCCTTATCTCCAAAACTATAAAACGTAAAATTTTGAAAAAAATTAGAGGTATAGGTTCTGAAGTTTACTGGAAAAATAAGGAGAAATCTCTACTTATAATTTTTGGGGGGCAAATTACAGAATTAAATGAAAAAGATAAAATTAAAATTGTTTCTAACCCATCATGTTATATATCACATGAAAGGGCTCATTATGACGAAAACAAATATATTTTTTTCATATTTTTAAATTAAATTAATTAAAAGATATTAACAAAAATATAAAAAAAAATTATCCATCCCCCCCACTTATCTCCGAAACCATAAGCTGAAAAATTTTGAAAAAAATGGAAGTATAGCCCCTCACCAAAACTTTACTGGACAAATAAGGAAAAACCCCTAATATTCATTTGGGGGGGGGGCAAATTATAGAATTAAATGGAAAATAAAAAATTATAATTGTTTCTAACGGGTCATGTAATATATCAAATCACAGGGCTCATTATGACGAAAACAAATATATTTTTTTATTTTTTTTTTAATGAATATTTTAAAATATATTAAAAAATATTTAAAAAAAATACCTATTCTCTCCGTTATTCCCCAAACTATAAGACCTCAATTTTTGTGTTTATAGAAAAAATATGAAAAAAATCCCTAATTCTATTATTTGGCCCCCAAATAATAGAATTAAACGGAAAATAAATTATTGGAAAACCCCCAGAGTAATTTTAGGGACAAATTATACAATTAAATGGAAAATAAAGATTCAATTTTCAAACGCATCATGTAATATATCAGATAAAAGGCTCATTATGTGAATTACAAATTTATCATATTTTTAAATGATTTGTTTAAAAGATATTAACAAAAATATTAAAAATCGACTTAATTCCCACTTTAGAAACTACACTATTTAAAACTTGAAAAATATATTTTATTTGTATTTTTTTATAATTTGAATAACAGATTTAATAATTTATAATTTAAAACTTGACCTATTTTGCCCTTTATCTTCCAATCTACAGCGCCTCAAAACTCAAACAGTAGATTATAAAAGACTTCTCTGAAAGTTTATTAATAAAATAAAATTCTAATGTTAATTTTGGGGGCCAAATTAGAAAATTAAATACATATGTATTCTGACAAAAATCAAACGAATCCTGAAGCAGAATATTGGAATCTTGAAGGTGGTACAGAACCCTAAGTATGCGAGTCCAACTCGCACTTCACCAAATTATATTTTAATAAAAATCTATCCAGAGGATTCCCGTCTAGCACCCCGAGGTTTGTAAATTTACGAAAACAAAATGCTATAAACATTTGGTTATTAAAATTAGCGAATTAAAAAAAATATATATATAATCAAAAATAAATCCTCCCAAATTTGTATTTTTTGTATTTTGTACATAATGTTAGATTTTGGAAATTCTTTTATAAATTTTCCAAACTTATGAAATAATACAGTGAAATAACCTTTTTAAAAGATTGATTTTGTTTAAAATTTTAAATGGTTAAAAATCATATTTTTGCCATAATTATTAAAAATACATAATATATTTGTTTATTTTAAACAACTGAAGTTAATTTTTTGTCTTTTAACTTTTTATCTTTTGTCGCAGATTTAATACTAATTTTGCAAAATTTAAGAGAAATGTAATATGATTTACATTTTCGAATTTGTCTTGCACTCGGAGGTTTTGTATTATTATGAAAAATCAGAATCAGAAACATTTGAGTACAATTTGATTGTTAAAATTATTTGAAATTAATTGTTTTTTACACTTCAAAAATAAGAATTTTCGAAAATTTTACTTAAGTTGATTAAGAGTTCAAATACTATAAGTATCTAATTGATTAAAATTTTTGAGCTCAAAATTCAAAATTTTAAATTGTTTGAAATCACAATAAAATGTTATTTTGATTTTTCCGGTTTTCTATTATTTACCATGATTAAAAAAATAAATAATAACTATAGTTATTTATATCAAATAACTTAAACTCATTTTGAGCTTGTAACATATCCTGAGTTTTTTATATCTATAATATTGAGTACATAATAACTGATCTCTATTGTGAGGATCCTATTTAGAAACATTATATAGTATTGAATTCAGAAAGTTGTAAGGTCATTAAAATTCAGTATCGTAAAACTTTGTTCAATATAGTTCTTAAAATTTGTAAACTCATACAAAAAAAATTAGAACATCGAAAATAATTCCTTGCAACTTTAAATTCGATGTATATATAATTTGTTACAGATAAATAGTTTTTGTACTTTAAAAATTAGAATTTTCAAAAAAATTCTAAAATAAATTCCCATTTAGATATTATATTATATTACATTGAAGTTTATGTGATGTAATTCCCAAAGAAGAAATAAAAATCAGGGATGCCACAACTAACCTTCAGAAAACAAGTGAAGTATATATATTAATGTTAATTAGCTGACTTTCAAAAAGGAGGAGGTCTCATTCTGAGGAACACAAATATATTTTTTTCATATTTAAATAAAAATTAATTAAAAAGATATTAAAGAAAATATACCAAAATTTACCAATTCCCCCCACCTTATCTCCGAAACTATAAAACGTAAAGTTTTGAAAAAAAATACTTTTATAGGTTCTGACCTGAAGTTTACTGGAAAAATAAGAAGAAACATCTACTTTTCATTTTGGGGGGCAAATTACAGAATTAAATGGAAAATATAAAATTAAAATTGTTTCCAACCCATCATGTTATATATCAGATGAAAGGGCTCATTACGACGAAAATTAACATATTTTTTTCATATTTTTAAAATAAATAAATTAAAAGATATTAACAAAAATATAAAAAAATTTACCCATTCCCCCCCCCTTATCTCCGAAACCATAAGCTGGAAAATTTTGAAAAAAAATTGAGTTATAGCCCCTCACCTGAACTTTACTGGAAAATTAAGGAGAAACCCCTAATATTTATTTTGGGGGGCAAATTATAGAATTAAATGGAAAATATAAAATTAAAATTATTTCTAACCCATCATGTTATATATCAAATAAAAGGGCTCATTATGACGAAAACAAATATATTTCTTTCATATTTTTAAAATAAATTAATTAAAAGTTATTAACAAAAATATAAAAAAATTTACCCATTCCCCCCTTACCTCCGAAACCATAAGCTGTAAAATTTTGAAAAAAAAATAGGTATAGCGCCTCACCTGAACTTTACTGGAAAAATAAGGAGAAACCCCTAATATTCATTTTGGGGGGCAAATTATAGAATTAAATGGAAAATAAAAAATTAAACTTGTTTCTAACGTATCATGTAATATATCAAATCACAGGGCTCATTATGACTAATACAAATATGTTTTTTTTATTTTTTTTTAAATAAATATTTTAAAATATATTAAAAAATATTTAAAAAAATACCCATTCCCCCCTTTATTCCCCCAACTATAAGGCCTTATTTTTTTTTTATTTACAGGAAAAATACGAAGAAATCTTTAATATTAATAATGGGGGGCAATTTATAGAAATAAACGGAAAATAAAAAATATTTTTTTAACGTGTCATGCAATATATCAAATGAAGGGGCTCGTTATGAGAAATACAAACATATATTTTTAAAATTAATTGTTTACAAAATATTAACATAAAGATATAAAAAATTCTCATTTCTCGCTTTATTTCCGAAACCATACTACCTAAAATTTTGAAAATAATTAGGGGTACTGGGGCTCATTGAAATTTATAAGAAAAATTATTAGAAAACCATGATAATTTTAGGGACAAATTATACAATTAAATGGAAAATAAAAATTCAATGTTCAAACGAATCATGTAATATATCAAATAAAAGACTCATTATGTGAATTACAAATATATCATATTTTTAAATCATTTGTTTAGCAAAGATATTAAACATCGACTTAATTCCCATTTTATAAATTATACTATTTAAATTTTGAAAAATATATTTTATTTGAATTTTTAAATAATTTGAATAACAGATTTGATAATTTATAATTTAAAACTTGACCTATTGTGCCCTTTATCTTCCAGTCTATAGAGCCTCAAAATTCAGACAATAGATTATAAAAGGCTTCCCTGAATGTTTATTAGTAAAATAAAACTCTAATGTTAATTTTTGGGGGCCAAATTAGAAAACTAAATACAGCGAATCTTGAAGGTGGTACGGAACCCTCACAATGCGAGTCCAACTCGCACTTCACCAAATTATTTATAGTATTTTTTCTACTCCGTGCGAACCCAGTGTGGGCCAGCTAGAAAAATTATAAATCGTTCTACAATGTGATCAGATTACAGTAATGTGTGCAACAGATATTGAGAACAATGATGCAAATTTGTTATTTATAAATACTAATTAAAGAAAATATAAATTTCTCTTGGTAGGATTTGCAAAAACCAAAATTTGTTTAGAGCTTTCAAAACGGCAGATCCGAAATTATGAAAGTAAATTCTTTCTCCATTTTAAAGAACTAAAAATCCTACGAAAATACATTAAAGTAAAACAGCGATTTCTATTATATCACCTAATTAACAACTACAGTCTTTCTAGCTATTTAAAATAAAGTAGACTCAAATCCAAAAATAATCACATCCGCACCGTAGATTCGCAAAGTCATAAGGGATATGGAAAATTGCAAAGCACTCCAGCAAGGATTTCGAAGCACTCTTCGGAATTAAGGCAAACAATAGAATAACACTCGTCGTCAGCATATTCAAGCAAGTTTTGCATCGGGGTTTGCCGTACACGCGAAACCTTGAGGATTTCGTTTTCCAACTTTTATTCTCAAACGGCTTAACGAATGCAAAACTTGGCGAAGTAATTTTCTATTCGCTCACTAAATTAAGCTTATTAAAGTTTACTGTAAGACGTTATTGACGTTAAGAGGGAAAACATTTCGAATAAATCATCCACCTTCGGATATATTACCACTCTATGCCTCAGCCATCCCTTTCAAACCCAACAATTCGTAATTTATTGGAGTGTGTTCCCCATTCGTCTCGCTAATCCCACTAACAAGTTGGAGGCGAAATTTAAGATGAAGTGTCGAGTTTAATGGAGAATTATTTATAAAATGCCTGTAAGAGTCTTATTTAAATGTTTAAGTAGTCTTGTATGAAAAACTAAAGCTTATAAAGTTCTTTAGTTCATGGTTGGATAAAGCATATTTTAAATTTATTAGTCTTAAGTTTTTTTTTTGTTGAGGTTGCTGTGAACATGTATCGATTTTTAGGAAATATATCCAAAGATTCGGACAGTTTATAAAGTGGATTAACGAGGAAGATCCCAATTTGGTTCTTCAGAAAACAGGAAAAACATAGCCTTCAAATATTGTATGACTTAATTACTGATTTTGCGAAATCAACTTAAGAATATGGATAACTTAAATTGTATTTAATTATGAAAAATCCAATTTATTTTATCAGATAATCGCCAATATTTTATGATATTGTTTTCTAAAACATTGTTGCGGCATATGTAGTTTGTTTTGATTTCTTGTAAAATAACGTGATAATTGCTGAGTTGTCTGGAAATTTCAAATATTCCAAACGTTTCAGAAAAATAGGCGAAATTAAACAGAAAACAAGTAATAACCTTCAACACCAAGATGCTCCAAACAATACTACGCAAAGTATAGGTAACACAGAGAGATATAGCAAAATACAAACAAGAATTCATTCCATTAGATCGAAAATAACACTAAACCTCCACATTTATATGCGTTCCAAAAATACGTATAGACAAAATACCAATAAGAACAATGGAAAGTTAAATACATTCGCCATTAAAAACATAAGTAATTTCGGAAAGATTGTTGAGGAAGTGTTGAATTATTTTGGCTGTTCATTGGGTTTTCTCTCCTGAGTATAAATTCTCCCCATATCCTAATATTGTTTCAATCACCCTGTTTACCTATAATTTTACTCCTACCCTTATTTCAAGAATTCTACTCAATATAACAAAATTTTCCGCATTTATGAACAACTTGTATAACTATAATTTAACTATACACTTTCCTTCAACCACCCTGTATATGCAACTGCTTCTAATATTTTATGAATCCATCTCTATAACTATAATTATACTCAGCCTTATAATTTAAATATCCTAACTGCTTATGTTTAGATAAGAAACTTTTGAATAAACCTGTATAACCATAATTCGACTACACCCTTATTTCAACTATATTTTATATGCAACTACATATGTTCCACACTATATAATAATTTATGAACCATCCTGAGTAACTATAATTATACTTCACCTTATATTTTAACCATTTTGTATAAACAACTGCTGCTAACATTTTTTTAAACTATTCTGTGGAACTGTAATTATACTTCGCCCTGTAATGCAAAGATCCTAATTGATTTTGCCTATTTAACATTTTTTGATCCACTCTGTATAAAATATAATTCCATTCCAGTCTTATTTCAACCACATTGTATACAATACACCAGTTATTGAACAACACTGTATAATTCTATTCCACCTTATATTTCACCATCCTATATATACAACTGCTTACGTACCACCCAATTTACATTTGATTTTAAGATATTTTAACCCACCTGTGTAACAGTAATTTTACTTCAGCCTATATTTCAACCACGCACATTGCTTGCTGCTTGAACTTCGATACTTACTTCAAACGAACCAAAATACTTTTCTCACATGTAAAATTAGGGAAGATTCGTTGATTTTCATTAAATTTTAGTCCCTTGATTATTGTTTTCCTGATATTCTGGGAAACCCTAAATCTCACTTTATTGAAAATTATCTGATACCTTACCATGACATGCTTTAATACAATTCGGTTTAAATCAACAAAATTGCTTAAGCTGTTTTTAAATAATCACTCAGCATATATATAAAACATTGCCGTCGTATTGATTGATACCATTTTCCTTTTTGGAATTCGGTTAAAAAATATTACAGAGGAGTTGATAACCTCCTCCTTTTTGGAAGTCGGCTAATTAACATTAATACATATACTTCACTTGTTTTCTGAACGATAGTTGTGGCATGCCTAATTTTTATTTTTCTGGGTTCTTTGGCAATTACACCACATAAACTTCAAAGAAAATAAAAAATCAAAAGGATTCGTAATGACAAATTTCGTAAATCACAATTATATAAACTTTCAAGTTTATGTGGTGTTATTCCCAAAGAACTTAGAAAAAATTAAAAATATACTGCAGTAATTCTGGTAAAGTTCAACATCTCAGAGCTGATATGTGTATACATGTATTAGATAACACATTTATTTAGATATTAAAATTAAGTAAATATTTTTTTTTGTATTTACAGGTAAACTGCAAGATTCAATACGAATTTTTGTGAGTATATTATATTCAGTTTATATTAATTTACAAAAAGTATTACAACGGAAGTTGTTTCAATTGTTCCGTAATAAAAACATGTCTATTGTTCTAGCATAATATGCCAAATTCTGGAAAAATAACTTGTGCGATTTGCCTTTTATAATTACAATTTTATCCGCAGACCGATTTTAATTAACTAAAATGTATTTTAGCGTTGATTGAATTTTCTGCAACGGACTGAAAAAACTAAAAATATTCCAAAAACCACTTTGATAGAGTATTTCAGATTTAACTAAGTCCAGAAACTATATTGGAAAGCTAGTTGTAATACATTTGAGTAAGTTTTTCCATCGTCTCATATTACAATACACCCCTGAACAAAAACTACCGCTTTTTACAGCAAACACTACAGGGATTAAGACAATACCTAACTAACGGAACAGATTTTTCCATTGTGTGAAAGCTCATACACGGTCCCCGTAAGGTAACTAAAACGCTGAAACTAATTATAACAAAATACAACTCTGGCAACTAAATAATACATTCAATGTTGTTAGGTACCAACCCAGAAAGTAAAAAATGTAAACATTAAAAGATGCTCATTCTGTACAAATTAATGACCTACCAATCTAGTAAATTTTCGAAGTCGGTGCCAAGCAACAATCAAATTTTAAGAAGTAGTAGATAAGTACGCAATGCAGGATTTCAGATTTGCTTGGCACCGACTTCAAATTATACTACATTGGGAGGAAATTAATTTGTACATAATGAGCACATTTTAATGTTTACATTTTTATACTTTCTGGGTTGGTAGATAACAATCATTGAATGTATTATTTATTTGCCAGAGTTGTATTTTGTTATAATTAGTTTCAGCTTTTTAGTAATAGGTGGACCTCGGTAATATATATTTTTTAAATGTTTTATTTTCAACTTTTTGGTTTTTTGAATTCAGGTAGTTTTTGTTCTTTCTTTTTTATTTTGTATGTATAACTTTAATAGACAGGAACAGGTAACTCGAAAGCCCCAACATTACACAATGAAACATTTTCATTTAAATTGACAGGTAAACGTTTGCGAACAAAACGTACTAGTACGCGTTGACTTAATAAGCCCAAACTATGTTTATGGCTTATGGACCACGCCATGTAACATTTTTTCAACTTTTTTTGACAACCCTGAATAACTATAGATAATTCCACTTCACCCTAATTACCAACAATCCAGTACATACGGACAACCATAAACTGTTAGCTGCCATCTGTAAATTATAGGACGGAGTAGAATCCATCCCATATTTACGGAGTCAAATTCGTCTTATATTTCAAACATAGTATATAACTCTTTGTGGGCTACCACATAAATTATTTCATTTTTAACATTTTGTATTATCACTATGTATAACGTTAATTCCTCTTCATACTATATACAACTTCTCACGGGCTATGGAATAAATAATTTTTTAATCACACTGTATAAATATAATTGAACTGCAGCATATTTTTCAACCATCCATATATGTTCCACATCCACTCCACCCTATATTTCAGCTATCCTGTATATACGGCTGCCTATGGACCACCATAGTGTTTTAACTGCCTTCTGTATCTATAATTCTACTCTGCCCTATATTTCAATCATCATATATATGCAACTCCTTCTATCACATTACTTTGTGATTGTTTGCTATAACTAAACACCCTGTGTACAACCATACCAAATAGCAGTTTAGAGTTTGACATGTGTTGTCACTGAAGTTTCTGTTAGGCCAGGAGAATGTGAATGTCTTCGCAAAATGGAAAAATTTTCATTTAAATAGGTATTTGCCTGGTATACAAATAAAACGAGCTTGGTACTCATTGATTTAAGGAGCCGAAAATACCTTGCTTTACTACCTAAATGCTTGTGATGTACATAGACAATTCTCAAAATCGCAATCAAAACTTCCAGTGCCTACAATTTCCGCACTATTAGAGTGGAATTAAAATATTTATGAGGAAATGTCCATTACTTCACTTCGGTAAAATTTTTGATAAGAAAATTGGAATTTCGATTTTCTGCAAATCTGCGAGATCACATAGGGATCTTCCTTAGTAGATTAAACGTTAAAAAACTATACACATTCATAAGGAGTTTTTTAAAAATCGACTAATATGTTAGGGATATTGGTCGATTTCTATACACGCCTGTATTCATTCACAAATTTCATAACTTCATCAATATAATTCTTTTTCCAAATTTGAAATCCAATCCCAATATATACACTATCCGAATATATACACTATTAAATAAGACGATATTAAATCACAACAGTTCACAACAGGAGAAGAAATCAGGTAACAAACATAACCTCCTCTCTTTTGAAAGTCAGTGAAAAATTAGTACTATGGGATGATATCAATACCTTTTATGAAAATTTAAGAAAGCATTTAAATGAATAAGTCCGAAATATTTTAAAATGTGCTACCTCGAGTTAATTTATGACGAAAACATATGTCCTCAAAAGCTTCGTTACATATATAGGTGTTGAAAGCTTCAGATTTTTTCAGTTTTATTCTTTTGACTACTAAAGTTTTCTAGATATTTAGTTTATTTTTGGAGCACTAATTCCTCTATGAATTCTTCATAAGATCACAGTAGCAGTAATGATAATCTACAATTTGGTCAATTGTTCTTTCTGCTCCCACAACGTGTTATCAGTACACCCCAGGCAATTAAAATAAACTGTAAGTGAATCTCTTATGAATTTGCATTTTTTTTATTTCGTATGTTTTGTTCGTATCTGCCACCATTTCTGTGATATAAAAAGCTATTATTATTTCCAAATCATTAAAAAAAACAGGTTTACCTACGTTTGAAAATGAAGAGATCAAATAGAGTGCTCAAAATGGCCACCCTCAGCCATTACACAGCATTCATAGATTTTTGTATTCGATTGAAGATCCCAGCAGAATCTTGAATAAATATTTCGAAAACTTTTGTAGTCAGAAGAAAAAAACTAAAAAAATCTAACGATTTTTTAACACCTTGTACATCGGTAACGAAGCATTTGTGGACATATGTTAATAAGAACTTTCTTAATAACATTTTGAAAAATCTTTAGCAAAACGTTATATAATCGGATCAGTTTTTCTTCTAAAATACTTCGTTCTTTCGCCGTCTTGTTAGTGAAATCGCTCAGGATTTGAAGACCGAGTCCGGATTCTAAAGTTCAGCAGTAATAACTGTAAGAAGCTATTGGAGCTTACTTGTTTGGTTTTCCCAATATACCAATTTGTTCTATCCATCCAAGGAAAGTACAAACAATTTCTCAAGAAAAACAACTGATATGATATATTTATTGAAAAGACAATAAAACTTATTGAACTACTTGATAACATTTTGCGATTCAGAATTGTAGAATAATCGTCTGCCAAAGTTGTAATAAAAATGATATAATAATAATAATGACATAATAGCATTTATCTGAATTAGAATAATTTATATTTGGAAAATTTAGGTCAAATGGTGACATTTTCATACATTGGACGACCCTATCGATAAACACGTATGAAGATATTCTTTGCAATGCATTTTTCGTATGGTAAAAATTATGCAATGTCGCAAGGACTTAAATGCATCGATATAAACGGCATTGCAATTAGCATAGATAAGGTAATCGTTAACTTTGCCGTCTACTACACTTTAAATACCTAAAATATCTTGCTCACCGTTTATTAAATGCCATTCATAGTTTTTTGTTGACTACTCGAGTTTAGTGTTTCCCAGAAATTTTACATAACAAAAGTGACATAAAGATAAGTTGCAATTTTACAACAATTTTATGTTACCTTGTTTTTTTATTTCGTGGGGTTTTCGCGAATTTCCCAAAATATTGAGTATATCACACATTTCCCACGGTTTATGTAGTATTCATAATAGTGTGTATGCTCTATGTAAAATATATTTTTGATACAAAAGTGTTTTAGTATAAGAATTCTATATATTTTTTCTTCATAAATTGAAGGTTATACATAGGGGATTCATACGTTTCCGCCAACTGAGATTGTTTATTTTTTGAAGGCCAATTGATGAGGTTGTATACTAAGAAGAATTATACATAATGAGTTTAAAATACTACAATTATTTAGATAGGAATACAATAAAAATCAATTTGTTACAACTGAATAAACAATAAAATTAATCATTTATGCGGTATACCTTTAAAATTCGTATATTCCCAATGTTTTAACTAAGACAAAACCCAATCTATGAGGTCAGTTAAACCAGGAAAGCCATTGTAGCCGAATTTAAAAATACCTATGACATAATCTTTTGGGAACACAGGTGACCATGATTGAGGTCTACTACGACAAACTCATGAGTTTTTCTATTGTGGGATATAAACATTCTCCATAACTCTTTCAGCCTACCTTCTATGTTCATTTGTTAATGTTTCCGTATCCGGTAGGTCTTTTAGGGAAGCAGTGCTGATACTGATATAACATTCATATTACGCCATCAAAAATTAAGAAACCTTCAACGTGATTTCCAAATCTAATATCACACACAGTCTGACATACCAGTAGTGACCAACGAATTATTATTAGAAATTATGAATGAAATCTCTTTAAACTGTTTTCAAACACAATTATATGTTAATTAGAATTCCAATTATAATATGGCGGATGTAATGTCAAACACTTCTACTGTTCCGCTTTGCGTCTTGATTCATAATATTGCCGGAAGCGATTCTCTACCACGCAGTAGGTCGATACTATTGACGTAGTTTCCTTTTCTGTTCTGGCTGCGCCCTCTGTGTCCGCTTAGTTCAAGATTGGCATCTACAGGACTTGTATTGCTAACACGGCCATCCTGATACGGTTTCGTTCTCGAAACCTGTACTTCTTTATCGCAGCCATGGTCTGATTCTTCTGTACCTATAATCATCAAAATATAAATATCAAGAGAATTTCTGTCTGGAATCTAAGATTCCATAACCTTTAGACACTCAATCCAACTACATAGTTGGTTGAATCTGAAAAACATGTCTGTAATTTCTTATTGCCCTAGCAGATTGCCTGCAATAACCAAGCTTTTAACTTGCAAGGTATCAAATATTCCAAAACAGTTAACATGATTAAACAGTCGTTAGTTCAGAAATTAAACATGAAAATTTCAACTGTAACTATCATTACTAACACAGCTTGCCTACATTAACGAAGCTAGTAGCTTAGTTGGAATTAAAGATTCTGAACCATTCATATACTCAACATGACTAAGCCCTCGTCAGTTCAATGGTTGAAGCTGAAAAACATAACTGCAATTAATCATTGCCCAGGCATTTAGCCTGACATAACCAAGGGTATAGCTTGCTTGGACTCAAAGATTCCGAGACCATCAGATACTCAACATGACTAAACAGTCGTTAGTTCAGCGGTTGAAGCTGAATAAAACATTAAAAAATATATATAACCGACTTCCACCTATAACTAAAAAGCTAAAAATAATTATAAGAAAATACAACTCTAGCAAATACATAACACATTCAATGTTCCAGGAAGTAAAAAATATAAACATTAAAAGGTGCTCATTCTGTACAAATTAATTACCTAGCAATCTAGTATATTTTTAAAGTCGGTGCCAAGCAAATCTAAAATCCATCATTGCATACTTATCTACTACTTCATCAAATTTGATTGTTGCTTGGCACCGACTTCAAAAATATACTAGATAGTTAGGTAATTAATTTGTACAGAATGAGCACGTTTTAATGTTTACATTTTTTATTTCCTGGGTAGATGTGTTATTTATTTGCTAGAGTTGTATTTTGTTATAATTATTTTTAGCTTTTTATTTATAGCTAGAAGTCGATTATATAATTTTTTAATGTTTTATTATCAACATTTTAGTTTTTTTTTTGAATTCAGGTAGTTTTCATTCTTTATTTTTTATTTTGTATGTATAACCTTAATAGATACATTTTAATTTAAATTGACAGGTAAATATTTACGAACAAAATGTACTAGTACGCCTTGACATAACAAGCCCAAAATATATTTATGCCTTATGGACCACGCCATGTAACCTTTATTCAACTTTTTTTGTATAACTATAGATAATTCCACTCCGCCCTATGTACCAACCATCCTGTACATACGACTACCGACAGACAAGCATAAATTGGTTAGCTGCCTTGTGTAAACTATAGGACGGAGTAGAACCCATCCCATATTTACGGAGTCAAATCCGTCCTATATTTCAGCCATAGTATATAACTCCTTGTGGGCTACGCCATAAATTATTTCATTTTTAACATTTTATATTATCGCCCTGTGAAACATTAATTCCTCTCCACACTTTATGCAACTTCTTATGGGCTATAAAATAAACAATTTTTTAATCACACTGTATAATTATAAATCAACTCCAGCATATATTTCAACCATCCTGTAAATGATTTCTTTACGTCCACATCATACAACAGTTTTTTAACTACCCTATATAATTTTAGTTTCACATTTTCTCCAACATTTTTATACCACCAAACGTCCACTCCACCCTATATTCCAACCATCCTGTATATACGGCTGCCTATGGACCACTATCTTTCTACTCCGTCCTATATTTCAATCATCATATAAATGCAACTCCTTCTATCACTTTACTTCGTGATTTTGTTTGCTACAACACCCTGTGTATAAACGCACCAAACAGCAGTTTAGAGTTTAACATGTGTTGTCACTGAATTTTCTATTATGCCGGGAGAATGTGACAACCAAAAGCACCGTCTTCGCAAAATTGAAAAATTTGCAGTTAAATAGGTATTTGCCTGGTATACAAACAAAATTAGCTTGGTACTCATTGATTTAAGGAGCCGAAAATACTATGCTTTACTACCAATATGGTTGAGATGTACATAGAAAATTTTCAAATTCGCAATTAAAACTTCCAGTGCCTAAAATCTCCGCACTATTAGGTTGGAATTAAAATATGTATGAGGAAATGTCTGTTATGTCATTTCGATGAAATTTTTGAAAACAATTTTGGAATTTTCGAGGATTTTCTGCAAAACTGCTAGTTGCACGTCACAGAAAAGAATATAATATCACTAATGGATCTTCCTTAATAGACTAAACTTTAAAAAACTATACACATCCATAACGAGTTTTCGAAAAATCGACAAACATGTGTTCATTCACAAATTTCATCACTTTACCAATAAAATTCTTTTCCATAATTTGAAGTTTCACCAATCCGGCTATATACTCTATTAAACAAGACCATATTCATTTAAAACAGTTCACCACAGGAGAAGAAATCAGGTAACATACATACAAAAAAAAACAAACAAAAAATAAGCCACGAATTGATAACCTCCTCCTTTTCGGAAGTCAGTTACAAATACAACCGTAAATTAACTTTACCCAGACATTTCCCCTAAAATTACAAAGTTTGTTACTTTCTTGGGGTCAAAAATTCCTAAATACTCGGACATTCATCATAACTAAAAACCTGTTAGTTCAGAGGTTGAAGCTGAAAACACAATTGAGGAAATAAACTCTCCTCATCCTTCACAGTTTTAATTTTCTAACATTTGAAATAATTCTGTTAAGTCTTTACTTATCACCTAACTAACTGACCATGACCGAAGTTAATATTTTGCTGCCTTTTGCACTTTATTTTCATGATTTCATACGGTCCTTGAAATTTGACGTCAGTTTTGCTCGCATGCATTTTACTTGCACGATACCCTAAGACAAACTCACCTACTGTATATTTCGACATATTCCTTCCTTTATTTTATGAATATCTTTTTCAAATTTTCCTGCTTTCAACCTTTCCTTTCGGCACTACCTATTTAAGTCCGATTGTCTTTGGAGGTTAGCAGTTTATAGTGCAGCTTGTCTTGAATCGACAGAGCGTAGCGATCAGCTATTTCGATAGTATTACTCACTTTGTTTTGTAAATAAGTATTTTAGAGTAAGAAAAAGATATTTAAATTGAATGTGAATATTGTGCATTTGGACCCAGGGAATCTATTGCAATATAATAGAACAGCTTCCAGCTATATGTCATCAGCCAACTCCTCATTAGTAAACTCAACCATTTCTTTTCAAATTGCTAGTGCTCAGATATTATAATATTGTAATTTAAGTAATAAGACGCCTAGAGAAACTAAACTATCAAAATAAATGAGAAGAATAATGATAATTATCTTTTTAAGAAATAATAGTTTTTTAAAGATTTATTTACTAAGAACTTTCCAAGATACAAAGTAGTATGTAAAGTCTAAAGTGTACTTTTTCTCGATTCTATATAAACATGTTTTCTAAATTTTAAGATACAACTTAGCTTCAAATGGTTAACTTTACAAATTACCCTCTGAGAATATCATCGATAAATTGTTTTATTCAAAGCTTAATTCACAATTCTGTGCGGCGTTGCTGAGAGTTCCTACAGGAACAGAAATCAATGGAAATGTAATCAATCATTGATTGCTTAATGGAAGTATCTAATGCTTTCGTCCACTGTGAGCGTGTCACGTATTTACATGCAATTGAAGCTCTAGTGCAGAAATCTAGACACATGTTGATTCAGACACTGCTGTAAACTGTATTGTCAGTTAATTTGTTGGAATATTTGGTTGTGATTACAAGTTGAAATATTTTTAAAGTGGAATATATGTTTAATCTGTTATTTAGTGACACGTTATTTGAGTTATATTAATAAACAAAATTATGTTGCGAAATGAGTATCGAGATCGAGAAATTTCGGGAAAAAACAACTCAAAGTGTCTAAAACGGGAGGCTACTGTGTGTTTGGCTGTTTCAGTATGACTCCTATTATAGAAATCACACGAATGAATTCATTATTGAACTAAACCTATTAAAGCTATTACGATATTACTTTATACATTCTATTAAACGTTAGACAATATATCGTATCTGCTTAATCAAAACCAAGATATTGTCGTGCATTCAATGGATTGGAAAATCTTCAAAAAGTTATACTTAAAATAACAATTCTCTCGTGTTATTTATATTCTAGAAATCACTGGAAAACGGCGTTACACATGGTACGACTCCCGATTTGGGTTATATGTGGCTTAATTTTCTCTGAAAATCCTAAATGTCGATATTAATTTCGCAATAAAATATTAAATTCTGTTATATGTACTTGGTTATGATTTGAGTTTGTTGTGTCAAGATGATAATAACAAAAAAAATGACAAGTTCTTACTTGATTCGTTGATCGATCTGCTGACCGCTCTGTAGGGTGTGGACAGTATTTTGAGGGACTTGACACGCATTTTGTTTTTGTATATTAGCTGTGTCTCTTTAGGGTTCCGTATATACAATATAGGGATACCCTTATAATATCACTCCGGATTTCTGCCTGTGTCACATCACAGCCATTTTCTCCTAAACTACTGGACGGAAGAGACTGAAATTTGGTATCAATGTATAGTTTGGTGACCCGATCAGGAGTAATAGAAAAAAAATTGATTTTAGGGGTACTACTGGGAGGAAAAACTAAAAAAATCGACCGTTCCCCTCCCTGAGCTCCGAAACTACTGCGCCTAAAATTTTGACAAAAATAGGAAATATAGAACGTTGTTCGAACTTTACAGGAAAAATAAGGAGAAACCATTAATAATAATTTTGGGGGGCAAATTATAGAATTAAATAAAAATTTAAAAATAAAAAAAAATTCAAACGCATCATGTAATATATCAAATGAAAGGTCTTACTCTGAGGAACACAAATATATTTTTTTTCATATTAAAAAAAATTATTTAAAAAGATATTAACGAAAATATTCCAAAATTTACGCATCCCCCCCTGATCTCCGAAATTATAAAACGTAAAGTTTAGAATAGAAAATAGATTTATAGGTTCTGACCTGAAGTTTACTGGAAAAATAAGGAGAAACCTCTACTTTTAATTTTGGGGGGCAAATTACAGAATTAAATGGAAAATATAAAATTAAAATTGTTTCTAACCCATCATGTTATATATCAAATGAAAGGGCTCATTACGATGAAAACAAATATGTTTTTTTGATATTTTTAAAATAAATTAGTTAAAAGATATTAACAAAAATATAAAAAAATTTACGCATCCCCCCCTATCTCCGAAACCATAACCTACAAAATTTTGAAAAAACTATGGAAGTATAGCGTCTCACCTGAACTTTACTGGAAAAATAAGGAAAAACCCCTAATATTTTTTTGGGGGGCAAATTATAGAATTAAATGGAAAATATAAAATTAAAATTGTTTCTAACCCAGCATGTTATATATCGAATAAAAGGTCTCATGATCAAGAAAACAAAAATATAAAAAATTTTACCCATTCCCCCCCCCTTATCTCCGAAATCATAAACTGAAAAATTTTGAAAAACTGGAAGTATAGCCCCTCACCTGAACTTTACTGGAAAAATAAGAAGAAACCCCTAATATTTATTTTGGGGGGCAAATTATAGAATTAAATGGAAAATAAAAAATTATAATTGTTTCTAACGGGTCATGTAATATATCAAATCCCAGGGCTCATTATGACGAATACAAATATATTTTCTTATTTTTTTTTAAATGAATATTTTAAAATATATTAAAAAAATATTTTAAAAAAATTACCCAATCTCCCCGTTATTCCCCAAACTCTAAGACCTCATTTTTTTTGGTAATAGGATAAATATGAAAAAAATCCGTAATTCTATTATTTGGCCCCCAAATAATAGAATTAAATGGAAAATAAATTATTAGAAAACCCCCATAATAATTTTAGGGACAATGTTATATCAGATAAAAGGCTCATTATGTGAATTACAAGTATATCATATTTTTAAAACATTTATATAAAAGATATTAACAAAAATATTAAACATCGACTTAATTCCCACTTTAGAAACTACACTTTTTAAATTTTGAAAAATATATTTTATTTATATTTTTAAATAATTTGAATACCAGATTTAATAATTTATAATTTAAACTTTGACCTATTTTTCCCTTTTTCTTCCAATCTACAGAGCCTCAAAACACAGACAGTAGATTATAAAAGGCATATCTGAAAGATTATTAGTAAAATAAAACTCTAATGTTACTTTTTGTTTGGCCATATTAGAAAATTAAATACATAGGTATTGTGATAAAAATCAAGCGAATACTAAAGCAGATAAAATAAAAAGTCCATGTGTGGAAAATTAAAGTGTATATTTTTTATAAATTTAAAACGCTTCCTTTAAAAGGTATAAGGGTAAATATAAGAAAATGCACTCATTCCCTGCTTGTCTGAAACTAGAATATTAGAATCTTGAAGATGGTACGGAACCCTAAGTATGCGAGTCCAACTCGCACTTGACCAAATTATTTTTAATTGTACCGTCCTGTACGGTAGCTAAAGTATCTCTTGCAATGGAGAATGCGCATAAATATAAGCATAGAATACCACAAAATAATGATATTTGGAACTACACTGCTTAAAAAAATCTTGTCCATAATAAATGTACAATATTTTACAAAAAAAGGAATCCTCAAGAGTACTAAATACGTAAATACCTAATTATTAGTTATTAGAATCAGTTGAGGGAAGAAACAAGGTATTATTTTGAGTTCAACGGGTTGTAAACTCAAGAAAATATATTAATTAACAAAACGAGTTATTTTTCATTCGAATACGGATTCAAACTATTTTTTAAATTACGTCCAATATTTTCTGTCTACCTGCTGTCATACGTATTTAATAAGAAATATTTTGCAACAATGATTGTTACACCCAGGATCTACAAGCTGATTACCGTTACTAACTTTAAATGTAAACGGGAACCTAATTCGACGTACTATTTCAAAACAAGTTTCTATGACTTTTTTGCCATTACGTCTTTATTAAAACCTAACTATGTAAAAATCACCTACCTATCCAGTTTATTTTTGCAGACATGTGTCAAGGAATATCATTTCAAAAACCTGATATTTATTTCGAAACTTTCATATAAGGGTTAAGTAATAAGTAAATTTTGTTGCATTCAAAAATATTATTGACTATTTGTGAACCAATGGCCGCCATTGTTCAAGGCTGACAGAGAAAAATACGCTCCCAAACTTTCCCAAGAACCTAATTTCACAATCAATTTCACCGAATTGAAGGGCACATTGAGTCACATGAATGTGGGTCGGATGATAAATTAGAGTGGAAGATCATTGGATGGCTGTTGTTAACTAGAATAGATTAGACTGACAAAATTTGAAGGTGAGAAATATTTCCACAGATTCTTGCGCTTTGTCACCTATATACAGAGTGAGTTTTTTTTGATGATCAGTATGGGGATCTTGGAAACTAGCGGAGATAAAGCAATGATTAAATAGGAAACGATTTTCAGTTTTACTGGCCCAATTTAATGACACGTTCGGATTTTTGTAAAAAGTCAAGGCTTACTAGATATTTTGAAAAAAAAACAAAATTCGGTAGATTTAGTTAAATCCCTCTAGTTTATTTGTTTTTGATTTTATAAAATAAGTGTAAATATCAAAATTATCCCGAGTATGATTGTCATGTCCTCGTTTGCGTGACTTTAAAACCAGAGAGAAAAGCATCCATACCATTATTTTTATGAATAACTATATCGAGTATTATATTGTTGAAAAGCTCTAAAAATGTCAGGCAAACGAGGACATATTCGGGATACAATTCCCTTCAATTTTGCAATTTACCCTTTATGTATAAAATTAAAAACAAAGGAGGTAGAGGGATTAGACTCAATCGACAAAATTTCGTTTTTTCAAAAGATTTAGGAAGCCATGACTTTTTACAAAAATCCAAAAGTGTTATTAAATGGGGCCAGTAAAACTGCAACTCTTTCCCATTTTAACTATTGCTCTATCTCCGCTAGTTTCCGAGATCCCCATGCTGATCATAAAAAAACTCACCCTGTATATCTATGTTTGTGTATTGACTTTTAGGTGTTTTTTTTAAATTTTATAATTAAACATTAATAGCTTTTATTTTGTTAGAATGCAGATTTCAACTTAAGATTTATACATTAGTGTCAAACTAATATATATATTTATAAATATACATTTCTAAGTGGTATTGTTTTTAATTTAAACACAAATACAACTAATCTCGAGAAACAATATAACTGGATATTTTTCAAAATTTATTTTATATTGTTTTAAGCAAGAATACGAGTATTTTTTGTTTCAAACAATCATAAAAGCGATGTTACGCCAAAAATCTCTATGAAGTAAGTTCTGAATATGAACATCAGTAACACAGAGGTAATCTATCTTATGCCCAGCATAGTAAATTGTTAGAAAATGGGGGTAACATTTGTATTTAAACCGCAAACAACATAGAAAACCATATAGAAGGTATATCATGTGATACCTCTTTTTAAAGGTATCGTTTATGACAATCTTTTTACACATAATTTTTTAAAATCAGTTTATTTTTTAAAGAGTAATGACCTAGAGACCGTAAAAAAATTAAATTTGCAAATAATTGCCAATTACACCAAAATTAATTTAGGGTGGTCAACAGATATTCGCCAAAATTGATATATAGGGGGTTTTGGGGTCTCTGATCCTGAATCAGGAATTTACTAAATTCAAGATGACGGACGTATCGTGGGTTATTTTCATCGTCCATAGTGGGTCTTCGTCAGATTCGTGATCAGCGAACCCAATAACCCCGTTATACGAAATTTGGTGAAAAACGGTTGATTTTTTAAATTTTCATTAACTATCTTGGATGCGCCATTTTGAATTTTTCAAATCTGACCTCGGATTGGTGATAAGAGACCACAAAACCACCAATTTTGGTTTAACATTTTAATTTATTACGATTTCTAAGTCATTACTATGTAAAAATAATCTGATTTTAAAAATAATGTCAAAAGATTGGCAAACAGAAACCTTTAAAAAGCGGTGTGACATGATACTTCTTTATATTTAAACTATTGGAAGTGATATTCACCCCTGCTTAGGGGTTGAAACTCCAAGGTGACCGAAATGTGTAAAATGTGTCTTTCCTAAATATAAAAAACAGGTTTTTTTTGTCTTCTCTTTTAAATATATTTGAAAAATATTTTGGGTGGCTAGTTTTGAAATGAAAGCCCTGTATATTTTGCCTATTCAGTTTTTTCGCTTAACACTTGCACACTGAAAGTAACCCCCAATCATCGTATAAAATAGTAAAAGACAATTGCAAATAATATACAAAGGCCTCGATACGACTGATTTCATTTATTTGTGACGAGAACCTTGAAAATTACTTCTCTCTGTGTATATATATGTCTCTATTAATTATGATTTTGTTTCAAAATGTCTTAAAATTGTTATCAACTCCTGGTAAATTTACTATTTTGATAGGTTTTTTTATTTCCATAATAAACTTGCAAAAATAGATAACTAGTTATAAATCAAATATTTTTAACTCCAACCTTTTTAGCTTTTCACAATTAGTGATTAGTAAGCGATGTAAGGTAACGAATGACATAAATATAAAAACCAATCGTAAAAGTAATTTACGCGTGTAAATAAAATTATACATGTGCGGAAATCACATAACCCATTGCACAGTAACTATAATTCTATAAATTGATGTGTCTAAGGTCAGATTTATTCCGTTCTAAAAATAACATTAACTTTTATGTTGGCATGATTGTAATTCACTTACGGTTGTTAAAAACAATACTGCCTGCATGTTTCTTTTTATTAGAAGTAAAGTATCTGCCATTTTCTTTGTCCAGAATTGGTTTTCTACGTCAATTATCAGAATTGACTTTTATTTAAGCACCAGTAAAATATTGATATGAAATATGTTAAGCCGGATAAGAAAATAAAATGCTAAGTTCTCTTTATTTATATCATTTGTAGTAACTAAAGTAAATAACTATAAAGTATACCAAAATAGAGACAATTGGTAAATAAATAAATCAATTCCAAATGTACGTTAATAATTTGAATAAAATATTTATTCGTCATATAATAACAAATGGCTTACTTTTTTATTTTTCTCCTACTTGTGCTGTAAAAGCATGCCTTTCATGATTCCAGGTGAACATGAATTATTCTATCAGCAATTATAACTAAGACTAAAAGTTTCAAGATATGAGACATATATGAACGTATCTTATGATTATACTTCTTTAATCGAAT
Source organism: Octodonta nipae (assembly GCA_034190945.1). Taxonomy (NCBI): domain Eukaryota; kingdom Metazoa; phylum Arthropoda; class Insecta; order Coleoptera; family Chrysomelidae; genus Octodonta; species Octodonta nipae. The sequence goes on from CM067222.1 coordinate 17,545,332, forward strand.
ACCTAGCCGGTGTATTTTATTAACATTTCAGTCAAATGACCTCTTCCAGTCGAATTTTTTGAAAGATTATACTTACACCAGCCGTTTCCCCCCCGCCTTTTCACTCGCGTATGAAATGTAGAATTTTTTGCAAAAAGAAATAACTTATGAAACATATCAGTTATGTAATATACCATTTTTTTCTAACTTTGTTGAACCACCTAACATAACCAAAATCTACCAATCCCGAATACCTTTCACCCAATTTGCTGGAGCTTGTGGGCCACATTATATAACAATTTTATTCAACATTTATGGGAACCACCTTGTATAACTGTAACTCTGCTTCACCCTATAGTTCAACCTTCTTGTTTATGCTCCTGTTTATTTGTCGCCAAATATAACATTTCCACCCTAACTATAGTTATACTGCACCTATACGATATGTAAAAATTATTTCTGATAATTTTTCAGACTCTTTAATTTTAACCGGCCAAATAAAGCAGATACATATACCATTAGTCTAGGCACCGGAAATAACTAAGGAACATAGTATTTAACAAACGTAACATGTTGAATCTTAATTGCCCTGGAATTGTTACATTAATCCTTAACAATTGTCAGTGTTGGTGGCGATCAGTATGACTAAGGGACTCTGTGTAACCTCAGTCATCAGTAAAAGTATCTTTACATACTAACATATTCCGTAACCCGAACAAACACCAGAAAATTTTGTAGGACACAAATTTTGGCTATATTTCGAAAGTAATGTTACTTTAGTGAATACACAACTTAGGACTGCCTTTATGAAGTAACTGTTAGAACCCTTCTGGGCAAACTAATAACTATTTAATAAAAATTATGTTAACAAATGTTATTGAAGAGAGCGTCTCTGAATTGTGAAATTAACCTGATAATTTTAAGGTGACATTCGAACCTGGGAATTTCGGCTTAGGAACAATAACGTGAAACAGCTCCAGTTAAGGACCTCCTAGAAGTCGAATAATACATCTCGTGTCAACATTTTCGGCGATATATATTAGATGCATAAAGAACTGTTCGGCAGGACATTCTTTTAAGGGAAGGACAATTAGTGAAGGTTCCCGATAAGACATAACCTATATTATTGCTATAAATTTTATATGGGTTCAAAAAATGTCTGTACCAAAAATTAACAATCAATAACATTCTACCCTTCTTTGACAAAGGGAGATGAGTCAAACGTACATCAGCTGTTATACTATTCTCCTGCTGTGCGGCTGCCTTTATACCCTATCCTAGTTACTCCCGATTTTTCTCGTACTATTCTTGGTAATCTAACGTATATGATGACTAGCTATTGATAAGGATTAACATTGTCGGTACTATTTTATATCCGCAATCTTAAACTCTCGCCATACCTTTTGTTATTAAGTAATGTCAAATTAAACTATACAATTCACATTACAAATTGAGCAAAATAACAATAATAAGAAACACACAATCTTTATTTCATACACGAGTCTACAGAAAACCGACTCACGCTAACAGATATCTGAATTTTAACTCTAATCATCCAAATACCGAAAAATAGGCATCACTAAATCTTTATATCATACAGCAAAAACCAACTATTCTGATATGAATAAATTTATTTGAAGAAAAAATATTTATAATAAATGTATTATCTGCCTACAATTATCATAAAAAGGTCATCAAAAAAGAGTTAGATGAAATTAAACACAAAATAATAACTTACATTCAACATCAAGCTACCCCAATCAATACTAATACCTTTGATAGTCACATTAATACAACAACCATACCATACGTGCAGGGTCTTTCAGAACGATAGAATATATTTAATTTGTAGACGCGGGATGTAAATACTGATATTTAGGATTTTCGGGGAAACTAGTACAGAGAGGTTTCCGACCAAAAACAATAAATATCTTATATATATTGTCTTGGGTACAAAAGAATGACAGCTCGAAGAGAGTATAATCTCTGAAAATTTTATCATGACATTCTAACCTACGGACGAGAGAACAGCAATTAGACGGAAAGCCTCCATATTCGGTACATCTGTACTAATTTCCCCAAAAATCCTAGATGTCATTCTTTAGATCTTGCGTCTTCAAATTTATCGTTATTTATCAAATACATTAATAAGTGTTCAAGAGGACATTCTATTGTGGGAAGCACAACTGATGACGGTTCCCGACCAGAAACAATATATATCATGTCCTGCGTACAAAAGAATGACACCTCGAAGAGGGTATACAGATTTAATATTAATACAACATTCAAAACCAGAAATACACTGAAATCAATTATATCAAAAACTGAACCAAATAATGTAATACCAAACACAAACAATTGCATTTAAAAAATTGCTAATGTAACAAATTTCAAATTGGCGAAACCTCGAATAAATGAACACAAAAATTATATAAAGAAACGACAATTCGAAAAGTCTAAAATGATGAAGATGCCTGGAACCTTGGTTATAACGTACGATTTCAAAACTCTACCATATTACTCAAAGTAGAACACAATACAGAACGAAAACTGAAAGAGTATAATTTAATTTTATTCAATGAAAGCGATTGTATTGCTGGTACTTTTATAGAGTTCAGTGTTCTTGGTTACCAATAATCAAGGATGACATAAATAATGGTAATGTATGTTTCAACAACCCTCTATCGGATTAGGTCATAAGGTTTTTCCTAAGTTTTCCCTTATGACTTTAATGAGATCAGAAATTCTTTGGCCTCATTGAACCTTGTGATTTCACATAATCTTTACAATTTTTTAGTGATATCCTGTATGTATCAAATTTGCTGTAACTTCTCTTAATTACATCAGTTTTAATGTCAAACATTTAAGGTCAAATTGTTATTTATTAAATTTGTCATTACGAACCCTATAACTTTTAATGTTCTTGTTCATATGTGTTAAGTTATTACCATTGAAAACGGGGTCTGATTATACCTTGAAATGTTTAGACTATTTAAAATATACTGACTTTCAAGTAAGTGTGGTCTTATTCCCAAAAATGACAGAAAAAATACAAACCAGAGATGCCATAACTATCTTTTAGAAACCCGTCAAATTAAACGTTGTCACATTATATAGGTACATGCTCTTGCATACAAAAAATGATAGGTACATCGAAGAGAGTGTTAATAATCAATATGCAGGGTGAGCCAAAAATATGGAAACTCAGCAGGAATTTTTTTTTTTGAAAAATTTTAAATAACAATTTTTTAGCATTTTTCACGTCATATTGGATCCACCATTTAGAATTTTGTAAATCTGACCACAAAAACCACTGATACCGACTTTGTTGAAAATCTATTGATTTTTCAATAAAAGACAATAGACCTTGGTAGCGGTCAAGGTCATGGCCATAGTCAAGGTCACTCTAAATGTAAATTTTTCGGCTCACTCCGAAACCGGAATAGAAAATGGGGGTTTCATTTTAAAAAATGCATTTGACCTGGTCATGGTCAAGTTCACCGTAATATAATAGATTCTTACGAATTAAACTTCCCGTCTCTTATCGCCTGTCTTTGTTTCAATTTCGTTGTGATATTATTAGTAATGGTTATTAATTTCAGGAGAATTAAAATAATTGTCACTATTTTGTTTTGACTCAAATTTAATCCTAATGTGTAATTTAATTCTTAGTTTAAATTTCTAAAAGTGCCAAATAAAATTTGTTGAATTAATAACTGGCACGTTGAAGCTCATATCGCAAGGATCGTAAATTCTGCTAAAAAATTTAGCAAAAGATGTATGAAATTCTGACTTCAGATATATGTCAAGTGCGTAATGCAATATAGAAAGAGAGAGAATTGGACTTTTTAGTAGAAAAGCAAATTTTGTGCAGGTTTTCTATATTAAATTGACGTTATATTTGTTTATTTCCTATATATTATTGATACTTTATAAAAGAAGAAATTCATAATGTAATTTAACTGTTCTCTGTTTCTTACACAGTGAACTGAATTGTATAGATATTTCAAGATCAAGGTAGTATGGTGCCGGTGTCGGTCAAAAACAAATGAAATTTCAAGGAATCCAATTCATTCCCTTGCTCATATATTTTCATATGTGTGGATGTCCCCGTTAAGAAGCTTTCACTTCAAAAAATATATTTCTGAAGAGTTATTCGAAGAATTCCATACTTTTAGCGCACCCTGTGTTATTGGAGTTGACCAAAAATTTATTTCAAAGTCTCCTGTTACCTATTCAGTTAATTTTTTTTCGATATTAGCATCTTTGTAAATAGTTGTTCGAGTTTTCATCATTTGATATAAATAGGTGATTACTATAAGAAATATACCCTTTGGAAAATTGTGCACAAAAAAGTACCTAAGTATAAGATATTCTGGTTATAAGCATATTTATCTGCGTGAATCCGAATCTACTACACCCGATTCATAAATATCAGGAAAATAAAATAAAACTTGACTATGAAACTTAAAATAAATAGCTTAAACTTTAAATAATGATGTGGGCAAAATAATTGAGTATATTAAACCGGTTTATTACCAGGGAAGTTAATTATGCTTTATTTTCGGAGATCAAATAATACAGTTTTAATATTTGTTGTTAGAAACCTAGTTGAACATCAATTGCTTTATTATTAGTTTGGCCGTAATAATACAATTTAAAACCTCGTAGGTTTCAAGTTTTGCTTTCCAATTAAATGAAGCAAATTTTATTGTGTCAGTTGCTGCCAAATTGCAGCATAGAGAATACGATTGAATTGCTTTATACTCAGATGAAATAGTGAGCTTTGTGTTGCATTTGTAAACAACATTATGTGGCCAATAATCTTCACACGAGTTAAACAATACCTTTAATTACATTTAGACGCCGTCGATAATTTTTTATTGCCTAAGCGTCTGTAGAGTCAATATTATTAGAAAGGCGGAATTAGAATGATTTTTTATTATGGAAAGAGTATTTATTTCGGTTCTATACCAATACCCATATATAAATAAGTGCGATTCCTAAGTAACTCAACAATTTATTTAATAATAAGAAATGTTAACATAGAACCTCAGAAATGTATCCAATAGTAAGAAAATATCTAGTAGGAGCCGTTTGAGAAAATAAATTTACATTTGTTTGAAATTTTGGATGTAGGACTTTTTTGAAGGTCATGAATAAATTAAGAGGCTAAATTTGAAGAACTTTAGGTCTTAACTATAATGACATTTCCAAATTGTATCTCATCTTGTTTGTAGAGTTTTTCTTATAAATTAACTTATTTTAGAAACCATTCCTCGTAAACAAAGTTGCATCAACTTCCGGAATAGCCGAAAAAGGCTGACAGTTGATAATCTTTTGGTCAAAAAGAGCATTATCGAAATCTAAATCCAAATTTTCTCATCTTTAATATCTTTAGTTTCTATAAACGATACTTTGTTTCTATCGTTGTCTCTGAAAGGACACCAGATCTTAGTTTTTAGTTTTGTCTTAAGTAGTAAAATGTTAAATGATTAGTAGAAAAAAATTGTGACTTCACCAGTACTAACACTGTAGTTTTAACCAATATCCTTATTGCTTATTTATGCTTATTTAACAATTTTTGTTAACCTTTTTAGGGTTCCGTATATACAATATACGGATACCCTTATAATATCACTCCGGATTTCTGCCACCGGCCTAAACTACTGGACGGAAGAGGTTGAAATTTGGTCTCAATGTATAGTTTGGTGACCCGATCAGGAGTACATATCGTAAATGAAGAAATTTTGAATTTAGGGGTATTTCTATGGGGAAAAACCATAAAAATCGACCGTTCCCCCCCTGATCTCTGAAACTACTGAGCCTAAAATTTTGAAAAAAATATGGAATATAGATCTTTGCGCGAACTTTACAAGAAAAATAAGGAGAAACCATTTATATTAATTTTGGGGGGAAAATTTTAGAATTAAATGAAAATTTGAAAATAAAATATTTTTCAAACGCATCATGTAATATATCAAATGAAAGGTCCATATTTTTAAAATAATTTAATTAAAAGATATTAACAAAAATATAAAAAAAATTTCGCATTCCCCCCCCCCTCCCTCCTTAACTCCGAAACCATAAGCTGTAAAATTTTGAAAAAAATAGAGGAATAGTGTCTCACCTGAACTTTACTGAAAAAATAAGGAGAAACACCTAATTTCATTTTGGGTGGCAAATTATAGAATTTAATGGAAAATAAAAAATTATAATTGTTTCCCACAGATCAAGTAATATATCAAATCAAAGGGCTCATTATGACGAATACTAACATGTTTTTTTATTTTTTTTAAATAAATATTTTAAAATATATTAAATAAAATATTTAAAAAATTACCCATTCCCCCCCTTTATTCCCCAAACTATAAGACCTATTTTTTTTAGTTTACAGGAAAAATACGAAAAAATCACTAATATTAAACGGAAAATAAAAAAATATTTTTAACGCATCTTGCAATACATCAAATGAAAGGGTTAATTATAAGGAATACAAATATATATTTTTCATATTTTGAAAATTAATTGTTTACAAGATATTAACATAGATATAAAAAATTCTCATTCTCGCTTTATTTCCGATACCATACTATAAGAAAAATAATTAGAAAACCCCCATAGTAATTTTAGGGACAAATTATACAATTAAGTGGAAAATAAAAATTCAATTTTCAAACGCATACAAATATATCATATTTTGAATTTTGAAATATATATTTTATTTGTATCTTTAATTGATTTAATAATTTATAATTTAAAACTTGACCTATTTTGCCCTATATCTTCCAATCTACAGAGGCTCAAAATGCAGACAGTAGATTATAAAAGGCTTCCCTGAAAGTTTATTTGTTAAACTCTAATATTAATTTTTGGGGGCCAAATTACAAAATTAAATACATATGTATTCTTATAAAAACCAAGCGAATCCTGAAGCGGATAAAATAAAAAGTCTATGTGTGGAAAATTAAAGTGTATATTTTTTATAAATTTAAAACGCTTCATTACTTTTAGGTTTTTTTGGGCAATAACACCAATAATAATAAATAAATATAAGCCATTGACAACGAAGTCAGAATAGACTTTGAAACATTTGGTTTTCCTTCAATATACGTTCATTTTATTTCGATTATGCTGTTATTGCCCACATAAACATAAAAGTAATCAGAATATGACAATTTTAAAACGCTTCTGAAATGAGATTTAATACAATCCTAAGAAATAGATGCTATTATCCAAAAATCTTGAAAACTGTACGAACCCTTAATCGATGTCAGCCTTCGCTTCTTTAAAAGATATTATGGTAAATATAGCACTCATTCCCTGTGTCAAGGTATTAGTCTTGAAGTGGTACGGAACCCTTAGAATGCGAGTCTAACTCGCACTTGACCAAATTATTTGATCTATAACTATAGTTTTACTTCACTTTTATTTCAATCACTTTCTATACGCAACTACTTATATGACACCCAATACAACATTTTCTAAGCCACCCTGAATAATTTTAATTCTATTCCACCTTATATTTTCAACCATCTTAAATATGGTAATGTAATATCACATTTATTTGTAAGATTTTTTGAACCCACTTGTATAACTGTAATTTTACTTCGCCTTACATTTCATCTGCACACATTGCTTGCTGCTTAAATTTCAATGCACGCACATACACACCTACCACCGTATACCGTATAGAAAAGATTGCTCACTTGACAATTTTTCTTCTCGATACAGTAATGGAATATTTTGTGCCATTTCACTTGACTGCAAGGCCCCCTAAAATGAAAGCCTTTACATACATCGTGTGCGATACACTTTCATCACATATCTTAATATTTAAGCTAGATATTTATGATAAAATTTGACATTTACATGGAAGTTTACCGTTTTTTGCACATATTTTTCCGATTTTCAGAAAAACGGTATGTTTTATCTATAGAGAATTATATTGAATCAAACTGGAACATCTCATTTGTAGAATACAATTTAAAATATTCCAATTGATTGACACGTTTTAGAGAAAACAGTGTAGATTCATTGAAATTTACTAAATTGTAGTCCTTTAATTACTGTTTTTCCATTTTTCTGGAAAACCGTATATCTCAGGTTATAGAAAATTATATGGTACCTTTCTGCAATATTCCTTAATACAATGCCGTTTGATAACCAAAATTGCCCATGCCGTTTTTCAACAATCACTGAGCATACATAAAAAAGTGCAGACGAATTGATAACCTCCTCCTTTTTGGAGGTCGGTTCAAAAGGATGTCCGATTTCATAACATCATTTCGATATGATTTGATTTCCCTATAGAAATTCACCCGTATCATTCTTTCGCTATTTTTTCTAACGTATTTTATATCAATATAGCATCTTGCTACTTTTTTTTTATTCTCATATATCTACTTGAACCAGTATCTACCCCAGGTAGTAATACCTGAGAAATAATCAATAATATCATTTGTACATTTAATTGAGAACTCGACGTTACGACTCCTGATTTTGAGCTTTGGAGATTCTACATCGAATTCGGAGTCCCAATCTACCTACTCCCCATGTGACACTAGATATCTGTACTCAGTGTGCATCTGCTCTGCTTCTGTTATTTATAATTGTCGCTGGTCGATTGGAACGGGATGTCACGTAATGAGGGGACTTTTAGGTGATAGGTTGGTTAGAAAGGCTGGTGCTATCATCGTGTCGGTTTAGACAGAGGGGTCGCTTCACTATTTCTATAACCTCGCGAATAGTATATGCCCTATGGGTTTTGATGTATATGATTGTCCTACTTTCCTAGAACTTGAAAGAGTGACCAGTTTCGATATGATGATGTGCGAAAGCTACAGTCGGATCTTTTTTACGACGTGTTCGTATACTGGATTGTTGGTAAGACCGATATAGCTTTGTGGGCTATCGCGACATGGAATTTCGTTAGCTCCTCGATACTCGTTAGGTACCTTGTTGGGTTCCCCATTAAGGTGGCTATACTTTATTAAAGTTATTTCAACCCGAAGGACCCGCCTGAAAGTGTAGTATTATCTACATTGATAAAAAGAGATCGATACAATTATAACTCAGACACACTAGATATTTTGTGATATTTAAAAAGTTTATTTGTTGTTAGGGCAGTATCTGAGATTGAAACTTACATTTTCTAAGAACACTGTGGCGTAGCATAAACATCCGATTATACTACAAATATATTTGTATTAGTAGAATTCAGTAAACCTTGACGTAATTTTAATTAGGAGAACAAACTGTGATATCAGTTTTAATGTTTTATCAATTTTGTTCACAACTTTATAACAAGGTTTGTACCATTTAGTGTTAATTATAGGTGTCACTATTTTACCATGAATTTAAGTTAATTACTAGCAAATAAGCATATTTTTATCTCGCCCTCATAATAGTTATTATAAAAATCCAAATTGTTATTTGAGAAGGCCACGTGTGCAGTATAGCTTCCCCAGCAATTTTTAACCGACTTCCAAAAACGAGGAGGTTACCAATTCGTCGGTACTTTTTTTTATGTATGCTCAGTGATTATTCGTAGACGACTTGGACAATTTTGATGATTTAAACGGCATTGTATTAAGGAATACCCAGAGATTTATGGTTTTCCAGAAAAGCAGTTAATAAGGGACTACACTTCAGTGAATTTCAATGAATCTACATTGTTTTCTCTAAAATGCTTAACCAATTTGAATATTTTAAATTATATTCTACAAAGAGGTGTTCCAACTTGATTTCATATAATTTACTATAACGTAAAACATACCGTTTTTCTAAAATTCGTAAAAATATGTGCAAAAAACGGTAAACATCAATGTAAATGTCAAATTTTTCATCGTAAATATCTAGCTTAAATGTTAAGATATTCTATGAAAATATATCGTACAGGGTCTTTGTAACTGTTTTGCATTTTATAGTCGAGTAAAATGGCACAAAATATTCCATCAGTGTATCGAAAAGAAAAATTGTTAGGTGAGCGATCTTTTCTGTTCTTTACGGTAAACGGAGGTAAGTGTGTGTGTGTTTGTTTATGTGTGGGTGCATCAAAATCCAAACAGCAAGAAAGGTGCGCAGTTGGAATATACGGCGAAATGAAATTACAGTTGGACAAGTAAGTTCAAAAAATCATACAAATAAATATGATATTGGGTGGTATATAAGCAATTCCATATATAGGTTGGTTGAAATATGAGATGGAATAGAATTAAAGTTATACAGGTTAGATATTGTATAGGAAGGCACATATGTAGTTACGTATAAAAGTGTGTTGAAATAAGGCTGAATTAAAACTATATTCATACAGGAAGGATCAGAAAACATTTTAAAAAAATTGTTAAATAAACATTTCCAGTATGGATATATGAGTTATAGGGCGGAAGGTTCAGAAACTGTTAGAAGCAGTTGCATATACACGATGATTGAAATATAAGGTGAAGTAGAATTATAGTTATAAAGGAAGGTTAAAAAGATGTTATATAGTGTGGAGCATAAGTAGTTGCTTATAGTTGACATATGGTGCGAAGTAAAATTATTGCTATTCAGTGTAAAACAATAGAAAAATAGAAACAGTCAATAGGGTGGAGAGGATTAATACTTATACAGGGCTGTTGCAGCATCGTGTACAGTTGAATTATGTTCTACAGGGTGACTCAGAAAATGATAGACAAATAATTTTTATTGGGTGACCAATACACAGGAACATACAGGGTGGTTGCAATATAGGTGAATTAGAGTTACACTTATAGAAAGTGGTCCAAATAATAAAACTAATAAAAAGTTAAAAAATAGGTGGATAACATAGGAAAAATACAAATTAGAGAGAGAGGGAGAGATTAGAATACGCTAAAATAATTAATACAATTGTACCTTAAATCCGATAAAAAAAGAATGTATGTCAGAAAATAGTTATTGATTGCACACGGCTGGTAAAGCCAGTTGAAGTCGGTCCTTTTTTAAATATATATTATTGCCACAAATTTTTGCTAAATATTGTTAATGTTTAACTATCTATTTACCTGTTTTAGAAAATTTGCAAAAGAAAAAAGATATAATATAATGGTATTAAAACAACTGAAAGAGCTTCACGATCTAGATCAATCTTGAGGCCTCAAAATGGCTCGTCCCGAAGTTGCATTAGAAAATTGGTTTCAAAAAATTATGAGGTTAATTTCAAAATCTGGAACTAAAGAATTATTTCCTAATATTAATTTTGGGGTGAAAAATCGTTTCTAACCCATTATATAATATATCAAATCATAGGACTCATTATGAAGAATACAAGAATATATATTTTTTTCATATTTGTATCATTTTTTTCAAAAGAAATGAGCAAAAATATAAAAGTTTTTACCCTTTCTTTATTTCCAAAAAATCAAAGTCCTAAAGTTTTGAAAAATTGGTGTATATGTTCTCACTTGAACCTCACAGGAAAAATAAATAGATATCCCTAGTTTTAATTTGGCGGGGGCCAATTAATGAATTAAACTGAAAATTAAAAGTGAAACTATTTGTAAACGCATCATGCAATATATCAAATGAAAGGGCTCATTATGAGGAATAGAAATGTATTTTTTCATATTTTTAAAATAGTTTTTTTAAAAAGAGTTTAACCAAAATTTAAAAAAAATATCCCTCCTTATTTCCGAAATCATACGGCCTAAAATTTTAAAGAAAACTAGGGGTATATGGCCTCACTTGAACTTTATGGGATAAATTTGTAGAAATCCCTAATATTAATTTTAGAGGGCAAGTTATAGAATTAAATGGAAAATAATTTTAAAAAATTTAACGCATTATGTCAGATATATGAAAGAGTTCAATATTAAAAATGCAAATATATATTATTAATTATAATATTAAAATATTAATTAAAGTATAAAACATCGACTTATTCCACCCTTGTTTCAGAAACTACATTAGGAGTTTTTCTTAATTTTAAATATAGAGTCTCACTTGAACTTACTTGGAAAAGTAAGGAGAAAACCCTGACATTAAGTTTGGGGTCTAAATCACAGAATTAAGTGAATTTTTTTAAAACATAATGTAATATATCAAGTGGAGGAATAACAAATACAAGTATGTTTTTTTCATATTTTAAAGTAATTTGTTGAAAACTTATTAAAAAATATACAAAATTCCACCCATTAAGAAAAGTAAATGATAAATTCGAACAGATATTTATAACATATATGGAAAATAAAACTTTGTTTTTTAAAGTGCACCCACAACGTAATGTATCAAATGTAAAGAATCATCATAAAACACAAATATATTTTATTTGTATTATAAAATATTTTGTTTAAAGATTTAATAATAAATTATTTAGAATTTGACACATTCTCCCCCCTTATCTAATTCATAATTCATAATCATACATAAGATTATATAGTGATTCACTGAAAGTTCATTTGTAAAATAAAACTAAGATTATAGTTTTGTTGGGCAATTAGAAAACTAAATAAACATTTTTATAAAAATCAAGGAATCATGTAGCAGATAAAATAAAAACGCTCTGTGTGAGAATTGAAAGTGTATATCTTTTATAACTTTAAAACATTTAGTTTATGGTAAATATAAGAAACTTTCCTCATTTCATGCTTATCTGAAACTGGAATGTTAAAAAAACTCTGAGTCCCTTAGTATGCGAGTCCAACTAATACTTGCCCAAACTATTTATTGTGTGATATTTTCTCTCCCCTAATAGAATATTTCCAATTATATAGCTTTGCCGACTTTTCTATTACATTTAAGTTTCGTAGGTAGACGAAGACTACACTCTTATTTCTTATTTCTTCTCTTAGAAGAATTGAAACATCCATTTTACAAATGGAACAGCAAGAAGACTACATTGAAAACATTTCTGCTCATTCGTTTGATCATTAGTTTTGAAAATTTCCTTTGATATTAGAACGGCAGTAACGGTGTAATTTCTAGTATTGATGCTATAGCGCATTCCTGAGCACTAAATTGCCATAAAACATTACAAAGGAATTCTGTTCAAGTGCTCATTTGCGATACGCTTTGTCTACAGCTGATACAATTTTAATTAAAGGACTATATAAGAACAAAAATTCGATCGTTTATTTAAGGTCAACTTTTATTACTCTATATTCTCTGTCAAAGTTTTACATAGAATTTCTTGAAGTATAAGGCAACGTTGGTATTCCAACAATTGTTTGGTAGAAGAATTTTAACGAAAAGCAGTATTTTTTTCAGACCTTTTGAAATATGCTTTTTTTTAAATTAAACACACAGCTGTTATATTATTTCGTGTATGAATTTAGTTTATCAAATTTTAAAATACAGATAATGCTATTACAGCAGTCAATAGATTTTTAATATTTTGTCGCTAAAGGAATTCCGACATCCAGGAGTTTCAGGATAATCTAGCTCTCAGAGAATCTATATCGGGAGTCGTACTGTGTGTAACGCCGTTTCCTTGTGATTTCTAGGAGAGAAATGACACAAAAATTCGTAGGTTTAGTGAAACGTGTCAAAGAAATTACGAAACTAACTATTCTTTTTTCAATCCATTCAACGCAAGACAATATATTGTTTCTAGTCGAGCACCTTCATCAGTTGCGCTCCCCTCAACTGATTGAATTGTGGAATAGATATTTATTTATACAGTGCATATAACTGAATTTAATATTTTATCCCGAAATGAATTCCGACATCCAGGAGTTTCAGGAAAATTTAGCTCACAGAGACTCCAAATCGGGAATCGTACTGTGCATAACGCCGTTTCCCTGTGATTCCTGGGATCGAAACATAGGTGGGGATTAACTCGTCAATCCGTTAATCGTTAATTAATAAAGACAACCCCAACTCAATGGCTGCCAGTACTCTCTGGAATAGCCCCACCACAGCTCCGAAGTACTGACGCCCTTCTAAGGGAGTGTAACAAGATAACAGCCAACAAAAACTGACCATCCATCGAGCAATCCCTCTGCTTCAGATAAACAGACTCAAATCCTGACAACCTCCAATAAAAGATGCAGAAGCGCTTAAAACTAAGAATTTCAACTCCTTGAACCAATTGCGCTCCCAGTGGGAAGATTTTGCTGACCACCAATCGCAGCACGCATTTATGGGACAACGTTACGTCCTGGATCTGAACTACCCCGGAAAGAGTGGGTAAAAGAGTCCGCTCACGCCACTGGAGCTGTACCGACTCCCTGTATAAATGGGGCTATGTGCAATCCCCCTCATGCGACTGTGGCGCACCCCGCCAAACTATAACCACATCGTGAGCTACGAAAGAGGAGTTCCTCAAAGCCACACCGCTGGTGCTGAATTGGATAAAACAACTGGACATCAACTTGTAATGTATTTTAACTTGTTATGTATACTTTAAGTTGTAACTAAGTTTGTTGTTATAACGTGCTATTGTCTTATATACCTTTAATTGTATACCTCTGTTCATTTTACTATATCTTTTGCTATTGTCATGTTATTGAGCCATACGATTAATAAATAAATAACGAAGTTAAGAATCTGGTGAGCGGATTAACTTTTAAGTTAACTTCAAAAATGTTAACGCTCTTGTTAACTTCCGTTAAATTGAACTTCCATTAATTTTAGTCCGTTACAGTAGAGGTTTGTTGACATGCTGTCATTTTGTTGTTCGATATACCTAATACTAATAAACTGCTAGAAGAGTGTAGAGGAAGGCGCAAACATCACAGTCTAGACGTATATGTGTTTATAACGTTTTATTGTACTTCGAGTCTTATGCACATGTTCAAAAATGCCCCAATTGGCTCTTCTGTTGTTGGTTGTGTTTTCTCTCTCTTTGATTCTTGGCAACGTTTGCGCAAAACGGTTTAGGTACAGTAACGGTATAATCTGCTGTATGCTCTCTTCGTCGGTTACATATGGATGATATATGCGAAATGCGTGGGTGAGTGTGATGGGATATAATTTATGGTGTGGCATGGTGTGAGTGTAAACAATAAACAAGTCTGCTCAGTCTCAGTACTCTCAGTCAAGTCAGTGCCATAGATGGATAGATGTCAGTGCCTTGTTTGATCTGTGAGTGCCATGAAAGACGAAGTATGCTAGCTGGCTGCAGCCTTTCACCCAAAGTTTCGTCTACTGTGGCTGTACAAGTATGATAGCAGCAAATCTTCAACAGTCAGGACGGATATGGAAGCAAAAGTTGAAGACGCTCTGATTAAGAAGGGGAAGCAAACGAAAATGATAATATGAGTATTAGCGGAAGCAGCAATAATGAAGAACAAGGGGATGATTTTCACAGCACTGTTACTCAGTCGTAAGAAAATAGGTATAGAGGCCACAAATCTTTGAAAAACTAAGCCCAGAATTTGATAAGGACTTGGCTAGACTCGAAGTCAAAAGAATCTTTTGCGGATGCTGCCTTTCTAGGAGAACCAGGTTTAATAAACCTTTTATTATATATAACACTGCTATTCCATTTAGTGCTGCAGTAGGACGTCTATTTATACGGCCAAAGATATTTTACGGGCTAAACGATCATCGCTGTGGGATGTCAATTTTTATATGCTAATTCTTATGAAGGGGAACATGCACCTAATTCAAAATTACCATTAATAATAGCCTTATCTCTGGCTATTTTATTATCGAAATAACTAAATGTGTATTTGATTAATCTTTTTATTTGTTTTTTCTTTAATTTTATTTACCTTTTTGACCTGTTTATCTCATCCAAAAAGCAGTATAAGTTTTGAATGGTTAACTTTTAACGGTTAACCTTAACATGAGTTAATTTTTCGGAAATTTAACGCTTTACCGATTATCGAAGTTAACTTTTTAACTAACGAATTAACGAATAAGGAACTTAACTTTTGGATTAACTGTGCCCACCTTTGTACATGTCCCACTGTCTCTTCATTTGAAATGCCAAATCCCTGTATTTGGTTATTTTTTTATCCTGCATAATATTTATAGTATTGTTGTCAATTAAGGTTGTTTTTAAGAGATTTTATATATTAAAACTATATCTGGTCTATTTTGAGCAGTAGTCCGATCAGTCACTATCGTGCGGTCCCATATAGCTTGTAGTTGTTATTTTCTATGACTTTAGTAAAAATTATCAGAAGAGATTCTCTTTCTAGTGATGTCTCACTGATGCTAAAGAACTCAATTTTATCACTAATCTGTCCCATTTATTTTTTGTTAAATAAATATTTTAAATTCGTTCCCGTTTCCTAGATTTAGGATCCGGACATCTAAAAGTGATCACCCTGTACATTTATCCAAAAATAATTGGGTAATAATGTTTTTTTTATAAACAAAAAATCCCTATAGCAAAATTATATTTTGCCGCATAAAAACTAGAGTGTCTTTCAATCTTCAAGGGTTTCCCAGTTGAAGCATAATAATCTGATGATAGAATTATGAAGAAGTCACGTCACATACGTCGTTCAGAATACGTAACGCCATTTAATTGAAGGATGCCGTACGAATGCGAATACGTTCGCTCATCTAATTCATGAAACCTTGCAAAACTCCCAGAGAGTCGCTCGAAGCGGTTAACAGCCACGATATATTGTCGTGGTCTTAATAGTTTCGAATAAAATAGGTAAATTGTTAAAAGTTTGGAAAGCCCGCTTGTGTCATGTTGTGGCGACGCTTTGGAGTTGCCATTGTTTTGGCACTGAGCTTTGTGCGAGTTGATTAAAAGCTCTTTAAAGGGAGATGCTTGCTACAAAACTTTAATAGAGACAGGGAAACATAGTGTATAATATTTGCTTGTTGTGTAGGTGGATAAAATTAGACCAAATTAAGGTTAAACTGAATTAATTGCATAATTTGTCCCTAAAATTACTATGGGGGTTTTCTAATAATTTTCTAATAAATTTCAAGTGAGCCCCAGTTCCCCTAATTATTTTCAAAATTTTGGGTAGTACCTATGGTTTCGGAAATAAAGCGAGAAATGATTTTAATATCTTGTAAACAGTTAATTAAAACTGTGAAAAACATATATTTGTATTCCTCATAATGATCCCTTTCATTTACTTAATTTTATAATTTGGCCCCAATATTAATATTAGGGATTTCCTCGTATTTTTCCTCTAAGCAAAAATTTTTAGGTCTTAGTTTGGAGAATAAAGGGGAATGGGTAGTTTTTAAATGATTTTTTGAATTTATTTTAAAATTTCATTAAAAAAAATAAAAACTATTTTTATTCGTCATAATGAGCCCTGTGATTTGATATACGAGTATTACATGATCTGTTAGAAACAAGTTTAGTTTTTAGTTTTCATTTAATTCTGTCATTTGCTCCCCCCTCCCCCCCCCCAAAATCAATATTAAGGGTTTTCTCCTTATTTTTCAGTAATTTTCCTGTGAGGGACTACACCTCTATTTGTTTTCAAATTTTTACAGCTTATAGTTTCGGAGATAAGGAGGGGGATGGTTAATTTTTTTAAAATTTTTTGTGAAACATCTTTTACTTAATTTATTTTTAAAATATGAAAAAAATTAATTCGTCTTCTTCATAATGAGCCCTTTCATTTGAGATATAACAAGATTCGTTAGAAACAATTTTAATTTTATATTTTCCATTTAATTCTGTAATTTGCCCCCCAAAATAAAAGTAGAGGTTTCCCCTTATTTCTACAATATACTTAAGGTTTTTTTTCAAAACTACGTTTTATAGTTTCGGACATAAGGGGGAGGGAAAGGGTAAATTTTGTATATTTTCGTTAATATTTTTTTAAATATTTTTTTAATATAAGGAAATATATTTGTATCCTCAGAATGGGACCTTTCATTTGATGTATTACATGATGCGTTTGAATTTTTTTTTAATTGTTATTTATTTCTATAATTTGCACCCCAAAATTAATATTAATGGTTTCTTGTTCTTTTTTCCTGTAAAGTTAGGGCAACGTTCTATATTCCTTTTTTTTTTCAAAATTTTAGGTTGAGTAGTTTTGGTGATAAGGGGGGGAGGGGGGAATGGCGATTTTTTTAGTTTTCCCCCCAGAAGTACCCCTAAAATCAAATTTTCTTCTTTTACGATCTGTACTCCAGAGTGGGTTACCAAATATACATTGTTACCAAATTTCAACTTCTTCCGTCTAGGAGTTTTAGGAGAAAATTGCTGGATGTAGAACAGAAACTGAAATCGGGAGTGATTTATAAGGAATCCGTATAATTGTAATATACGGAAACCCTAAAAATGAATATTACTTAAAAA